>CM047525.1:0-525000 GCA_026122265.1 Ammodytes dubius | reverse complement strand
TTCAGTTTATGCAAATTAGGTTATATAATTGCTGACCTGTACGGTCCAAGAGGCTTTATTGTGGGGCACCATGAGCTGTGTAAGTCAATCAGAGTCAGGGGGCGAGGGGCGTGGCGAGATGGTTTTCACGGCGTTGCCTCTCAAACATTTTTCATTCGGAGCTTAATACCAGCGCCACCTTGTGGAAGCATACCCCATACTCTCATGGTGTCTTGAGAGGGGATATGTGAAAATACACATTTTATGTAGCAATTGACTATTAAAGTAACTTACCCTGACTTCCAAACAAAGCATGTTTCTTAAATTGTTTCTAAAAGAGTTTCTTCAGTCGCTTTCCAGTTAGCCAATATAGATTTGATCCTAACATTATACTATTGTTGTATTGTTACTGGTGCTCATGTTCTAATCAATGAGGTTTGCTTTATTTGATCAAAAAGGGACCTGGTTATACTCTCAGCACATCCCCAACCTCACACAGCATCCAAAGAAGACAGAAAACAATCAATACTGAACAAGGAACTGGCTATTCATAACCTCTTATCAGCTTTTACACAACCTGAAACCTCTTCATGTGTGAATAATTAACAAGTTAAGAAGCAGTCACAGCAGTTTGTAGAGGAGCAAAGATTAGGGGTCAGGTGTATTAACCCTCCAGTTCTGTTCCTTTGATTGTTAAAAGCATACTATGCAACATTTTAATGAAAAAAAAATTATAGTCACACAATACACTCACCGGCCACTTTATTAGGTACACCTGTTCAATGATTTATAAAAACAAAAAGCTAATCTGCCAATCACATGGCAGCTATGTAATGCATTTAGGCATTTAGACGTGGTCAAGACCAGTGTTGCCACAGCTACTTTTAAAAAGTAACATAGTTACTTTACTAGTTACTTGGTTTAAAAAGTAACTAAATTAGATTACTGATTACTTTTTTGAAGTAACTAAATTAGATTACAAGTTACTTTAAAAGTTACTTTACATGTTTTGAAACCCATATATCTCAATTTAAAACATGCACATATTATGAATCATTGACAATATAAAAAATAAAGCTTGTACTAGGCTAGTAGCACAGGCCTACTGTTTTCAAAATAATAAAAATTATGGTTTAAAAAAATGTAATAAAAAAAAAACATTTTTCCCCCTATGAAATTAAATGCATCCCTCCAAAGTGCAAAGACAGTAGCAGTGTCTTTAAACTTAACTTGCTTGGCCCTTCACTCTCATGCATTCATCTGACTTTTATCTGCGCTGTCTCATGTGTTGATAGGGTGTGTGTGGCCACCGGTCACCACGTGACTATAAGTTTCCAAGTTTTAAACACTTCTATCTCTTCAACGTCACCGTACTCGAATCCTAAATATCCCCATAGCAGATGCTATATTTCATGGGGGGAAAAACATTGGTTTTCCGCCACAGTTCAGCTTAGAGTCGGCCATAATGCTGCTGCACACACACACACACACACACACACACACACACACACACACACACCACAACACACACACACACACACACACACACACACACACACACACACACACCACACACCACACACACACTAAGGAAAATGACAGAAATAGTAACGCACAGTGAGTTTGATGAGTAACTTTAATCTGATTACTGGTTTGGAGATAGTAACGCTTAGATTACTCATTACTGAAAAAAGTGGTCCGATGCCGGTAACGCGTTACTAAGTGCAGTTGGTGCAAAACACATTTGCACACCCGTGATTCATAATCTGAGAACATGCCCAAAATTCATGCATTTCTAAACCCAAATGTGAACTAATGAATCAGAAGTTGCACATATGTGAAAAATGTCCTCACAAATAAAATTATATAGATCGCTATGTTGATTCAGCATTTTAATGAGTGAGCACAAGTCGATACAACTGCTCGAATCTGCTCCTATAAGTCTCAGCTTGTGCAGATGCAAATTTCTTCATATTGCTTTAAATTAATAAACAAAATAGGCAGTTTATTATAGCTTTAAATAGCTTCCTGACTGCTGTGTTGCTTATCCCCAAGCATCCAAAGTTCCATCGAAGTTATTTCAGAATAAAATGAATGCAAGTGAGACAGACCCTACATTACCTATATCAGGGGTGTCAAACTTATTTTCAGAACTCTATGATATGATAATCACTTCAAAGGCCAGACATGTAGCTTACTTACATGCCTTCTTTTAAAAGTAAAAACAGCATAGGGAAGAACGGGGTAATGTGAGGCACTTTTTACCTTTGCTCCCCTCTAAGGGAGCTAACATGATTTATCAGTCAAATTTACACATTTCCCATTAATTCAGGATGTTTCCTAGAAAAGGGCATTAGCAGAATTTATTCATGACAAAGGAAAGGGAAAATATGATTGTTTAAAAAAAAGTTATCTTGTGTGTCAGTTTGGGGTAAACTGAGAGAGACCAGAGAGATCAAGGGGGTGAACTCCACCCCCACTTACCTTTTCCACTACCATAACTACACATGTTGTAACAGCTAGAATCCTGACAGCTAGATCGAAAACCAAATATTCCAAAATACTAATGTCGGACTAGTAACAGAATCCTGGGGTTTGGTCAATTAAGAAAAATATTTTCTAAACACTTGAAAGTAACTCTGATCAAATACACCATATAATTCATATTAAATAATTAACATTCAAATGACAGATATAACCAGTTAGATTTAAACACAGTCTGGGGGTCAGAATACAGGACCCTTAGAGCCAGCTAGTGTCTGGGGGTCAGAGCAAAGAACAATCAGAACCAGCTAGAACAGCCTGGGACTCAGAACACAAGACTAGACCCAGCTGTCATTTTCCATCTTTTGAGTCTTTGGTTAATATTTTTCTGCATTTGATTTATTGGGATCATTCATTAAATAAAGACATATTAATTAGAGTCTATTGATGTTAAAGGTCACTCTCCTGTCCCCCACATACATACATGCCAAACCATGCCCTTGCTGACACCCCTATAACTATTCAACCCCCACCTCCAGCACACATTGTCTTGTCTTATTCAAACTAGTCACCTTGCTACCTCAAATATAATGGATTCATTAAAAGAGGGCACAAACACTGTCTCACTTTACCCCACAGCATTTGTCTCACTTTACCCCACTGCCACAATTTGAGTAAAAACTACCTCTCTCAGCAAATCAGGCTAATCTTCAGTTATCATCATCACATGGTTTCATATGTTGGCAGTTCATCAACATGTATGATTTCTACCTGAATCAATTTGCTTTGGCACAACAATCGATTAAGTTGACAGCAAGAAAATGTACTTATACATGCAAAAAATAAATTTCTGTGAAAAAAACATGCTTACAACATCACCATGAGGTCCTCTCTTTCATGGCCGAGGGGAAATGAGAGTTGCTTGAAAACATATATCTCACATGACCAAAAATGTGTTCCATTGCCTAGATACAGGGGGTGTCTCACATTACCCGATGGCTCACATTCCCCCGTTCTCCCCTATATATGAATATACTGTATACAACCTGCGTACAGGGGCATAGGCCAGGTTTAATTTCAAGACTTTGGGGACAATTTATATGTGGGGGGTATGGGGGTGCTCCCACAGAAATTTCTGAGCGTCAAACACTTAATTTCCTGAATTCTGGTGGATTTTTATTTACCAATCTGTGCCTTTTCTGCATCAATTTATGGTGGAAATAAAAAATGGCTGTGAAGGAAAAGACAACATTCAGGTTCCTTGAGAAACAACTATAATGGAATATAATGCAGTAAGACTCTCAGGGATTCTTGATTGTTAAAAAATGTCTGCACATTCAAAACATATCACATGTTTTTTTTTTAGGAATCATGCCTCACCAGTGTAAACTATTTGGCTGTGTTCAGAAAGCCATACTAACGTCCTCCCTCCTACATACTCAACATTTATATTCTACATATTGTCTACTCAAAGATCGATTGTGTATGCGAGGTGCGTCGAAAAGTTCATACTGATAAATAAAGAATGTATTCTTCTTCTTATAAGATTCAGGCCGTTTAGACGCTGTTTAGCGTATAACCGCCCTCCACAGGTTAGATATTGAACTAGATTTGTACAGTCCTGTGTTCCTCATATGTGTTTTATACCTCTTGTTTTATAATTTAAGAAAACTAATCAGGTTTTGTGGCGACTCAGTAATGAAACTGAAAGTAGATGTAATATCGCTAATAATTGAAAACAGACGGTCAAAACGAGCTAAAATCCTAAATACAATAAACAGTAACATGACACACTTATTTTTAGGTAAGCCCTAATTGATTATTCATTCATTTTTTCACACGTTTATGTTTTGAGGCGGAGGATCCCTCCACCGCACTCTGTCCGGCTCATCTGACAGACGAGCTGCGGTGTGTGCATCACTCATTTCACTTAGTAACTCTAATGTTGTTAGGTATTTATCTTCACCTGTTATCTATTGTAAGAGTCTATGAATGACTGTACGTACAGTTGTCTCGAAAATATTTCATTTTCCTGTGTGGGTAGAATTGACGCAGTGCATTGTGGGGCGGTTGAGTAAAGGTGCGAACACACTGCACATCGCCGCGCGGCGAGTTTACAGAGAAAGTCAATGTATTTCGAGCGCCGCCGCGCGAATCGGCGGCGGCCGGCGGCGAGCGGTTCATGCGGCGCGGCCAGGGGCGGCGCGGCGCGAATGGGGCGGCGCGGCCGCCGCAGAAGTTGAAAATATTGAACTTTTCGCCGCCGGCCGCGCCGCGATAGCCAATCAGCGTTGAGCTCCTCCCGACGTCACTCACTTCGGGACCACGTGCACATTCAATGAGTCATCGGGCGGCGGGCGGCGGCGGACACAAATGAGCCAAATGAGCCAAAATTATCAGGCGGCGCGGATCCTGCGATTCGCGCGGCCAACCGCCGCGCCGCAGAGTGCAGTGTGTTCGCACCTTAAGAAAAGTAAGCTGTCGATCCATACCCAAAATCCTCCCGGAAGTTAGTACTCATCGGGGAATTTCTCGCATACCCAAACTCGCATACCCAACCGTCACATACTCAAATTGAAGTCAAAATTAGTATGAATAATGAGTAATTAGTATGGCTTTCCGAACACAGCCTGATAGACACTTTATTAATGTAATGAAATGCCAAGCCACCATTGGAAATGAAAAGAGTGGGCTATCAGCAGCTAGCTAACATTAGTTAGTTAGCTATATCAGGGCTGCCAAGTTTCACCAAAAGTTTGGAGTGAGATTTTTTTGGCCGAGGGACCCAAAACCGTGTCCTCTTTCCCACCCAATAATTTTTGCTAGTGTCCTGCAAGTTTACATATTGTTCATAATAAATCAGAAATAAAAGACAATTAGAAAATGTGATAAAACATCAAAAATCTTATTAAAATAAACGAATTCATGAATTGCAAAGTCGTAGGACAGGTTTTAATTAAACATTGGGTGTGGACATATTATAAGTGGGGGTCTGGGGGTCCCCCCCCAGAAAATTTTGAGCATTAAACACTTAATTTCCTGCATTCTGGTGAATTTTTATGAAGCAATGTGTGCCTTTTCTGCATTAATTTTTATGTAAAGTAAAAGAGAACATTCAAGGTTTTGCTGACACAAATTTAATTGAATAGCCTACAATGCATGTGTAGTGCTTTCAAATATCTCCTGTAGCCTATTGTTAAAACATTTGGTTAAACTGTAATAAAGGTAATTATTCTATATCATGTCTACTATTGAGGGTTGAGTGGCTGGTGGTATTTTACTAGCAGCATTAGGCTTTATTCAAAGAAGAAAAAAATTAGGGAACAGTTCAACACCAATGCAAACTACTAAGCTAAAATAAAACATCTGGGTTACTTGGTCCCTCCTCTTAGGCTACCTTGATTTGTGTTATGAAAAGTGCTATAAATGTGCAATACATAGGCTACAGTTCATTACACAGAAGAATAAAAGCATTTTTTATTGGCGGATGAGCCATTTGTTACTTTGCAAACCTAATTTTCAAACTAAATTACCAAAAACAATATACAAAACGATCCAAAGATCTTCTGAATTTACTTGAGTGAGAATGAAGGGTTAATATGTTTGATGCATGCGCGCTCACCGGCCGGCGGGGACACAATTCTTATCAGCGGTAACTTGGCACGCTATCAACACACACCTCGGAAGAGAAGGTGCGGGTAGGGGGCTCGCCTCCCGCTTCGAATGCACAGTGCACATCAAAGCATAACGTTAACGCGCGTGCAGAAAGAGGATGTCACGGAACTCAGTCCGTTTAGGTTTTCAAAATAAGACTTTCAAAGTAAAAGTACAAAAAAAAAAAAAAAAATTACTGGGATTCATTTCTCTGCGTGAGAAATTGGAGGTGTGGCGTGTGAGCGTGTGAACTGGTTGATATGCGTGTGTCTCACGGCCAAAGCGTGAGACTTGGCAGCTCTGGCTATATTCTAACTTTAGGCAAAAGTTAGAAACCAGATAATCTTAGCATTCATCCTTAGACTCTTGACACAATCAATCATCAATATTCACAAGCTATTTAGCCACATAGATTGGCCTATTTACAGCCCACAGAAAACTGACATCTTTACTTCTATGCAAGTTCATCAATTCATGGCTTAAAATCCCAAGTGCCCCTGACTGCAGCTCGCAGATTGAGGAGGGGCTAAAATTTAGCTAAATGTGGGTTGGGCTAAACGTTTAACTTCTTGGGCGCCATCTGGTGGCGCAGATCCGGCAGCACATTGTTGTGTAAAATAGCAATACAATTATATTTGATAGGCCTATATACATATTATATATGTAGGTTTTAATATTAATATATAATATATGCTAATTTCATAGTTAAATGTATGTTTTTGAAGGGGACACTGTGAGGACCCCAGACCCCCGCTGGTTCACAACCTAAAGTCACGGGCTGTGTGCATCGCACATTCTACGTGCGGGGTTAAACGTTTAACCCAACCCACATTTAGCTAAATTTTAGCCCCTCCTCGATCTGCGAGCTGCAGTCAGGGCTTACTCTAAAATCCTCAGCTGTGGTACTTTCAACAGACATTCCTAGCGGTAAGCTACGCGAGTGTCCTAACCGTTGGGAGCATGTGCAACGTGCCGATATGGCACAGGCTCCGCATGCAGCAAAGTAGAAAAAAATTAAAATAAGTAATATATATATATAGGAGCCACTTTTTACAGTTGCCCCCCTCTAAGCGAGCTAAAATGATTTATCACTCAAATGTACACATTTCCCATTAATTCAGGGTGTTTCCTAGAAATGGGCATTAGCAGAATTTTTTCAAGACAAAGGGCAGTGAAAATATGATTGTTTAAAAAAAAGTTGTCATGTGGCTCACTTTACCCCAGCTATGGGGTAAACTGAGACAGACCAGAAAAATTAAGGGGTAAAGTGAACCACTTACTTTTTCCACTCTGAAACTACCATAACAACACATATTGTAACAGTTAGAATCCTGAAAGCTAGCCACACATTCTATAACTAATGTCTGACTCAGGGACGTTGGAACTACTTTCTTAGGGGGGTGCTGTAAATTGGCCGAGGTGCAGCGCTATCAGACAAAGCAGTAGGCTGCTGGTAAAATTAGCAATCTATAACCATGATTAAATAGCCTATTTATATCTAAAATAGCTATTAAAACAAACTATAAAAGCAAATAACATTTATGAATTTTCCAAAGTATCCTTAGCCTTTTTTTTTATCCTGAATTTGAAGGACGTAGGTTTTGATTAAACATTGTGTTGTGACAATTTATAAGTGGGGGTCTGGGGGTACTCCCCCAGAATTTTTTGAGCATTAAATGCTTAATTTCCTGCATTCTGGTGAATTTCTATTCACCAATTTGTTCCTTTTCTGCATACATTTGTATTCTTGAGCCCCGCTGTGATCGGTGAATGATAACCGGGGCAGTGCACGTCACGTTGTCGAGGGGAAGGCTTCCGCGATCTCCGTTAGTTTCAGTTTACAGCCGACAAAGTTACAATCACAACGACCGCATAGACAGCGCATGGAAAGCGTTTTAATGAAGCAAATGATATCTAAACATTACGGCGGCCCTGCTGGTGCGTAAAAGGACAGCGCAGGTGGCAATCTCTCCTCAGCAGTGCAAGCTACAGTAAAAGTCCACCGCACAGCCGATTCCTGCCTCTGATACGTTGACTCGCAACATAATGACTCAAGGCTTTGCATTGGCTTTGGCGATTTCCCGTGTCTCTTTTTTCTCTCCACACAAAGCGGCTCTCCCATTGCACACACGCATGCCCCGGCCGCTTCTGAGAGCACAGCCAGTGTTGGTTCCACCCGAAAAAATAAAATAAACACAACTTGGACACAGGCCCTGAAGCTGAATGACCGCTCTGGTAACGGGCATTACTGGACACCGAATACTAGACCCCGAATATAAGACGACCCGACTTTTTTACGACCTTATGAAGTGTTAATATGTTCGCCTTTACTTGATGCATGCGCACTCACCGGCCGGCGGGGACACAATTCTTATCAGCGGTAACTTGGCAAGATACCGGCACACACCTTGGAGGAGCAGGTGCGCAGGTGAACGTTGCATCCTGTCAGCGCGTCTCTCTCTCTCTTTCTCTTTCTCTCTCCACCCTGTGGTAGGGCGTTTAGCAGACTGGATTTTTAATGATAACCTAATGCTCATTAGTGCGCGCCTCTCAGCACTCTGACTCTACCGAAGTGCGCATGGGAAGGCGGGGCACAACCGTAATCTCGTCCTGGGCACAGTGAAGAAATGCGACGGGCATATAAATAATCTATAGCCTAGTATTATAGCCTATAAGCTAGGCCTATATATATTATAGTGTATTTATGCTCTGTCAAGTTGATGTGAGGGAGCAGGAGATGGGAAAGAGGACATAGGCTATGCGATTGTTTACAGCGCAATCACGGGAGCACAGGGCAAAGTGTAGGGGGGCGGAGAGGGGGTGCAGGCGGTGGCGAGGGGGGGTGCGGCCGCACCCCCTGCACCCTTACTTCCAACGTCCCTGGTCTGACTAGTAAAAGAATGATGGGGTTTGGTCAGTTAAGCAAAGCAAATTTTCTAAACAATTGAAAGTAACTCTGAACAAAATCAAATACAACATATAATTCAAAAGGTTTTAATAAGATTCAAATGAAAGATAGAACCAGTTAGATTAGAACACAGTCTGGGGGTCAGAACACAGGACCCTTAGAGCCAGCTTGTGTCTGGGGTTCAAAGCATAGGAAAATCAGAACCAGCGAGAACAGTCTGGGACTCAGAACACAGGAGAAGACCCAACTGGATTATAACATCAGCCTGTCATACTCTACAACTAGGCCTACTCTACATTCCAGCCCTGAAGGTTACAGGGAAAGATGAGAAGGTGCTCTTTCTGTGTGGTTGCCCCAGGTCGTCTTCCTGGTGTATTTCCTTGGCATGATGGCTTTTCTACAATGTGTATGACATTAAAATAAAACATATGTTATGTAATATTACATTAAAATATGTTTAAGACTAAACTTAACTTGTGCCTCATGGTGGGGGAAAGTGAGACAGTGGCTCACTTTCCCCCACAGCATTTGGCTCACTTTCCCCCACCACCACAATTTGAGAAAAAACTACCTCTCTTAGCATTTCAGGCTAATCTTTAGCTAATATCATCACATGGTTTTTATATGTTGGTAGTTCATCAACACGTATGATAGAAGTTTTTCTACATGAATACATTTGCTTTGGCACAACAGTTGATTAAGTTGACATCAAGAAAATTTACTTTTACATGCAAAATACCTATTTTGGTGAAAAAAACATGCTTACCACAGCACCATGAGGTCCTCTCTTTCAGGGCCATGGGGAAATGAGAGGGGCTTGAAAACATATATCTCACATGACCACAAATGTTTTCCGTTGCCTAGATACAGGGGGTGGCCCACATTACCCGATGCCTCAGATTCCCCCGTTCTCCCCTATATATATATATATATATACAGTAGGGGTGTGCGGAGACGTCATTATCTGTATCTGTATCTGTTCAACCAACAAAATTATCTGTATCTGTATCTGTATCCGGATACACAACCAGAAGTGGGCGTGGCGTATACCGGAAGTTTCTTTTACATTAGTCTACATTAAAGGAAGTCACACCTAAATTGATTTTCTAAACTAATATTCATTGTCAATGCAATTGTTGTCCCTTCAAAGCATCAAATTGATGTAATGTTGAAATAGAAGTCAAAAAGTCAGATATATTTCTACCTTTTCATCTCTCTCTTCTTTGTTCTCAGAATACGAAGAAATTCAGGGAACGCAAATATTGATAAATAACAGCCCAAATCTGTGCATAGGCTACTCACTGTTAGTAAATGAGGGCCAGTGTTTTACTTTTAACTAATTAAGGTCTCCCTTTAACTGGGGAAAATACAGCTGTATTTCATGATTTTATTTATCTCTATCTCTCCCTATCACTCTTTTTTTACATTTGTTTTATTAAACTAAGGTTTAGGAACAATCTGTATCAACGTGCCAATCTCATAAACCCTAAATAATATCTTAGCCTTTCCACAAAGCCATATGTGATTTCAATGTGTCAAGTTTGCAGTTTCCGATTTTATTGTATAGGTCCTGAAGTAGCCTAGGCCTAGGCGTCTACGCACTGATTGACAGCTGAAAAAGTACAGGTCCTAAGCATCAGTTTGATGGAAACGTTGTGGTGTTTGAAAGAGTTTAAGCAGTAGGCCTAGTGAATGTAAATATATCGGGAAAGGGCTGACGGTGACTCGGGGTGCAGCATATTCCATCGGTTCGTCTCTTCTCCGCCACGGCAGCGGGTCACGAGGAAACTCACATAAAAACGGCAGCGAATGCGATCGGTAGAACCCTCTATTCGAGGGAAAGGGTGAACACGCTGCGTTTATCAGTGGATAAAAAGAGAGAGACCGCGGGTCACGGGACGCGCCCGGACCTCTCGTGTCCACCGCAGAAGAGCTGTTAGTGTCATTCTACCTGTTGTGTCATTGAGGCGGAACGCGCTGCGTCAATTAAGCGCATAATATTTTTTTTAAAAATCCCCGAATAATAACGGGACTATTCGGAAATTATCTGTATCCGTATCTAACTCATTATCCGTGCTTATCCGAATACATATTCGGATTCGGGCTCATCCCTAATATACAGTATATATACAGTATATATATATACACAGTATATATATATGTATATATATACATACATACAGGTGAAACTCGAAAAATTAGAATATTGTGCAAAAGTTCATTTATTTCAGTAATTCAACTTTAAAGATGAAAATAATATATTATATAGACTCATTACATGCAAAGTGAGATATGTGAAGCCTTTATTTGTTATAATTGTGATTATTATGGCTTACAGTTTATAAAAACCCCAAATTCAAAATCTCAGAAAATTAGAATATTACATAAAATCAATTAAAAAAAAATTTAAATACAGAAATGTCGGCCCTCTAGAAAGTATAATCATGCATACGTACTAAGTACTTTGTTTGGGCCCCTTTTGCACGAATTCTTGCCTCAATGCGGCATGGCATGGATGCTATCAGTCTGTGGCACTGCTGAGGTGTTATGGAAGCCCATGTTGCTTTGATAGTGGCCTTCAGCTCGTCTGTATTGTTGGGTGTGTATCATCTTCCTCTTGACAATAGTCCATAGTTTCTCTATGGAGTTCAGGTCAGGAGAGTTGTCTGGCCATTCACGCACAGTAATACCATGGTCAGTCAACCAGTTACCAGTGGTTTATGGTTTTGTGGGCAGGTGCCAAGTCTAGCTGGAAATGGAAATTGTCATCACCATAAAGCTTGTCAACAGACAGAAGCATGAAGTGCTCAAAAATATTCTGGTAGATGGCTGTGGTCACTTTGGACTTGATAACACAGTGGACCAACAGCAGCAGATGACATGATACATCAAATCATCACTGATCCAAATTAAATGTTGCGTTTCATTTGGAAATCAAGGTTCCACAGTGTAGAGGAAGAGTGGAGGGGCACAAAATCCAAGGGGCTTGAAGACCACTGTCAAGTGTCAACAGTCAGTGATGATTTGAGGCACCATGTCATCTGATGGTGTTGGTCCACTGTGTTATCAAGTCCAAAGTCACCACAGCTGTCTACCAGGAGATTTTAGAGCACTTCATGCTCCTGTCTGTTGACAAGCTTTATGGAGATGCTGAATTACTTTTTCTAGCAAGACTTGACACCTGTCCACAGTGCCAAAACCACAAGTAACTGGTTGACTGACCATGGTATTACTGTGTTAATTGGCCAGACAACTCTCCTGACCTGAACCCAATAGAGAAACTATGGAGTATTGTCAAGAGGCAGATGAGACACACCAGACCCAACAATACAGAGGAGCTGAAGGCCTCTATCAAAGCAACCTGGGCTTCCATAACACCTCAGCAGTGCCACAGGCTGATAGCGTCCATGCCACGCCTCATTGAGGCAATAATTTGTGCAAAAGGGGCCCAAACCAAGTACTTAGTACATATGCATGATTATACTTTCTAGAGGGCCGACATTTCTGTATTTAAAATATTTTTTTTATTGATTTGATGTAATATTCTAATTTTCTGAGATTTTGAATTTGGGGTTTTCATAAGCTGTAAGCCATAATAATCACAATTATAACAAATAAAGGCTTCACATATCTCACTTTGCATGTAATGAGTCTATATAATATATTTTGTTTCACCTTTCAAGTTGAATTACTGAAATAAATGAACTTTTGCACGATATTCTAATTTTTCGAGTTTCACCTGTATATATATATATATATATATATAATATATATATATATATATATATATATATATATATATATATATAAAACATTATATTCTGGGCTAATTAAATTATTTCTGGGTCTTGAGCCCCAAATAAAACAGCCTAGTGACGCCACTGGTTTTGAGGCAACTCAGAGTAGGCCTATGTTCACTCTGTGTTAGTGCTAACCTGTTAGTGCTAACCTGCTTCCTAAATATAATTAAAATACAAGGGTTCATGCACGCCGCCAGAATTTTTTATTCACTGGGGCTAAGGAGGGGCTTGACCAATATGTGGGGGTGCTGCACTATAACGTAGCCAGAAAAGAGATTCTGGGTGTGTTTCATTAAAGCTCGGTGTGGCACGTTTATTAAGGGTCTGTACAACAGCGTGGGGTGTGCGGGTCCTCCACCAGGAAAATTTGAGCCTCAAAGACTTGTTTCTTTCGTTCTGGCGACTTAAAAGCACAAACAAGTTGTTCACATCATCATCAACTTTTGCCTATTTTAGTTGTTCCAAATAATCTGCTTTATCAATTTGCCATCTAATCTAAATGATAACTGACCATTATGTTTGTTTATCGTCTCTCTTGCGTGACATTTTATAATAACAATAGTAGCCTAAATATATCTCCTTTCTCCGCCACTTTATTGAAGCGCTCCCAACATCAGTTAAATCAACCACATTACAACAACACTTCCGTGTTCCACCTTTTCACAATAAGAGCCTACACAAGAAATAGGTTACATAACTCCCCTCCTCCAAGAAGAAACGTCCCCATTTCCACACATGAATAACTGCAGTGCACTTAAAAAAAAACTGTCACACTTACAGTAACCTGCTACATTACCAAAAAAAATTCAATCTTTAAACCCTCACTCATAAAGAATGGAGCATCTACCCCTCCCCCCATTCAAAATCAAAATAGTAATTATTTCGACAAACAAGTAAATAACCACATTAACTTGTGAAACTCAATGAAGGTTACAGTACAAATGGTGTAATTCAGCTCCTCAAAAATAATAATGACCCAACATACAAACAGCATGTCAACCTGAATTTGCAGAACAGATATAATACCTTACAGTGTTAGACATATTGCCTACATTGGAATTAGCTTGTTAACAATAACTGACAAAGTCCTTGAAACGAACTGACTGTGTCACAGTTCTTCCCGAACGCGATACAGTATGTCGTGGCACCTCGGTGCCTGTAACCTGAGCAGTTCCTGTGCCAACAGCAACGAGGGGCTCCTCAGCCATCCAGTCCCCACAGGAGGGTCCCTCGTCCGGTTGTGAATGGGCATGAAGAGGGGGGGCCGGAAGGCTGCCTGAAGAGCCAGAAAGGAGTGGCAGAGTATAACGTTTCAGTCTGTCGTAATGGACCACCTGTGTCCGTCCGTCAGAGTCCAAAGGACTGGCAATACGATAGGTGAGCCCAAGTTCTCCTTGAGAGCCCAACACTGCAAGGACCCTGTATGGTCCCCTCCAGTGGGGAGCGAGCTTCATACGGTCCTCTGTGGGATTGTGAAGCCACACCAGATCTCCTTCTGCATATGGTGTGTGGCGGACGGTTCCATCATAGTACAGTTTTTGTTTCTCGTGTGCTTGGACACCGCTCTGTCTGGCACCACCAAACGCCGTCTCCAGCTTCCCTGCCATAGAGGTCACAAAGTCAGCATGAGAAGAAGGTAAGTTTGATGATACCTGTGATGGCACCAGCACATCCACTGGGACCCGAGCTTCCCGTCCATGCACCAAATAGTAGGGAGAGTAGCTGGTGCTGGAATGAACGGATGTGTTATAGGCGAACGCCACATGTTTCAGATAATCGTCCCATTCACCACCACAAGCAAGCAGCGATTTGGCAAGCTGGTCAATGAGGGTCCGATTAAAACGTTCAACCATGCCATCCGATTTGGGATTGTATGGGGTAGTGCGGGTCTTCTTAATACCTAACAGTTGACACAGTCTCTGTACAATCTCAGCCTCAAATTGCCAACCCTGATCACTGTGAACAGTCTCTGGAATACCATGAACTAAAACATAGTCCTCAAACAAACACTGTGTTACAGACTGGGCTGTTTGGTTAGGCAGAGCATACAGGTTTACAAACTTGGTAAAGTAGTCTTCTACCACTAACACATATCTGTTACCCTTAGAAGTCATAGGCAGTTCAAAAATGTCAGTTGCGACTCTCTGAAATGGTAGAGTAGCTTGAGAACCCCCCATTGGCGCTCTATGTTTGGGCGCTGGGGCTCTGCGGGTTTGGCATGGGATGCACTGCTCGCACCACTGTTGAATATCTTTGAACATAGAGGGCCAATAACAAGTTTGCCTTGCCCGTTCCCATACACGCTTCGCTGAAAAGTGTGCAGAGGCAGGGCCCCCGTGTAGGTGCTGCAGCACATCAGGAACCAGTGAGGAGGGCACAACTACTTGACACATGTCACCCCCTGTGCAGGAAGATTTCAATGTCCGGCAGAGCAGTCCATTTTTAACAGAAATGCGGGGATATTCAGTCCATAATTTCCAACATTGCCGAGAGCTACCTTTCATGTGCCCCCGCGGCGGTCTAGACCCACTGCCTTCAATCCATTGCAATACTGCACTTGTGTCAGGATCAGTTCTTTGCAGCTCTCTTATTCCAGTCCGGTCATGTGAAAGTGCATGCATGAAAGACCTGTCGGACTCACTGTCAGTGTCCATTTGTTGTGCTGCGGTGAGACCAGAGGTGTAGGGGTCCACAGCAGACGGCGGAGACAATAAAATGTCTGGCTGGGGAGCAACTGGCGGGGTGTCTGAGTCCACAGCATTCACCTGAGCAGCTGTCTCCTGACAGTTGTTATTCACCACACTAGACCCTGGGTTTGGAGGCCGCCTTGAGAGAGTGTCCGCATTGACATGCTGCTGACCCTCTTTGTGCTGCATGACCCAGTTAAAAGGGTCCAGTTCTAACACCCATCTTGCTCTCCTTCCTGTGGGGTCTTTATCAATTGACATGCTGCGAAGGCCAAGCAGAGGCTTATGGTCAGTTATAATGGTGAAGGCAGCTGATCCAATGTAGTGTCTGAATTGGCGTACAGCCCACACCACAGCCCACAACTCTCTGTCGAATGTGGACCAGCGCCTTTCGGTGGGAGCCAGCGACTGACTAGCATACACAACCACTCTCTCCAGCCCTTCTCTGTCCTGAGCCAACACAGCCCCCACAGCATCGTTGGAGGCATCTGTATACACTTTAAAGGGAATATGAAAGTCCGGCATTGTGACAACTGGGGCAGATGAAAGTACTCCCTTCAAATACTCAAATGCTGCTTCACAATCAGTTGTCCACTGGAACGGTGTGTCTTTGCATGTTAAGCGGTGCAGAGGGGCTGCACGCTGGGAAAAGTCCTTTATGAAACGTCTATAGTAAGAGCAAAGGCCCACAAATGCTCTCACCTCGGTCGGAGTCTTTGGTGTGGGCCACGTTCTGACTTTGTCGGTGTTTCGAGGGTCTGGCTGCAGGCCATGGCGGGACACAACATGGCCGAGGAACACCACATGGTCTTGGGCAAGATGACATTTTTTAGGGTTTAACCTGAGGCCTGTTGATTGGATCCTGGAGAACACTTCCCGCAGTGAGGAAAGGTGCTCCTCAAAGGTGGGGCTGTAGATCAGTACGTCATCGAGATAGACCATGCACACCTGCCAGGGAAGCCCTCTGAGCACCAGCTCCATCATACGCTGAAACGTGGCAGGTGAGTTAGTGAGGCCCATTGGCATCGACCGCCACTGGTAGAGGCCCCTGCCGGTTGTGAAGGCAGTTTTCTCCCTGTCGTCCTCAGCAACCTCCACCTGCCAGTACCCATTTGTGAAATCCAGGGTGGTGAACCACAGGGAGCCAGCCAGCACATCCAGGGTGTCATCCACCCTGGGAAGAGGATGAGAGTCTTTGACAGTTATACTGTTCAAGCGACGATAATCAATGCAAAACCTGCACTCACCATTCTTTTTCTTCACCAGAACGACAGGCGAGGCCCAGGGGCTACAGCTTTCCTCAATCACCCCATCAGCTAGCAGGGCCGCTACCTGCTTGTCTATCTCTTCTCGCTTGTCTGGTGAGGTCCGGTAGGCACGCTGTCGCATGGGGGTATGGTTGCCAGTTTTGATGTGGTGTTTTATAAGTGTACATTTGCCTGTCAACCTTTTTGATGTGCTGAATATCTCCCTGTGGTCTACTAGCAGAGCACCCAGTAGCTCTTTCTGCTGCTGACTGGCGGGCGAGTCCTCTAGTGACACAGGGGGCAGCTCAGTAGGTGAAATAGCAGAGACTGTCTCGACATCAATCTGTGGGAGTGATACAAGCTCGGACTCATCCACCGAGAAAAACTCCCCCAGGTGCATACCCTCTCTGAGTACAATGTCTTGATCCGTAGGGTTTAAAACGCGGGCTGTAGTAACCCCATCTCTCACTGACGTCACTGTGTGAGCCACTACACACCCACATTTGTTTTGGAGGTTGGGTGCTAAGTAGCCCACAAAGTCAGGGAGCTGGTCAACGAGGCCAGCTGGGGACACATTTACTGGAACCAGCATCTCACTGAGTGGTGGTATTGTTGTGGCCGTGGTAATGGAAATATTGCAACACGCTGGAATCAAGTCTTTGCCACTCAAAAGTGGAATTACCGTGTCCCACAATTGTAGTTTGCCACGGGCATAGTCAAGTAGTGCATGGTTAACTGTAAGAAAGTCAAGTCCCAACAGTGCTGCTTGTGTGGACCCCCTCAGCACATGGAACACGTGTTGCCAGGAGTATTCCCCTAGACGTAGAGTCGCAGTAACGGTGCCCAATGTATCAAGCATCTGGCCATTCACAGCACGTGCAGCAATAAAGTCTGCATTTAAGGGCCGTTTACGTAGTGCTGGAACTGACATGCGAAAATCAGAACTGATAAATGACTCTGTTGCTCCTGAGTCCACTAATATATTGATTTCAGTCCCTTCAATGCTGCCTCTTACATAGGAGGTATGTTGTTGCTCTGTTGTGTCATGTATTTGGATGTTACCTGTTGATAGGAGAAGCGTTTCTCGCTCAAAAAGGCCCCCAAGTGCAGTAGCTGGTGTTTGGGCCGCAACATCAGCTACATCTCTTTTCCCGACAGGTTGGCAGGATCCTCCCTCTCGGGAGAGAGAAAACGCACCCCTCGTCTCCTCTGTGCATCATCCTGGAAAGAGCCTCTGGCAGGTCTCGTGCCCTGCCAAGTTGGAGAAGGGGTTCTGTCACCAAATGAACCCTTGTAATCCTGTCTTCCACCAGGACCTCCTTCTGCTTCTCTTTCACGCCAGCCACGGTCAGGTGAGCGCCCCCGTGGGCGACGCAACTGGCAGCCCTGCTCACCACACATACACTGGCACTGGCCTCCACGCACAAGCTTTTTCTTTCATCTCCCCAGCCACTGCTTTTCAGTTTATTGTTTTCCTCTGCCATTCGCCTCATTTCCACTCTCATTTCTCTCATATCCTCAGTAAGTCTGTCCATGGTTCTGTACAAACCACCTCCCCCATCAGATATGGAGTGCACCAAAGCTGCTGCACCGCCTCCAGTAGGAGTCTGGCGTATCTGATTGTTGCCATAGTCAATGTTTAAAGCCTCTCGAGCCATCTCACATCGGCCGGCGATGATAAGGGCCTCATCCAGATCGGTAGCCCCCTGCTCGTGACATTTAGCTCTCAGGGCCGGTCAAGCCCCGCTAGAAACCTGCGAAACTTCTCTTCATTCTGAGCTATGTCGCCGTAGCCTGGGAATGCTTCCTGAACTAGCTTGCTTATATCTGCTGCATACACCTCTCAGCTCTCACCCGGAGCACGAAGGCGGGCAGAGATGTTTGCTCTGAAACAGTCTAGAAAATGTTTTTGTCCAAATGCCTCCTGCCACCTCTCCTTTACGGCATTGTAGTCGGTCTGAACGGCTGCGGGCAGGCTATCCCATAGTAGAAAAGCAGCTTTGGTAAGACGTGTTGGCAAAATCCTGACCACTTCAAAGTCATAGTCACCTCCAGTGCCTCCCACGAGCGCTCTCACTGCAACCTCATACTGCCTGGCCCAGCAGGGGAAGCTCTGCTTTTCCTCTCCCACAAAGGGTGGAGGAAGTTCAATCTTCACGTTGCTGGAGAACGGTCTGTCTCTGCGGCGCTGCCTGTAGTCCAACGGGTCCTCGTCAAACTTCCACATTTTGCTATTATTTAATTTACTTGTAGCTTTCTTTTTTTTTTTTTTTTCAACTGAGTTCACAACGATGATAAGATGAAGGGTGAAGTCCTCACGCTGGACGCATCGCAGATTCTCCACGCGTGTTAGCTAGACTGTACAGCTAAACTAAACGGAGCTAGCAGTGGCTAGTAACTTAGCTAAACTTTTCAACAGTTTTGTCCGTTTCACACTTATCTTCCGATGGGCGTCCGAGCAGAACTAATCCCACCGCTGCCACCAATGTAACCGAGCGTTTTGGCCGTCCCTATACTTCAGTATTATAGGAATAAGAACTCGGAAAACTCCATTCACGGAACGGAACGAGCCACTTTATTGAAGCGCTCCCAACATCAGTCAAATCAACCACATTACAACACTTCCGTGTTCCACCTTTTCACAATAAGAGCCTACACAAGAAATAGGTTACACCTGTTACCAAAGCGATAATTCAGCTTAAGGGCCTGTGTCCACCTTGTTTATTTTCTTTTTTTCGGGTGAAACACTGGTTGTGCGCTCTGAAGCGGCTGGGACGTGCGTTTGTGCGCTGGGAGAGAGAACGCGGTGGGCTGAGACTAAAGTAGGCTATAAAAAGGCACGGGAAATCGCCTTAGAGCTCAACATCCCCAGCATTGAATTCAAAGCCTCGAATCATTATGTTGCGAGTCGACGTGTCAGAGGCATGAATCGACAAAGCGATCAACTTTTACTGTGGCTTTTTTGCTGCAGCACTTGCAGTGCTGAGGAGAGCTTGCCAACTGCGCTGTCCTTTATCACTGCCACCGTTATGTTGTCAAAGGTCAAACCCGCTCAACTGAAATGCTCATGTTATATGTTCCATACGCCCGGTCTGACCTTGGTAAAACTGCTTTTAGCCACAGTGCCCCTGACTCCTGGAACAGCCTACAACATCAAATTAAAATAAATACACTCATAACTGTTAACCAATTTAAAGTTATTATTTTGAATCAGCCCCACTCCACTTGTAACTGTTTTAATTAGGCTATTGTTCTGTTTTATTCAATTGATCTGAATGTTTTAATTGTTGTTGTCTCTTTGTAAGCTTGTTGTGTATTCTCATTGTATTTTGTGTATCTGTAATTGTCTCGACGTCATTGTAAAAGAGGGTAACCCTCAATTGATCTTTCGAGAATAAATAAAGGAAAATGAATGAAATGTTGGGTGACTGTGGCTCAGGTGGTTAAGCGGGTTGGCCAACGATCCAAGGGTTGGTGGTTCGATCCCCGCCCGGCCACCTGTGTCATGGTTGTTGTGGGCAAGACACTTCACCCACCTTGCCTAGTGTGAATGTGTATGATTGCTGTATGTTTGAGGTGATGGTCGGAGGAGCCGTTGGCGCTGAATGGCAGCCACGCTTCCGTCAGTCTGCCCCAGGGCAGCTGTGGCTACTCTGTAGTTTACCACCACCGGTATGACTGTGTGTGAACGAATTGAACCAGGAACCCTGTAAAGCGTCTTTGAGTGCCTAGGCAATAAAGCGCTATATAAAACCTATCAATTATTATTATGTTTAGATTTCATAATTTGCATCAAAGCTCTTAGGATAATAAGAATTAGAGGCTTTATTTAAACGCTGTCCATGCCGTGGTTATATTAACTATGTCGACTGTAGACTGAAACTAACGAGGGAGGCGGCTGCTTCACTGTACAGTTCCATAGTTTCACATTCAGTTTGGCAACATGTCTCTGTGTATCAGGGCTCGGGACACCTTTCTTCTCGACAACGTTAACGTGCAGGAATCCCCGGTGATAATTTTAGTCTTCTTAAACCACATAGTTTTTCTGCACGGCAGCTCACACAGGCGAGGTCTCACCGTGAACTCATTGCCACAGGTTTCACCGGGTGGATGCGCTGCTTTGCTCGGACAGAGGCTTTGAGTTTTCTTAAAGTGATTTAACATCCCGGTCTAGACGGGTGCTACAACATTGTGCCTTATATTTCGAATAGCCTGAATGTGTGATGTGTGTGTGCAGCACCCCTACTTCCCGCGGTGCCTACTAGTCAAGCGCATAGGCCGGCATGAGGCAAGTGTGCGACGAGGAATGCTACATTCAGGTGCTCCTCAAAAATCCAGAATTTTTATTTAGGATTGCGAAATTGTTCTGACTTTGATATTCATTAACTTTTAAGATGTAGGCTAATCCTAAAAATAAGAATAGCAGTAGGCTACAAGGACGATTTAATTGTTTGGAGCATTTAAAGAAAATATTAACAGCTGTTTATTGCAATACAGTGTAAGGGACTTTTAGCAGGTAAAATGGACTGGGTAATAAATAAATGTAAACAACTCTATGCCCTTATCACATAGGCTAAATGTCATTCATGATCACGTTAAAAACTGCAAACGCGATTGTGATCATTTAATTAAAAAGTGAATTCAATATTCCGAGCGGACATCAGATGAAGGACTTCTTTGGGAACAGTTTTGTCTTCAGCTTTAGTATACTGAATTTGTACATGAACTCTTCTTATTTCAGATCAAAACTAACAAAGAAGACATTGTATACATTAAGTCTCACGGAGGTGGAGTTCCAGCTGACATCACCAACAAACTTACCCAACTTGATACAAAGGGTAGGGCAATTAAAAACTAGGTCCTGTTACTTTTACCCTTATTTTTTGTACTTTGTTTCATTTAGCTTGTTTGCATTTCCATCTTTATGGTCTTAATCACTTTTACTATTAGACTAGACTAATGCGTCTTTACAAGTGAACCCTTTAGAATATATCTATCAAAATAATATTTTCTCATTGTCAAAACACTGTCATAAAACATATTTTCCATCCTTCTTTCCATGCTTTACAGGTGTCAACACTTGAGACTAAAGTGAATTCACTGGAATTGGTAAGACCTTCAAGAAGTTGCAATAGCTGAAGCCTGTAAGACATATGCCTTTCCTCATTCCATGCCTCTCCTGCCCTCTTCTCTCCTCAGACAGTCCAGAAGGTGTCCTGCAGCAGTAACCCCTGCCAGAATGGAGGAACATGTCTGAACTTACTCAGTTCATATCACTGTGTGTGTCCCAGCAACTGGGCTGTGAGTTATTTACTATTTATTACATCATTTGGTTGCATAATACAGTTGTCTATATGTTCATTGTATTATAAATACCAATTGGCAGAGGTGGAATGAACAATTCACATTAACAAAGTGATTTTTGTGTGCTTGTACTTTTTCAGTCTTTTTTATATCGTTAAAGTAGTATTATTCTACTTTAACTAGATATTCAATCTCAAGAATAATACTTCAATTAGCAAATTAATTAAAGAAATTAGCTTTATCATCAGCTTCAGCACAGAAGAACCATAAACTTGTGAAAACTAATAAGTACGTTACAGGCTATATTTAGGTTATTTATAACACATCATCTTAGCTTAACTAATGTCCCAAAAACACAATGTTTCAAAGCATGCTAAAACTCCACCCACACTTTGCTCCATGTTCGACCTGTTGGAATGCAATTAAGGCCACGTTTACAGAGGGGTATGCTACGAAGCGTGATTAAGGGCTGAGCGAGGTCTGTTGAGTCTAAAGCCAGAGTTTTCAGTATCACGAAAGGTGGCTCTCTTTCTACCTGGCTAGATCGCCGTGGTAACAGAGGCTGCACGGCTAACCTGCCCAGACCAGTTTTTGTTCCAGAGTTTGAGCTTAAATTCGGCTCTTAGAGCGCTACCCTTAAGGAAACTACACCTTTTGAAGTCCCGCGGACCTGACTATGTTGTCTGAGCGATACTATGGGGGCGGGACTCGATAAGCCTTAGGCTTCTTCCGTCACCCTTCGGACAACACAAAGTAAGATGTATGATGTGAAAGAGATAATTGTGTATTGTGTGGAATTTGTCCGAAAGAATAATAATAAAAAGTAAACTAGTTAAATCTGTAAACTTATTGATCAGTAAGTTAATGAACGAAACAAAGCCGTGACTTACATTAGAGTGAACTGTAACATCGCGCTGCAGCTTTTTGCCACATGCATAGTTATTGATGCAGAAAATGTAAAAAAGCCTAGACCTACTGTAGGCCTATGCAGCGCCACTCTATGCTCTCACCTCAAATGATTTTACCTGGCGATCTACACACACTGGCTCTTAATGAAGCGTTCGATAAAATCACAGGTTGCAACATTATTTCACTGTAGGCTTCTTTCTTTTCATCAGTAGCGATTACAGTTGGGACGTGACAGGTGACAGCTGTCACAGTTCGGACATCGCTGTAGACTCGCAGGTTAAGTTTCTCACAGTAGATTCATATTTGTCCGGAAAATACAGACTACAGGTTTTGTATTTATTGTAATGGTATATAAGATGCAAATAAAGGGCTATTAGCCTGAATCAAAATCAAAAGTGTATTAATTTTGATGTGGCCCAAAACTAAAGTGATTTTCCACATATATGCTATTCGTTAGGGGACAGTGCCAGACTTAAATCAGATTCTTAAGTGTATGATTATCAACTAGGCTAAATGGTGTACTGTTTAAATCCGAGTTCAACTTTTAATTGCTTTATAATGTCATGTTAGGCTACGCACTGCGAGAACGATCTGTAAAATAAATTAATCAATTCAGTAGCCCAATTTTCTGACAACATTCCACTCTCTCCTTATTTGCAGTAAGAGTTTTTTTCGGCTCTCTCTTTTCTGCTGTTCTGTGATCATTCAGACTGACAAACTCTTCGTCTTGAGTGAAGTCAGCGACGCACTTTTTTTTTTTACTCAGCTGCTCGCAATCAGTCCATTTGTTTAAAGTTAGCGGCACAAGATCAGTCCAGTCTGTGCGGAAGCAGAGTCAAATGACGGGTCAAACGCCCCCTTTCATGGGGACGCGCACAGAGCCTGAAGCCGAAACCCTCGTTCAACATAATAGGTTGATAACTTCCTTCGTGATACCAGTTAGCTCTGAGCGAGGGTATGTGTCATGCTGAACCAGCTCAAAAAAAGAGAGCCGGGCTCTGTTGAGTTTGTTTCGTAGTATTCACCTCTGAGGGGTATACTACGAAGCGAGATTAAGGGCTGAGCGAGGTCTGTTGAGTCTAAAGCGGTCTAAAGCCAGAGTTTTCAGTATCACGAAACGTGGCTCTCTTTCTACCTGGCTAGATCACCGTGGTAACAGAGGCTGCACGGCTAACCTGCCCAGACCAGTTTTTGTTCCAGAGTTTGAGTTTAAATTCGGCTCTTAGAGCGCTGCCCTTTAAGGAAACTACACCTTTTGAAATCCCGCGGAGGCGCGGACCTGACTATAATCAATATATATATTGTCTGAGCGATACTTCTCACTGAGTAAACTAGTAAAATCAGTAAACTTATTGATCAGTAAGTTAATGAACGAAACGAAGCCGTGACATAAGGCTTACATTAGAGTGAACTGTAACATCGCGCTGCAGCTTTTTGCCACATGCATAGTTATTGATGCAGAAAATGTAAAATAGCCTAGACCTATGTATGCAGCGCCATGCTCTCACCTCAAATGATTTTACCTGGCGATCTACACACACTGGCTCTTAATGAAGCGTTCTATAAAATCACAGGTTGCAACATTATTTCACTGTAGGCTTCTTTCTTTTCATCAGTAGCGATTACAGTTGGGACGTGACAGGTGACAGCTGTCACAGTTCGGACATCGCTGCAGACTCGCAGGTTAAGCTTCTCACAGTAGATTCATATTGGTCCGGAAAATACAGACTAGCCTACAGGTTTTATATCTAGGCTATTTATTTTAATGGTATTTATAAGATGCAAATAAAGGGCTAATTGGCCTAAATCAAAATCAAAATTGTATTAATTTTGATGTGGCCCAAAACTAACGTGATTTTCCACATAGGCTATGCTATTCATTAGGGGACAGTGTCAGACTTAAATCAGATTCTTAAGTGTAGGATTATCAACTAGGCTAAATTGTGTACTGTTTAAATCCGAGTTCAACCTTTAATTGCTTTATAATGTAATTTAATGTCATTTATTTTACAGATCGTTCTCACTGCGAGAACGATCTGTAAAACAAATAAATTAATTCAGTAGCCCAATTTTCTGACAACATTCCACTCTCTCCTTATTTGCAGTATGAGTTTTTTTCGGCTCTCTGTTTTCTGCTGTTCTGTGATCATTCAGACTGACAAACTCCTGTGAAGTCAGCGAAGTCAGCTGCTCGCAATCAGTCCGTTTGTGTAAAGTTAGCGGCACATCAGTCCAGTCTGTGCGGAAGCAGAGTCAAATGACGGCCAAACGCCCCCTCTTATGGGGACGCGCACAGAGCCTGAAGCTGAAACCCTCGTTCAACATAAGAGGTTGATAACTGCCTTCGTGATAACGGTTAGCTCTGAGCGAGGGTATGTGTTATGTTGAACCAGATCAAAAAAAGAGAGCCGGGCTCTGTTGAGTTTGCTTCGTAGTATACCCCTCAGAGGGTATACTACGTATCTGTGCGCGTCCCCATAAGAGGGCCGTCATTTGACTCTGCTTCCGCACAGACTGGACTGATCTTGTGCCGCTAACTTTACACAAACGGACTGATTGCGAGCAGCTGAGTAAAAAAAAAAGTGTGTCTCTGACTTCACTCAAGAGGAAGAGTTTGTCAGTCTGAATGATCATAGAACAGCAGAAAGCAGAGAGCCGAAAAAAACTCTTACTGCAAATAAGGAGAGAGTGGAATGTTGTCAGAAAATTTGGCTACTGAAGTGATTAATTTATTTTACAGATCGTTCTCGCAGTGCGTAACGTGACATTATAAAGCAATTAAAGGTTGAACTCGGATTTAAACAGTAGCCTACACCATTTAGCCTAGTTGATAATCCTACACTTAAGAATCTGATTTAAATCTGACACTGTCCCCTAATGAATAGCATAGCCTATGTGGAAAATCATAGTTTTGGGCCACTGTCCACATCAAAATTAATACAATTTTGATTTTGATTTAGGCCAATTAGCCCTTTATTTGAATCTTATAAATACCATTAAAATAAATAGCCTAGATACAAAACCTGTAGTCTGTATTTTCCGGACAAATATGAATCTACTGTGAGAAGCTTAACCTGCGAGTCTGCAGCGATGTCCGAACTGTGACAGCTGTCACCTGTCACGTCCCAACTGTAATCGCTACTGATGAAAAGAAAGAAGCCCACAGTGAAATAATGTTGCAACCTGTGATTTTATAGAACGCTTCATTAAGAGCCAGTGTGTGTAGATCGCCAGGTAAAATCATTTGAGGTGAGAGCATAGAGTGGCGCTGCATAGGTCTTGGCTATTTTACATTTTCTGCATCAATAACTGTATGCATGTGGCAAAAAGCCGCAGCGCGATGTTACAGTTCACTCTAATGTAGCCTAAGCCTTTTGTCACGGCTTCGTTTCGTTCATTATATTACTGATCAATAAGTTTACTTATTTAACTAGATTACTCAGTGAGAAGTATCGCTCAGACATTATAGTCAGGTCCGCGGGATTTCAAAATGTGTAGTTTCCTTAAAGGGCAGCGCTCTGAGAGCCGAATTTAAGATCTAACTCTGAAACAAAAACTGGTCTGGGCAGGTTAGCCGTGCAGCCTCTGTTACCACGGTGATCTAGCCAGGTAAAAAGAGAGCCACCTTTTGTGATACTGAAAAGTTGTGAAAACTAAGGCTTTAGACTCAACAGACCTCGCTCAGCCCTTAATCTCGCTTCGTAGTATACCCCTCTGGTCTCACTAAAAACGGTTTTTATTTACGTTTTCAAAAGCTTCCACGTTCAGACGCAATTGTTATGAAAACGTTCAACATGCACACATTTTTTTTTTTAACTGGGCAAAATCGCTGTAATCGCATGCCAAGCCAGTTGTTGGCAGAGACACTTGCAACCTAGTAGATAGCTCTTCCAGTGCAATTTGGTGCAAAATTAATGCCACTAATGTTTATTACGGTTTTGGTGACAAGTTTTCTGTCCTCTTGTTTCAAGTCCGCTTAGAACTCGTGAAAACAGAAGACATGCTGCTAGTGACTGAAGCGCTGTGGGGCTGTGAAGGGACTTTGTCAATTCTACCTTCCCGTTCCGAAATTTTAGTTTCAAAATAAAAGTCAATTCACGTTTGGCTAGTGAAATGCTTTTACTGTGAAGCCGCAGCAGGAAATGCTATTTGTATTAACAGTAACTTAACTGCTACGTACTATAGATAGTGTTTTTCAATGTAGATAGCCGTGTCCCAGGCATTACCAGTGGTGACACAAGTTTATTAGTCACAAGAAAAGCCGACAGAGCGACAGATCACACATCTTTCACCAGCCAAAGTGGCTGATGGTCTCAATAACTTACTACTCGCTTAGACTAAATGTTTGTCAAGTGTGATATTTGAGCCCTGCACGATACTTTCCACCTATCACAGTAATGGTGCAGCGGAGACACCGTGCATGTTGTCTTCTAACTTCTCAATAGCTTGTGTGTGGCTATTTTGACGGAAGATGTAATGGGCCAATGTGCGGAGTGGAGCCGTGATGTCATCATTATCACAGGAAACAGCATTGCTATTCACATGGTGACTCTGGAGTTGCGTTTTGAAAAGATTTCACTCTGGAACCTGACTTCAAAACTTTACCTTTTTCAGACTGTAAATGCTGTTATCATGTCAATTATAGGCCCCAAACTTTAAAATACTTTTGCGTTTGTGTCCAAACCATTACCGTATAAACATTGCCTAACTTGCCTGGTGAACCTGGTTCAAATAAGTGAGACTGTGTGAGCTTCAGTAGACCTATATGTAACTGCTTAAGCCTTGACTGATTTGTTAGGTTGATTCAAGACTGGTGTAAAGCCAGGCTGTTATGTAACAGCCCTCATGTTTTTCTCATCTCTTCCTCTATTACTCTGTGTGTGTCAGGGTCCGAACTGTGCAACAGATGTGAATGAATGCCAGGGGAATTCAGGATCATTTCTGGGTTGTCAGAATGGAGCAACATGTGTCAACACGCCTGGATCATTCACGTATGTCTTAAAATCCCCATATTTATATTTAGCAATTAATTGAATGTTCAATTTAGTTGTGCTCATTTCTTATACTCTTAATATTAGCCAAATTAATTTGTGTTATGTAACAATGAACTTTCCACCAAAAAAACATGATCACAAGGCAAACGATTCATATTGAAATGAGAAGACCATATTATGTGAAAGTGCTGTTCTCAAAATCCAGTGAATTTCAATAACAGTTGAAATGCCCAGCTGCATGTTAGACACTAGCTCTGAAGCTCTACTTTTAAACAAAACAAAGAGATCTAAGAACTGAAAACATACATCCAATAACCTCCATTGTACCAACCCTAGCTAGATGAGATCAAAACTTAATGTACTAACCGAGTTTTAATATACCTGATTAAGGCCTCATAAATATTCTATTCTATTCTATTCTTTTTTTTTTTTTTTAAGGCCTCATAAATATTCTGCTTATTACTGCGGTGTATTTTCTGGGGTCCATTCATAAAAGGTGTTAGTTTGAAAGATAGAAATTAATCTGCTGAGACAGGATGAGTGAGGGGGATAAACCTGACTTTATTAAGATAAAAGAACTCAGCGCCTGTGTCAGTCCAAGCCGGCCATGCCTGGTTAGCCAATTGCATTATCCCAACCTGTCTCTTTTTAACCCCGAAATGTGGTGTCCTGGTTGGTCAATATTGCTCATCAGGATATGTCCCTCGTTATCCCTGATTGGTGGACTCTGGCTATTCTTAAAACTATTACCAAATGGGGCTTAGCTGGAAACATCATCTCCACCAGAATGCACCTATGTGTGTCTCCTCAGAACTTCAGAATAGTACGGTTTAACAACCCCACATAAACTAACTACTGTTGAGCTCGTAAAACAGTCATTCCCGAGTCTATTTTAATGTATTCAAGCTAAAGCCCACATTCCTAACTCTGCACACACACATACACAAGAGAGCTGCTCCTGGCTCCCCTTATAGTTAATTATGTATGTAATTAAGCAATCTCCTGATTATCAGTATTCTTAGAATGTGTCATAACGAAATACACTATATATTCCCCCCTCGAGACAAAACATGTCTCAAAAGAAAGATACAAAAAGACATTTTACACTGATTGACATTCGTTCAAATTAAATGCAATGCTTGATTGTCTTTTCAGGAAAATCCACCTCGTTCAATTCTAATTATTAACAACTTTAGAGTCCTATTTTGAACTTCAATTTTGGGGATCAATGTGTTAACTAGGTCGTATTTACTCTATGGGCCGGTTTCACAGACAAGGCTTAAGCCTAGTCCGAGACTAAAATGCCTGTTGAGCTGGATTAATTCAAAGCCACTTGCACAGACTCAGTTTAAAATAGTCCTAGATTAAAGCTATTCTGGATTAAACAAAGCCAATTGCAAGACGGACGACTAGAGCTACTCTAGGTCTAAATTTCATCTTAAATTAATCCTCCAAAGGGGCAGGTTTAACTTCAGCTTAGTGGTGTTTGTGAGAGAGCATGGACTATTTGGAATATCTAAATGAAGACCAACTCCCACTGCAGAGGCCAGCCAGAAGAATACTTGTGGATAGGTCTTATCCAGAACATTTATTTGATAAACTTACATTTCGAGACCACTTTCAATATGGAAAATGCACTGGAAATAACAACTTTGAGTTTATTAGATGGATGCATTTAAATTGAAGATGTATTCAGCATAATAAAATGAGTGTCTAAAACAATTCTGTTTTCAAATGTGGTTGTTGTGATTTAAAATACTGACACACATGAATAACAAAATGACAAAACACAACATGAACACCTTTTATTTTCTACTTATATCTTCACTGTGATTAGTAATCACAATTGTCTCAGTACTGTATCTTGTTTGAATCATAGCTCTCTCTTCCAACTTCATGTCATACAGTTTACGCTGGACTTTCTTTCCACCTCTGTCCCCAGAACCCGTACTGAGTTTGGGAAGAGGGCTTTCATGTACTCTGCTCCCTGGAACACTATTCAAAAAACACTCAAATTGCAGGAACTCATCACTATGAATGATTTTAAAACTCGACTCACATGTTTTTTAATGGCAAATTTTGGTGTGTGTCAATGTTTCACTGAATAGTATTTTATCATTGCCTCAAAATTGTTCTTCTTCTTCACCCACTGGAATGTATTTGTCTCTGTTTTATTCTTATGTTTGTCTTATATTTCATTCATCCTAGCTGCTGCCATTTTGGCCAGGCCTTGCTTGGAAAAGAGGTCATTTGACCTCAAGCAATTTTGCCTGGTAAAATAAAGGTTAAATAATGTCCAATTCCGCCTGTAGAATTTTAATTTTCATGTCATACTTCCTTCAGAATCATATAGCATTTTCTGTTACTAACTAATTCGGGTTTTTCAACAGAGTCTATCAGTGCAGATATCATTAAATATGTCAAAATTATAAATGAGAAAGATGTGAAATACCGATAATAATGAAGATAACCTGAAGTTGGTGTATTGTTCTCTTAGTAAAATTTTCATTAATTGAATTTGTTGCATATTGCGACCCAACTATTTATTTGCTCAGTCCCAGCAGTATGGCTTTTAGATTCAATAACTGGATGGTTTCAAACTATTTTTTTTAAGAGATTTTTTTCAAATTCATTAAAGTTTATTGACGGGATTTTTTTAGCCTCTGCCATTGTTTTTTCTCACAAGCAATGGTGTTTCTGCTCCACTCCGGGTTTTTATGATCACCGTTGGACCAGCAGCATGTGCTCATGGGCAGGTGTTTACAATCAGGCTTACTTACCTTACTCCAGGACTTCGTAGTCTCAGACTAACTAAGCCAAACTTAAGCCATATCCATGACAGTGACTTAAACCTCCCAGTTTAACTAGTCCACATTAAGGCCTACTCCTGGCTTAATCTAGGCCCTGTCTGTGAAACCGGCCCTATATCACATTACTTTAAACTTAAGTTAGACTGGGAAAGCTAATTGCTTACTGTTATTAAGGTCAAATTTGGCTACTCTTAGCCTCACCTGCAAGACTATCAGGTACACCTCTCTCCAAATTCAGGAAAGCAATTATTCAAGTCTAAAAATGTTTGATTATGGCTCTTACGGTGTGGCTGTAGAGTCTTGCAAATTAGCTGATATCTCCCACTCAAAAACCACCCCTCTAAGGGCTGGCCAAAAAGAGATGGCAGACCAGTCTTCCACTCGAAGTTTTCCTCACCATCCGGCCATTCCAGGCGGGGAAACTCCTTTTAAAATTAACAAATATCATTATCCATTATCCTAAGATTAAATGACCATGTGTCAATCGGCCATTAGACTCCATTAGATTATTTATCAAAAAATATCTGTATAAAAGTAAAGCCAGATTAACCTATTTGTTTTTAAGATTATTTGCTGAGTATATTTGCATAAATCACAGCGTTACAATACATTCATGACAACAATATCATAGGTTCACATCAAACAATATCAATTCCACATTGTAACATACTGTGTCTACATATATATAAGAACATAGACATGTATTTCATTCTGTATGATAACCAAACTCCTTCTTCAGCAACGTTGCCATCTGGTGTGGAGGTTCTTAGTGTCCTTTATACCCTGAACTAATCTCTCTCAATCGGGGCTCTGCCCAGGGCCCAACCATCATGACCTTAGTCCAGTGGTTCTCAATTATTTTCTGTCATGCCCCCCTAGGGGACAGAATTTTTTTCGCGCCTCCCCTAAATTTAAATACTATTGAGAAGCTGCTTATATTTATTTATCTGTACAAAACCACTGTATGCGTTTCTGGCACGAGCATTCTGCATACAATCACCTTATTATCAAATTAGATAACAAAAAATAGCTGAGATAACTTCTGCAGCAAAAAAAATAAAAGTTCAGTTTATTAGCTCAATTTGTAACATTTAAACAAGACTGCTCAGTCTGTGTGAATCTCAGGACAGAGAAACAAGAGCAAATGATTCACTGAGGTTTGCATTCCATTCAAAACATTTTTAAACTGTAAACATAGTTAAGGTGGTGTTTTTTTTATTATTATATGCCAATAGGCCGTCTGTGATGTGATAACCAATAATTAATTAATTAATAGCCTACAGAGACACTTGGAGACACATGTGGACATTTATTTACTGCAAATCGCGGCCTTTTGCGCGGTCCATGTTTGAGTCTCTCAGTCCATTTGTTTAGTCCATTTGGGAGCCCTGGGGCCTATTGCATAAAACTAGGATAAGGGATTAACCTAGGATTTTTCGGTTATCCTGGCTTGCGTTAGCCATGATCCGGTTGCATAAAAGCGGAGGGACATAAGTTACCCTGGAGATGTATCCTTTACGTTTAGCCTGGTCCCGACCAGGCTAAACGTAAAGGATAAACTTATTCTGTTGCCTGACTGGCTCAGTCAGCTGTCACTCCGATCTGAAGGTGTTTAACAGTTATTCCATGATCTTCTGTGTAATGCTTAAATTTCAATAACCTGTTTTAAAGTACCATATAAAAGACTGCATTGTCATTTAGTTAAATAGTTCTTCTTTTTTATTATTTAACCTGAACCATTTATAATTAACTTACATAATTACATTAAGATGAAATTATATAAATTATAATAATTTATGTGATAGTCTGTTAATATTGCGGGCTATATTTATACAATTGATTATCGATGGTAGATGACGTTGCAAATGTGGGTCAAATAAATTCACTTAGTACTTATAACTATATCGAGGTGCATCTAAAACAAAATTAAATATCAATGAAAGTTTCCTTTTTTCTGTAATTTCATTCAAAAAGTGAAACTTAAATATGTTCTAGATTCATTACACATTAAGTGAAATTATTCTAGAATAAACATACTTTTCAGAAGGTCGACATTTCTGATTGGTTGTATGCAATATTCTAATATTTTGAGATACTGGATTTTTTTATTCCATGATCAATCAATCATCCAAAAAGAAGGCCTGACATATTTCACTTTGTGTAATGAAAGTTTAACTTTTTGAATGGACTTTCCATGATATTCTATTTTTTAAATGCACCTGCAGACTGCTCACTGTCAACTATTTTACCATAAAACAATGCAGGGACATCAAGATTAGTTGGCAGAGATGACATCCCCTGTATAAAATGAACTGCCCCCTGACTTACGGTTTAAACTAGCAAGGCATTGTTGGAAAATGGGCCGTCTTTCACATTTTTACATCAGTAAATCTGTGTTCGATCTCTGGGTCTACTTCTGAAAGCTGTGGGCTGGCACTTAACAGAATGACTTACACCTGGCTTGACAAAGCGGCCCCTTTACATCCTGGATTGGCGTTTATGCAACTGACTAATCCAAAGTGCCCAGGCTAGACTTTGTCAAGGCTGGCTTTATCAATCATCCTGGATATCTTAATACCACTTTTATGCAATAGGCCCCAGGACAGGCAATCATTCTCCATCATAACTCTGAAGAGAGAAAGAGGAAACAACAACCAGTATCTTGTGCAACAATTTCTTATGTGTTAAAGTCAAATATGTTCAAAATTTGATTCCGGGATCAGAAGTAGTGCAATGACTGCTCTTTAATTTGTCTCCCATTCAGGCAATTTAACACTATTTACTTTAAAATGTTCTGATGTCAATTAGTACATCCGATTTTATAATTTTGTGATCAATTTACTATCCATCCATTCCCCCTTTGTTCACACTGAAACCCATTAAAACAAATCTGCTCCAAGCAATGCTGCTGCTTCCTAGTCATAGGTGTAGAAAATAACACATCTGTTGTTGCAACCAATTGTCAATCTGGGTAATACAAACTTCAGACAACAAACGTACTTCCAAGATTGAAACAAATCTGATTATTCTATTATAACAATACGTACATGGCATTGTCAAGCCGGCCACAAGCTGAAGTCCTTCCTCTGGAGGGTGTCGTTGGTGATGCAGCCAAGCTGCACATGGTGCTTCTGCTGTCAGCCGATGATGTTGGTCAAGCAAAGTTGATTACATGATGTTGCAGCCTGCCGTTCTGGAAGTGGCTACCAGGTGACATCTCCTTGTGCGTATTTCCAGCTTGCTTCCAAAGCTGTCTGACAATTTTTCCTCCACCCCCCTGGAGCCTCTGTTTTGCTCAGTGGGACAGAGAGACCTCTCTGGTTTCATTCACCTGCCTGGTCGTATTCTACGAGAAATTAAAGTATTTTTCCACAAACGCAGTTAAAATTGCAAACAACATTTGTTAAAGGGATCCAACGCCGCGTTCCAGGATCCAAGATGGAAAACTGCAATTCTCAAACCTTGTCAACAACAAATAAAGTTACACAGACATTTGTTATGCCCCTTTCTAGGGGAACCCAGAGACACAACATAAATACAAAGATGCCCACTCCCCGATCCCCAAACCACCACGCACAGACTTCTAAAGTAAAATAGAGTAATTTATTTAAACTGAACAGGGCACAAATGAGACCAAAAGCTAGTGATGGCAATTTGACTCTGAAGCTTCGATACGTGCTTTGAACCCTAGGACTACGAGCCAATAGAACCAACGCTTCGAAACTTGCTTCAAATCACGTGACATATGACGTCCGAAGCAGTAATTGCTTCACTCCCTGAATGAATCACTTACTGGTCCGCGGCTCGGTGGAGAAGCTTTGAGCAAAACAAAGAAACTGGCTCAATCCATAAGGCAGCCTACCTCAATACAAATCTTTGAGTGTCTAAGCCCATCCCACAGAACGTAAAGCATCGATTAGATTGGACTAGGGGATAACACACTGTCTGGGGAGTAGAGGACCGGGGTTCGAGTCCCGGCTTCGGGGAAGGCATAGCCTAACTGCAAGTGCGATAGGCTTTTATATGCTGTTTCAATTATATCCAAGCCTACATGGACAGAAGGCTAGGCATATCCATTTAAGAACAATTTAGACATCTGTATTTAGATCAATATTTATTCGTGTAAAGATCATGATATTAAGTATTTGGGTTTGTGTGTGTGTGCGTCAAATCATTTTCAAAGCAGGGATACGTTGAATCCACTGCAGCCTCGAACTTCGCCAGCAGAGGTCACTGTCACTGAAGCTTCGAGTAATGAACCTATTTTCGAAACATTGGCTCAACTGGTTCAATGCTTCATAAAAGCTTCATTTGCCCATCACTACCAAAAGCTTCAGGGTGAGTATCGCCAAAAACCTAATCTGGAAACAAAACAAACAAGCGAATCCCTAACCTTAACATAGAATAAACAAATGACACAAACTGGAAAAGAACTGGCCACTCACCCCTACCGGACACAACTAAACATAACAATTAACACATAGCAAATCACAAAGGAAGTGGTTTGGGAGTCCGCGAGCTGCTGCTGCCAATCATGCCACCGGCTGAGTGAATCTGCTGGAGCCTTATACTGCCCGGAGGCTGATAGAGAGCCAATCACCTTCCGCCACTTAGGAGCCAATCACCCACACCTGCACCTGCATGGAAAAGCTCACTCACACACAAGAGGTCTCACTCCCACAAACCACTCTCAGACGAAAACTAAAGAAAACCAGCACAGAACAAAACAAAAGGAAGAACATACGACCAGGGTCGTAACACTGGGCCATAAAAGATTATAAAGGACTGGTCCACAAACATGCAAAACATGCAACTTGACATATGACAAACAAACAATTAAAGTATGGCTGCTGGAATCTCAAAATTGTTCACATCATAGATTTTTATTTTATTTTTATTTTTTTTAACATTATTTGAATAATTGTTTTTACTCACTTGTTCTGTCGGTTGCATGTTTTTTTTTATTTTTTATTTTTTCTTATTTTTTTATTTCCTTTTAGATTGTCTGTTTTTATTTATGAGTACACGCGTATGTTTGTTTTATGTGATTGGTGTCGACCAATTAAGGGACAAAGGATGCTAATTAGCACTTGCTACAATCCTGTATATTTACATGTAAAATATACAGGATTATATTATCTATTAATATGCAATGTCCCTTTTAAATAAATAAACTTAAACTTAAACAAACCCCAGCAGGCCTGCACTTACCAGAAAATGTAGAACCGGTTGTGTCTTCGAGCCCATTACATTCAACAGCCTAGTTTGTCAAATCAACTCCTCACAATTTCTCAAGGGGAACACCAAGCCTCCATCCGTGTTCACCAATATTACAAGACTCCTGTCACTTTTAGAAATGGCAGAAACATATGACATTACTGACTTGATAACTACGAAAAAGATATCATGATCCATTTGTATTCGGTAAAGAAACCAAAGCAACCTTGTGCACATTAATTCTACCTTAGTTAAAACTGAAACACCTTGTTGACCTTAAAATAACTGTTACCTACATATGTCCAACCTTTGCACATCATTCTGGAAGATGTTGCACTGTGACAGCTCTCTGTTTAATAGTGGTAGTGTGTTCTGCATTACTCGCTTTGGCCCTTCACATTAAAAATTTCCACGGATGTCCAAGTATCATATCCGATAAATGATTTTTGAAACCTCTACACCAGTGTTATTTCATGGATATTTTGTCAATTTCTCAAAAGGCTAGTGTAAGATAATCTTCCAAAATGTAACTGACACTGCACTACAACTGTTTACAGAATAGATACAAATGCATTGATTACTCATTTCATAGTACAACTGTGTGAAAAACTTTTCTATCAAAATATATTCAGAGGTTAAACAATATAAAGAATATCCAAATGTGTCATTTGTCAATTGTCATTCTTCCATTGAGATATTTATAATATCTAAATAAAAATAGCTAAATAAAAATGGTTATGATCAAACAAAAAGTTGCCAAACTAATTGAAATTCTCTCAGAAAACCTCCAAATATATCCTGTATTCTGTCAGTTTAATGTTGTGATCCTCTATAAAATTGATATTTCACTGTATTAGTTACTCAAAAAGATGTTTAAAAGACTTCATAATTGAATGGGTTAATGATGATATTTTCTATATGTTATCATTTGTGTTTTACATAAATACCTGTTTGCACCATAGTGATCCAATTTTAAACTCATATTTGCAAATTGCCATTACATTTATCTTTATTTTATGAAAAAGGCCCCATAAAAACTTTTGGTTTCCAATCTGTCATTTATTACATGTTTCAGCCTGTGTACAGGGTTAATATGGTCATGGTATACTGTAGAACTCTATTGTTTCCCTAACCTGTAGTTTATCTGCAACCAGGGCTGGACTGGCCGTCGGGCGTACCGGGCAATGCCCGGTGGGCCGGCAGGCATTTTGGGCCGGGCCGGGTCCAAAAAAAATTAAAATTAAAATTAAAAATCTTTTTTTTTTTTTTTTTTTAAATGGACCCTCGGCTGTGTGACTCGGCCCGGCCCGGCCAAGTCACACAGCCGAGGGCCGAGGTCCCTTCCCTCTCGGGAGTGCCGTGGACATATAAATGTGCGTGCAGGCTGTCAACTTCACCTGAAAGTTAAATAAAACTTTGTCCCAGGCCATTACTCACTATGAATGGTTCTAGGCTGGGCCTGGCCCAATCACACACACAGCAGAGGGCCGCCCATTCAGAGGCTGCATTGAATTGTATTATCACGCATTCAACTTCTACTCGGTAATTATGAGCATCTGACGATGGTCAGTTACGTTCAGGGCCGTCGGACGGCGGATAGGCTTGGGGGCCCAAGGCAGAGGGGGCTGCACTCAAAAAATAAAAACTTATTTTTTAAATTTAAATTTTTTTTGTACTGGCTCAATATAGGCCCCTGATCTTTGCAGGCCCCGAAAATGTTTATTTAGGAGAGAAAAAAACAGATATCAGGGGCCTTTCATTCGTCAGTACATTTTTGTTATTTTTTAAATAACATTGTTCGGGGCTACAAAGATCAGGGGCCTATATTGGGCCATTAAAAATACAAACAAAAGGTAAAAAAAATCCCGAAGCTGACTGGATTTTTTAAACATGTACATTTCTTCTTTCTGCTTTTTGGTCATTCTGTGTCTATAAATTATTCCAGAAAATAGTACTAAATAGCTTACATAGGAAATAGTTGATTTAGCCTTAGTTTTCTCCTCAAAGTGCACTAGATTGATGAATTTTACTTTAACATTTAAAAAAAAAATCTTCCAGGGGAGCATTCCCCCGGACCCCCCTAGAAGGTCCAGGGTCCACGACACAGTCTCCCAAATTCCTGTGAGAAACACTGTGTGTGTGCATGTTTATTAAGAGTCATTAGACCAGGGGTTGTGTTCAAGTACGCGTAATGATTTGGTCATTCATCAATAGAAACATTGTGTTGTTATCTGACAGAGAGAGGGACCAGTCACTCATACGTTTTGGACTATAGACAAACATAGCTTTTACATGTTTGTGTTGTTAGACCGCCTCTCAGAGGGCCCATCAGGACTTCCTGTATAGGGCACAGAATTTAGTGCAACGCCCCTGCCTCCGCATATCGTATAAATAATCATGGTGGGCTGCCATGGCCAAAAATGCCAGGGCCGATTTTTTGTCCCAGTCCAGCCCTGTCTGCAACCTTCAACCATTAATTACTCTAATTAATCCTCCATATCTTTACTTTTGTATTAACATTTTTATTTTTGTATTACCTTGCAACCTTTCAATTAGTAGACCCCTAAACACTGCCAAAACTAATTTTGCACTGAAAGAGGATGTCATTACCCTAAAGAGCATGCTTCTCTTCAGTCAGAAGCAGATAGTGAAATATTATAATTAAATTAGAAGAAGCATGGAAAAAACATGTGGCTTTACTTGTCAATCTTTTCAAAAACTACAATTTGAATTACATGAAATTTTAAAGAAACCCAGGTGTCTTTAAAGCATGAGAAAAATCATAAATGAAATATAAACCTTCCTTTCCCTCTGTAAGTGCTAATAACAAAAATAATACTCCTCTAACTACTCAGAGTTATCCCTCTATTAATTAATAATTTAATGTCTATGGAATTTTAAATTTGGTCTGTTTAAGGCTGACTCTTCACTGCATGCACAGAAATAATTTTTTGGGGAAACACTGGGTTTTAGAAACTCTCCACACAGAAAGGGATTGTAATTCCCTGGTAGATGGATCTGTATTCTTCTCTGGATGTGCTGGCTGAAACATTCCCATGACAGACAACAACACAAGTTTTGACATTAGTCTTCCATTGTTTTTAAGTTCCTGGTTTTGTCCCATCGTTTGAGCCATTTGCATCCCAGAACAGTCACTCTTATTGCAGTCCTCCGTGTCCCAGGACATTTGGCATAGGTTGGCAGGATGCTGGAACCCTGTTCACTCATCATTCAAAAAGCAGTCCATCAGAGTTAGTGAGCCCCTCCTTTTGTGTCTTTTCATTGTCATTTGCTGCCATGGTTGGCTAGGAAATATTTACTTTACCCTCTGTGTCAAGAGTCCACAGACCCTTGCCCTGTAATTCCAAAATATCTATAGAATGCATACAATTATGAGTGATTATAAATATCATATCTTATTCCTGACCTGAGTCAAAACTAAACACTGAGAGGAAATAAGACCAAAGGCACATTACACTATTCATCAAAAATGGTCTACCAAAGTATCAGAATACCTATTCTTACTTTTGAGATCTCATGAGGAGACAGTAATATTGTACAGATTAAATAATTAACTTACTTCATTCAATTTCCTCCTATCAAAACTGCAGGGAGTGGTAGTGTAAATGATTTACTGAATGTATCAACCAATTCTTAAATTCACCTTAATTTAAATACTTTTTCCTAGATTATTAATTTACTTAACCATCTAAATTGTCCTTATTATATACTGTCCAGGTCTAAACTCAGTCAGCCAGCTTTCCCTCGTGCTGTCTGAGATCCTTCTGCTTCTGTGGAGTCAATGTAAACACAAGCTTTCTACTTGAAAAAGAAAACAGAGAAAGGAGTTAACTGCAGACATCAGATTTATGCTCAGGGTGTCACACACTTTTTCAGACATGAAAGGATGCCTTTAAATTAGGGCTGTCAAGCGATTAAAAAAATTAATCTAATTAATTACAGGCTCTGTGATTAATTAATCTAAATTAATCGCATACTTATATGACACTTTTATACCTGTTTGTAAACAGCTGTATAGCCTACTACAGTTTGTCTCTCTGTCTCTGTCTCTCTCTCTCGCGCGCGCTCGCTCTCCGTCTCTCGTAACTCCTGTCTCCTCCCCTCAGCCAGCTTTATACATTAACTAGCGCCAAATTTTCTCAAAAAACAAGCAGACAAAATTACGACTTTCCATCTCCCACAACAGACAGCGCTGCACTGCCACCATTTCGTAACCAACTCATAGCAAAAATATTGACACACACACACACACACACACACCACACACACACACACACACACACACACACACACACACACTTGGGGCGGGTGCTAGACAGCTAGCAAACAAAATTGGAGGAAGATTGAGAGATAGGCCTACTGTTTTGAACCTAGCCTACATTGTTGCACCCACTAAATCAATAATGCACGGACACTGTGGAGAATTAAGTAAGATGTCTTCCTACCTTCATGCATCCCATAAACCGTCCATATAGCCCTCGAGTCGGCCCCTTTCCCCTGCTTCTCTCTTTACCTTTCTCCCTTTAACCCACGCGCCCGGCCCGGCGAGCTACATATGGAGCTCCGCACCACTTTTGCACCGGGTCAAAGGGCATTATAGAAGTGCGATTAATCTGCGTTAATTTTTTTAATCGCTTAATTTTTCTGTGATGAATTAATCGAAATTAACGCGTTAATTTGACAGCCCTACTTTAAATCTGAAATGGTGTATACTTTGTTATTATTTTCAAAATAACAAATGTTAACTGGGCTTGGTTAAGCATAGGCGTCCCTACATTTAACCAGTTTTGAAATTTATATCAACTAGAAAGAGGCATTTTACTTGAAAGCATACCTCTTATATACATTAATAGACTCAATAATACACATTATGATCATATTTTCAGCATAAAATCCCCTTCACTTTTAATTCCAATCAAAAGCATCAAACAATTCTTGTCAGTGAACATTTTCTATAAAAAGAACACAAAGGACGCTCGTTTTTGTAAGTTACAGTTTTTTTCGATTGCTAAACCACAGTGGGCAGAACTGGAACGACAGTACACTATGCACAGCAGCGGTTCGTGTGGACCAAACTCTAGATCGTTTTTCATTGCTTAAACACAATTTTCTAAAATTTACACACTTATCTCATGGCTTAACCACAGCCTGCACAACACTGTGGATTTCTAGCACTTTGTTCAAATGCTAACACACTGCTGTCACAACTGTAGACCACACATTCAAAACAGAGTGGAAATCAACCTAGTGCATTTCCAACACTGCTGATTGCAATTTCAACTGAAACACTAAGAAGGTGTCTTGTTTTAGACTTGTTAGTGAACATACTGTATATACAGTATACTATAGGGAAAGCTCAAAAATAGGAAGACAGGCTGTTGGAGGGAGAAGAGAAGCAGTGAGACAGATGTGTGGAGGAAGACCTAGAAGACATTGAGCTGTAATTTCTGATTAAATACAGTAAGGGCAACACTGATAGACCCTGTTGTGAATCATGGTCTCATTGAGAGAGGCAGGGTTGAGGGTGCAACGCAATCTGCAAAGTTGTAAAGTTGCATCTGTATTACGAATTTTCAAGCAAACAAAAATTTAAGAGTTGCACCCTTACAGTAAATGACAACATAACAGGAATTGATTTCTGTATTACAATTATAGAATATTTACACAGATACATACTACATTTGGAAATTATATCAATAAAACATAAAATAAAAAGATGTATCTATTGAAGCAAACTTCTGATCTTCATTTATTTTTGTTTACCTAAACATAACTGGTATGTTATAAAATAAACCATTTCATGTGAACTAATTTCACTCTTTCCTCAAAGAAATGTTTACTTTATTTGTGTGAAGTAACTCAAATTATTCAAAACTGTAAACATTAAAAGTTTGTAATTTGTGTATTGGGGTTTGTGTTTGGGTGTTGTGTATGTATTGTATGTTTACTTATTCTGTTTTTTTTGTTCATATGTAAAAAAAACATAAAACCACTAAAATAAAAGTAAAAAACAAAAATAAATTACCCAGTAATCAATTTAAAAGACAAACATAAGTGATTCTCAAGATCTCACAATAAAAATATTCTCAATACCCACGGGCCGGTCCCTCAAAAACATGTGACACCCCATTATAGGACGAATCAAAGCCCCTTCTAAGCCATTTGTTCATTTAACCCCTGTGACACCCCATTAAATCGAAATTGTCCCTTTGTAAGCCACTTGTTCCTTCCCCGTGGCACCCTATAGTTCGCCACTTTACCCTGAAACCCCATGGCACCCACATTAAATCCCATTTGTTTATATTAAGTCACAAACTACCCAGGAACACCATAGCACCCTCTTATAACCCTGTTGAACCCGCTAAGTCACCACTTTAAAAATCCCAATACAAGTCAAAACGTCACAGCAGTCTCGTACTGCATCATCGAGGCAACAGCTGCCCAGACTATTAGTCCACAAAGTCTAAGTCCCTTGTTACCTTAGCATTTACATCAAATTAAACCTTTTAAACCATATATTTAGACAGACTCCTATCAAACAAACTGAACCACCTTGTTGCCCACCACGCATTTAAGTCATTTTCACCTTGCCAGCCGTTGGGGGAGAAAGTCGAGCTCTGGTCCGCTGCGGGGCCCAATGAACTGTCCAGAAGCCCTATGTTCAACGACGCCAATTGCGGTGTATTTTCTGGGGTCCATTCATAAAAGGTGTTGGTTTGAAAGATAGAAATGAATCTGCTGAGACATGATGAGTGAGGTGGATAAACCTAACTTTATTAAGATAAAATAACTCAGCGCCTACGTCAGTCCAAGCCGGCCATGCCTGGTTAGCCAATTGCATTATCCCAACCTACTCTCTGCCTGTGTCTGTGGCCCTTTCCCAAATGACTCCCTATGCACTCCCACTCCGTGAGCGAGTGTGACTCGCTGTGGAGTCACCCTCGCGGCTGTGGAGTGCCACTCGATCATTAAGGGGAGGGTATAACAACGGCGCGGCTTTGGCAAGCCCTCGCCTCTGTCAGACGGAAACAGGAAGAAACCTGGAGACACTAGTTAACTGTTAAGTCTTTATTTCTCACCCTAAAATAAAATTCCACCACTTTTATATTTGACCTGAAACGATCTTTACATTCATAAGCTACGCATGTGAGAGTAAATGTAGTAGCCTATTGAATAAAAACAAACTCACTCCCATGATTTTTTGGCTGCATAATTTATTTTTTGTTAAACATTTTGTAACTGCATATTCTTAATTTTACCAGCTCAGTCTGTAGTGGAGAAAACGGGTGGGTGTTTGATCCGCTGTTTAATTATCCTTTTAGTTTACATGCAGCAGCATACAAAACCAGGGAAAAGAACAATAGTCTGCTAAAGCATGCTAAAGCATGTATTCCACTTGTCATGATACGTTAATCTGCCATTTCGACCCACGAGTCACGGCAGTTAATTAGCGTGCATAAATTATAATGCACTGCAAGGGTGGTCATAAATAAGAAAAGTCATGCGCTCCAGCTGACTGACGTCACCGCCGCTATTACTACCCCTCATTGGCTTTAACAGTAACACAAATCTTATTAACAATTTAAGGAAATAATAATCACTGTCCCTTATTAACTTGTGGGCATTTTCTTCATCTGCTTCGTTTTATCTTGTATCCACGCCTTGAAAATACACTAACGGTAGACAAGTGGCATAATCAAATCAACAAGTGTAAAACAACATGTTAATTCCAAAATTGGAGGCTACCCTCTGGTTCCGTCATTTAGGGCTATGCATAAAAATAAACAATCAAATGTCTGTTTGAGGTAAGAGAACGTTTCATTTATAATTCGGGAAACAAACTCCACGGAACTCTCATTTGTAAGTTGGCTCTTCCATTCCGGACTTAATTGATTGGCGGACACCTGTGTCAAACGGAGGGCTAAGCCACTATCGATACAGACTCGGTGATCGAGGGCTTTATAACCCACTTACACTCGAGGCTTGGTGGTTTGGGACGACACTCAATATGGCGGGCCCTCCCCGCGAACGCGCAAACGGAGGGATAGTGGATAGGGTTAGGGTGTAGGGGGTGGTTCTAGATTGGGCCAGAGTCTCTTTTTAACCCCGAAATGTGGTGTCCTGGTTGGTCAATATTGGTCATCAGGATCTGCCCCTCGTTATCCCTGATTGGTGGACTCTGGCTATTCTTAAAACTATTACCAAATGGGGCTTAGCTGGAAACATCATCTCTACCGGAATGCACCTATGTGTGTCTCCTCAGAACTTCAGAATAGTACGGTTTAACAACCCCACATAAACTAACTACTGTTGAGCTCGTAAAACAGTTATTCCTGAGTCTATTTTAATGTATTCAAGCTAAAGCCCACATTCCTAACTCTGCACACACACATACACAAGAGAGCTGCTCCTGGCTCCCCTTATAGTTAATTATGTATGTAATTAAGCAATCTCCTGATTATCAGTAATCTTAGAATGTGTCATAACGAAATACACTATATTACTTATCAATGTATTTAAGAGTCAATACTCTCTGTTAGTCTTTTCATTACATATTGCTTGCTACAGCTACCATAATGGTATTGTATGCATATCTCTTTTTCTGTCCAGTTGTACCTGTTCCCCAGAATGGTCCGGGACTTTTTGTACTGTGCGTTTTGATGACTGCAGGAATGCAGGACAGGACCTGTGTGTTCATGGCACATGTATTGATGCAGAGCGGGTTATACCTGGACAGGTAACCAGTCTACTTAACATGATCAATTAATCTATAGCAGAATCCACTGTATCAATGAAACAGAGTGTGAAAATCCACCATATAGATTTAATTATTATCTCTCAAGTGCACCTCTGAGGGGCGAAACATAATAACATTTAATAAAAACTGAAAAACAGGGAGACATTTTGATTTGTACCTTCTTTCAAGGATAAACAAGACAATGACTGTGTTTTTAGAGTACCTATATGACACAGTATACTGTAGTGGAAGCCTTTACAAGGATAAATGAATGCAGATGCATATATTTAGAAATCTTCATTTGAATGGAGCACAATAACAGAAGATACGTTGTTAATCTAATATATAATTTGTCAATATTTCAGAATAATTTGTCAATCTTCAAAATTAATAATGTATGATTATTATAAGGTATACAAAACGGCAGACTTTATAGCATTCATGTCTTTCTTCAAGTATATTACCCTTGTGTGTGTCAAGGTTTTTTATTCTTTTTTGCAACTACATGCAAATGAAGATACAATGTTGTACCTTCATTCGCATGTATTTCCTTTTATTTGTTGTATTTCCATGGTTCTGTTGTATTAGATATGATTTTGGTTAACAGTTTTCATACTTGAAATGCTTACTCTTTGTTTTGTTTCATTGTTGAAAAAACCAACAGCCTAAATACCAGTGTATCTGTGAGAGTGGCTGGGAGGCTCCACCTGGAAACCCAGCCTGTGCTGCTGATGTTAACGAGTGTAACCTACCGAACAAACCTTGTTCCACCAACCCTGCTGTGTCTTGCTACAACACTCAGGGTTCCTTCTACTGTGGAGCCTGTCCTGCTGGTAACTATCAGTTATAGACCTCATACTACTGACCTTTATTTTACATGCAAGAGCTGGGATTGGCTTACTGATTGTTTTGACTTTGAAACCAGAAAGACATGTGGAGTTTTATCACACTATTGAAATCGAGAAAATAGTGTTGAAGCAGGAACATTTGGATGCTATCGCAATTCGAATTTTGTGATACTGAGCCGACAAACAAAAATATTTTACAATCGGCCCATGTCTATGTTCGGTTTGCAGTGAAACACAACTGAATTCATGCATATTCGAGACAGATGATTTAAAGTAGCTAGAAACCAACTATGCTTATACGTTCTGTATTGTCCCTGTCAAATAATTTGATAAATAAAAAAGTAAAAATAATTCTGCTGACAGTAACAAAACATTCTTATTTCAAGTTTCAATAAACAAAAGTACCAGTTGTAGCCAGTTCTAAACTTACAGTATGTGTAAAAGGAACACACAGTTACAAGGGACCGCTTCTTAGACTCCTCCTTCTAGTGCCCTTCTGCCCGTCTGGTCCTTCTAGTGCCCTTATAGTACCCTAGTGCCCTTCCAGTGCCCTTCTAGTGCCCTGATAGTCCCCTTCTGCCCGCCTGGTCCTTATAGTGCCTTTCTAGTGCTCTTCTGCCCGTCTGGTGCCCTTCTAGTGCCCTTCTGCCCGTTTAGTGCCCCCATGGTTGAAAAAGTGTGCTAAAGTGCCCTCCATGGTGGTGAAAATGAGAGAAAGTGCCTTATTAGCTGCCCTTTACACGTGAACAAAAATGAATGAGTGCCCGAGGTTGCCCCTCCATACAATTGGCCTAAATGATGATGACCGAAAAAAAAATGTTGTGGTTAGCTATTGAGGTGCAGACGCTCCTCTCCTTGGTAGCTGACGAACGGGGAATGCGAAAGAGGCGTTGCTTTCATGTGGCGTCGCCATGACAAACAGCTACATCGAGTGGTACTCAAATCTCTACTGGATAACAAAGCAAAAAGCGGATTAAGAGTATGTCAGTACCCATAGTGGAAAAGCGCAATTAGATGCAAAGCTAGAAAAACTTAATATTTTCAGTTTGCATAATCCGTTTAAAATGTATATACATTTTTTGAGCGTTCAAGATCATTCAAGTGTAGGTCATTTCATGCAAGAGAGATGATAATAGTCAGCTATCACCTCAACATGAAGGAAAACTTCCTTAAATGTTTCCGTAGCTGGCTGTCAGTGGTCAAAGACTGTATGGTAGCGGCACATTGATTTTTCTCCAGTCTAATTTTTACTTAAATGTTAGTAAAGATGAAAGCAGCAAGGCATCCTCCTTTCTTTGGCTAAAATGTGAAAGTGCACAATGATGTGAACAACTCATTTTGGTGTTTATAAAGTCGCTAGAATTAGGGGAAACAGTGTCTTTGAAGCAAAAGAAATTCTGGGGGGGGACCCCTGACCCCCCGTTTAATTGTATGAGCCCAACAATTTTTTAAGAGCTACATGGAGATGTAACAAGTGCCCCAAATGGGACCTCAAGGCAGCGTTTGCTAAGGTTAGGGGATAGGACCTTCCAGGCAGCGCTGCCTTTAACAAAACACCATCAACAAAACACCATCAAGTTAGAAAAGCCACTGTGTGCGCTGGTGGGGCCCAATGTTGTCCATAAAGTGCCCTTTTTATTTTTTCGCCCCTGCCCTTCAAACAGTCTGAGTCCGCCACTGCCCCTGTTCCACTCTATCACTGGCTCAGTTTCTCATTACACACTGGCTCAGTATCCCACCCACTCTCTTCTCTATCAGCTGACCTTCATCCCTCTTATTACTTCAAAATTATACAACCTAAACCTCTAACATTTAAATCAATTAGAATAAAATATAAACATCACTTAGATCAGTGGCGTTTCCGTGACATTTTGACTGGGTGGCCAAGATGGGACACAGACCTAGAGTGGGGTGGCCATTGCAAACTTGAATGAATGGCATGTTATATGCAATATAACCAATGCAAAGATTATTTATAATCAAAATTCCCCAAATCATGTTAGTATCAATTGTAAACTTTGTTTTCAAGACTGGCTTCAAACAACCCAGAAGAGTGCTAACATGTAGTCACCATACTAGAAGGGGTGTCATGCAAGCCGAAATTCTGTGGGGGCAGAACAAGAACTAAAAACTAAACTCCTGTAGGGGGTCTGGGAGCATCGCCCGCATAAGATTTTGTTGTGTTTTAAACATGTAATCGAAGCATTCTGGTGCATTCTGGTGAAGAGAATTAAGGAAAAAGTCAACATTTATTTCAGTTCAGATGAATAGTAAAATTAGAAAAAGAGCAGCCAGATGCTTAACAACTGGACTGAGGGACGGATGACCACTAGCTTTTGCTAATGTTATTGGGGCTACTAACCAAATACAGAATCTTGCTAAAAAAATAAACTCTTAACTCTCTTGGAAATTGCAAACTGTTCCTATATCAGTGAATTAGCTGTCAGCATTGATTTATAAGTGTTTGTGTGATGAACGTGACCAACTACCTATCATAAAAAAGTAAGAAAGAAAAATATATAAATCATCTCTGAACTAGGCTTCCTATCAGGAAAAAAATAATAACGAAAATAATTTTTTTAAAAAACCTATCCCTTTCAGATCTAATAATAATAATAATAATAATAATAATAATAATAATAATAATAATAATAATAATAATAATAATAATAATTTGAATTTATATAGCGCCTTTCAAGGTACCCAAGGTCGCTTCACAAAAAAGGGGGAAGTACAGTGTTTGTGTACACAGGAGGGTGGGGGCGGGTTAGAGGTCATAGGCCTCTGAGAAGAGGTGGGCCTTCAGGAGCTTCTTGAAGGACTCCACTGAAGTGGCACAGCAGATATGGAGGGGGAGCAGACTCCACAGAGTGGGGGCAGACGCACAAAAGGCCCTGTCCCCAAAGATCTTGAGTCTGGTGCGGGGGGTTGCCAGCTGGTCCTTAGCAGAGGACCTGAGGGACCGCAGGGGGGTGTAGGGATGGAGGAGGTCAGAGAGGTAACGGGGGCCAGAGCATGCAGGGACTTGTAGGTGAGTAGGAGGATTTTGAACTTGATCCGGGACTTAACTGGTAACCAGTGGAGCTGCATCAGGGTGGGGGTGATGTGCTGCCAGGGCTTAGTGTCAGTTAAAACCCTGGCAGCTGAGTTCTGTACATACACTCAACAAAAATATAAACGCAACACTTTTGTTTTTGCTCCCATTTTTCATGAGATGGACTTTAAGATCTAAAATTCATTCCAGATACACAATTGTACCATTTCTCTCAAACATTGTTCACAAATCTGTCTAAATGTGTGATAGTGAGCACTTCTGCTTTGCTGAGATAATCCATCCCACCTCACAGGTGTGCCACATCAAGATGCTGATCTGACATCATGATTAGTGCACAGGTGTGCCTTAGACTGTCCACAATAAAAGGCCACTCTGAAATGTGCATTTTTGTGCTTTATTGGGGGTCTGGGGACTCAGAACCAGTCAGTATCTGGTGTGACCACCATTTGCCTCATGCAGTGCAAAACATCTTCGCATAGAGTTTATCAGATTGTCAATTGTGGCCTGTGGAATGTTGGTCCACTCCTCTTCAATGGCTGTGCGAAGTTGCTGGAGACGGCTTATGGTGGAGAAATGAACATTCAATGCACGAGCAACAGATCTGGTTGACATTACTGCTGTCAGCATGCCAATTGCACGCTCCCTCAATGCTTGTGGCATCTGTGGCATTTTGCTGTGAGACAAAACTGCACATTTCAGGGTGGCCTTTTATTGTGGACAGTCTAAGGTATACCTGTGCACTAATCATGATGTCAAATCAGCATCTTGATGTGGCACACCTGTGAGGTGGGATGGATTATCTCAGCAAAGCAGAAGTGCTCACTATCACACATTTAGACAGATTTGTGAACAATGTTTGAGAGAAATGGTACAATTGTGTATCTGGAATGAATTTTAGATCTTTAAGTCCATCTCATGAAAAATGGGAGCAAAAACAAAAGTGTTGCGTTTATATTTTTGTTGAGTGTAGATCTGACTGGCTTATAGCAGATGCAGATACCGCTCATGAATCTCTCCTTCCTTCCTTTTGAAATCAGTGTCTGTAAACTCTGAAGGGGTTAATTGTGTTGTTTTTGATTCTTCCCAAGTTTGTATGTGGATTGCCCTCTCCATTTTAAAGGTGATAATCTTTTGATTATCCAGTTTTGCCTGCCCAGCTATTTTTACTATCGAAATGGTATTGATCACGCTCAAGCCCTTTTCCTGATAGATTCATGGGCTGCTACTCTAGCACTGGAGTATTTTCACAAGTAATTTTAAAGCAAAGAACATTAAATGATGTATTGCGTAGTTTTGTGTATTGCCACTGTTTATGTAGCTGTGCATGTTAATGTGGCTTGTTTGTTTGTTTGTTTGTAACCTTTATTTAACCTCGAAAGATCAATTGAGGGGTGACCCTCTTTTACAATGACGTCGAGTTTGTACAGATACACAATATACAATGAGAATACATAACAAGTTTACACACACACACACACACACACACAGACAACAACGGCTTAATGGTTTGCCTGAACAAATGGACATTTGTAGTAATTACTTCTGATATGTCACAGGTTGGCAAGGAAACGGCTACAGCTGTTTGGATGTTGATGAATGTTTGACAAATAATGCTGGCTGCTCCATCGCTCCTATGGTACAATGCCTCAACACCATGGGCTCCTTCCACTGTGGCCCCTGCCCCCCAGGTAAGAAGAGAAACCAAACAAGTCATAGATAGATAGATAGATAGATAGATAGATAGATAGATAGATAGATAGATAGATAGATAGATAGATAGATAGATAGATAGAGAGGGAGAGAGATATTAGAGCTGTCAGTTAAACGCGTTGTTAACGGCGTTAACGCAAACCCATTTAAACAGCGTTCATTTTTTTAACGCAAGATTAACGTTCTTTTTGCCTAACAAACTTTGCAGTTTTTTTTACATGTTGCGACAACTAGTAATGTTAGAAAAACTATAACACCACAAACTATGTAATTCAAACTGAACATTTCCTACATTGTAACTTCAAATTAAAATCATTTAACTTGCAAAATGGCTAAACGTCAAGTCAATTTTGAAACCTAGCGGAACCTAGCGCTTCCAAGCCTCGCTGCTTTTCCGTCACTGGTAGCGTCTTCCATGTGCGACTCTGGGACTGTGCAGTGAAAGAACAGAAAAGAAAGCCTGTCATTTGTAATAGAACTACTTGTAACACTGCACTCACACCAAAAGCATAATGAACAGTTGTGGCAGCCGGCAGTCATTCATTTTCATTTTCGCTTCCAAGGGCGACTGGAGCCTCAACTGCAGCAGCGCCATAGCAACCACCTGAGCTCACACAATCTGAATTAAGCCGTGGATGAACAACTCCCAAAACATTTAGGCAGCAACCAGTTTAATTTAGCCCTAATACTTAATACTAATTTGTTTTATGTTGCCTATGTTGTTTTATAGTTTGGTTTTCAATAAAATAAAGGAAGTTCCAATTATGTTTGTCTATGCTGTTCTAGGGGTGGGGGTTCTACATTGTGGGCTATTTGCACTGAATTGAAAATTATGATATTTTAGAAAAAATACACTGAATTACAAGGGTGTAGAGAATGTGTGTGATAAAACCATCAAAATCAGAAAGAAATGATGGGACATAAAGAAATCAAGGGACATTTAGAATAGATAAAAATGTGCGATTAATTGCGATTAATCACAAGTTAACTATGGCATTAATGCGATTAATCGCGATTAAATATTTCAATCGTTTGACAGCACAAATAGATATGCATTACTAACTTAAAACAATGGGTCGAATTCTTCATAGCTATCTTAAACTTTAAGGTGAATGATGCAGTGAAAGCAACAAAACGATGCAAAACTGTCATCAGCCTGATTTCAAGATAACTTTTATTTCTGCAGGATATGAGGGGAATGGGAGAACATGCACCCAGACCGATATCTGTGCCAACAACAATGGGGGTTGTTACCCATTAGCTACTTGCTCTTCCAGCACAGGTAAAAAAAAAAAAAAAAAAAAAAAAAAAAAAAAAATCAACAAATGCATGATTGTATTACCCTGTCTTCATATGGCGTAGGACACATTACCTGTGGTTAAACTGATTAAAGAGAATCAAAGCCAGCGATGACACAGATTTCTAGGTTTTGGAAATCTAAATCTACTACTCCCTTTAGGGTAAATGATTTAGGTTGTTTTACAAGGGATTAAATAAAATAATAGCAGTGAACAAGAGTGTTGTCAATAGATTTGACTTATTTAAGGTATCTATGTTTGTCAGGATTTGTACAAAATGGCAGGCCAGAAAGACAACAAAGAGTTCAAGTGTAGCAACAAAGTTTAATAAGCGTCAAACCAGGTTATGGCGAGGCAAACAAGTCCAAAAGGGGCAGGCAAAAGGGATAATCCGAAATCCAAAGGGGTGGGTCAAAAACACGAATAGGCAGGCAGGTATAGGACGCTGGATAGCTATGAGCATACAAGACGATCTGGCAGAGGACTGAGGGAAATGGAGTGGAATATATACTAGGGGCTGATGAGCTGATGGGGAGCAGGTGAGTGCAATTAACCAGTAGTGCAGAGCAGGGGGGAGTGGCCGGGTCTGAAATGACATGAGAGGTTAGAATCAAGAAATAGACATGAAAAACTAAACTTTGGCTGAAGTAGTGACAATGTTATGCTAAGAACTCAAGATGTTTTGGAGAGCTCAAGGACCACAGCATATGCAGAGGTGCAAACTGAGCCTTTAATGAACTATAAAAACACAAGTATTAATCTCTACAACATATGCAGTAAAGTATATTTAATACGCTTTTGAAGTTCAGTTTAAGAGTTAAATATGTTCTATGTTGGACATGACCATTTCTTCTTCCTACTGGATTATTCCACTTCTCCAAGGCTCTAGCCTCCCTGCATGTACCTGCCCTCCAGGATACATAGGCAATGGTTATGGATCCACTGGTTGCACCCAGACCAGCAACATCTGTCAGACCAACAACCCCTGTGTCAATGGACAGTGTGTGGTAAGTGTGTGTGGCAAAGACGTTGCCTCTAACTTTTATCTGCAATTAGTGATTTTAAAGGCTATGACTTGTACTATTAAAGTATTCAAGTATTGTAAGTGTATCTAAAGCTGTCCTGTGTACAAAAATGACATCAAATGACATTTCCATGAACGCATTTTTTTAATTTCTAGTTCCTGTGGTAATAATTCAATTCATCGTTGAATGCATGATAAGTCCTAACTGGCTTTGTGTTAATGACATTCTCAAGAATAGAAACACCAAAAATGAAATAATTTTGTCACAACCAATTCATCAATGTCTCACTAGTGAACTATTTCTACCACAGGCCACCACCTCAGCTTCTGGCTACATCTGCAACTGCAACTCTGGCTGGCAAGGAGTAAACTGTGACCAGAATTTTAATGAATGCTCCAGTAACCCGTGTCAGAATGGAGGAACCTGCAGCGACAGTATTAATGGATTCACATGTACTTGTACTTCCCAGTGGACTGGCCCACTCTGTCAGACCCAACAGCAAGGTATTGGCCAGACAAGACCATAAGAACCGGAGGGTTGAAGAAAGAAGGGGGGACTGCAAGGACAAAATTAGTAAAATACATTTCAGAGACACGGGAGGAAAAGGTTGAGGGACTGGATGGGGTAGTTAACAGACAATGGGAACTGCAATAAGGGACTGTCGGGACATTATTTTTAAATCATTCTTTATCAAGTCCACCTGCAATTATTGCTCTCCACCATACCTCTTCTTCTTAATATTTCTTCTGCTGTTTTCTGGCTCTAATCCCTCCCGCACCGTGACACTTACTGTAGAAATGCAAACATTTCACAGAACGTGTGTCCCCACTCCAGGGGATGTGTTGTTATAAATGTTTTGTTCTCAAGGTGACGGTGTTATTAAGCCTCGAATGAAAAAAGTTTGAGAGGCCACGCCCCTCACACCGTAAGTCCGATTGACTAGAAATTTCTCACACAGGTACACGTGAGGGTGCTCTATAAAAAAGCCTCCTGGACCATATTAGACCGCCTGGAAATATTTTTCGCTAATTTTGCATAAACTGAAAAACTGTTTTTTCAAAATGTTACGCAATCAACACCAAATTGATCACAAAGCACAAGGGGAATGAGAAACAGATGTCCGTAAAAGCTTAGTAGGATAGCTTGAAAAACATGGCCGCCATTGACAAAAACTTTTAGGTGAGAACACACTGCACCGCGTAAACACGAGTGGCTCGCCGCTTGATCATATTGGGTCATATATGCCTGACGCCGATGCCATTTCTGAGATCAGACCCGTCCCACTTAAGTTGCAACAACAACATGGTCCAGCTGTGCCAAAAGACAGATGTAGGTACACTATGAAACCAGCAGCAGTCATGGCACAATAGCATTAAAACAGCATGAAGACGCAGGGCCGATGGACTGGGGGGGAAAAGTGACACAGTCGTTTTTTTTTTTTTCTAAAAGTGGGGCCCCGATCTTCGAAGGCCCTGAACAATGCCATTCCAAAAAAAGTCAAAAATAATTGACTGGCTTATGATAGGCCCCTGACCCTTGCAAGGAGATCAGGGGCCTGCGCATGACTAAGGCATGTGTGCGGGAGAGTAAGCAGGAGCAAGCCAACATTGAATTGAACTGGTGGCGAAAATAAACACAGCGATGTTTCTATGGGGATATTTAGCTGTACAGAAATAAGTGCTGGCAAAGCTAGGACAGTTTAAGACTCCACATCACTGTGGCAACACAACCTATCTATCAGCTCAGACAGCGCAAAGAAAAGTCTGATGAATACATGAGATTGATGGCCCCTGCAAGTTTCAGTAAGTTTAAAGAAGTGCCACACTGTTACTGTCTTTGAAATGCATTTAGACATTTTAAGGGGAAAACACATTGTATTTATTATTTCAACTATTGAGTTATTTGTAGAACAGCATGCTAGTGTAGGCCAACAAGATTTATTTTCTGAATTTTCAATGCTGCTTTATTTTTATGTTTTAAATTGGTAAATACATGTTCCAAAATGACCTGTATTTAAAAAGAAATCAAGCAAGTAGGCTAATAATAACCATTAATTAATTATAGGCTATTGCATCACAGTAGGCCTATTGTCCACAATAATCACAGCCCCCCATCCATAAAGGAACTTTAAAAAGTTGAATTTGCATTTGATGTGCATACACAAGTGTATGGTTTATTATTTGTATATAGTGTGTCTGCATAGTATTGCACCAAAACAGTAGAAGTTTTCTTTAATTGTGTTTTGTACTGTCTGTAAAATTTTACCTGCACATAGCAAACAAAATTGCACAACTGTATTCAAATAAACAGTTGTTTATTTCTATAGTGCGCATTGGCATCTTTGAGCAAAATACCCCCCAAATTTTCGCGCCTCCTGTGACCCTGGCCAGTGACCACCTTGACTAAGACATATTATGGGGGAAATACCGGTAAAAGTAATGATTTGGTCATTCATCAGATGAAATATTGTGGAGTTGTCTGGCTCAGAGAGCCATGTGTATTGTAAGACCGCTTTTCAGGGGGCCCATCAGGACTTTTTGTATAGGGGCCCAGAATTTGGTGCTAAGCCCCTGTGAAGACGCACCCCGCTCGCAAATACACACACATTTACAGCAACAACAGCATTGTGTGCTCAGCGGCAAAAATAAAGGCAGACATTTGCCTACCTGAAAGTGAAAGTGCGCCGGGTCTGGCGGAAGACAGTACCGATACTATTTAGCTGTACTATATTGGAATTCCACACGGAAACTACCGTCAAGTTTTGGTTTATATTATCCTCTGGAACAGCAAACAGCTGGGTGAGTTTCACTATGCTAACCGGCGCTACCTTGGCTAAAGTACAACCAACAGCTAAACAGATGCAAAATACACATATTCGCAGAATGTATTGGAAGCACAATGTCCTCACTCTCCAAAGGCCCACCTTGTCTTGCAGACCACAGGGCAATCTCAACGCTGATTGGCTATCGCGGCGCGTGGACGCCAAAAAGTTCAATATTTTCATCTTCTGCGTTCGCGGCATGGGTTCACAGCACTGCAAATTATGCGCCTTTGATGACGCGCGTCTACGTGCCGCACAAAATTCTGCCGCTTGACGCCGATTCGCGGGTCCACGCACGTCCACTCACTTGTACATTTTGCAATGTGTAGTGTGTTCACACCTTCACGCAGGGCCAGGGCTTAGCAGCTAATTAGCCATAAATGATTGACCATAGGTGCTATCATCATAAAACTTGCTGGATATGTGCAGAACACTTGTAGTACGGCTTGTGAGCCCAACGCCCCGAAAGCAGGAGTCAGTCTAAAAACAGATGATCACTATAGGCTAGTTATGATCACTTTTAAATCAAAAAGCAACATTATGAAATAAACTGTCACTCTCCAACAGCAGTCCGGCCACTGAAGTTGTCGGGGCCATTTCTTCTCATCATTTATCCACTCAACTGCCTGCAACGCGTATGGGTCATTAAGACGTTTCCTGTTCAATAGTGTTAATGTTTCCGCATAACCAATGTTATCACTCGCTGATAAACTGTTTTAGTAAGCTGACAACATCGCTATTTAACACCATGGACCTATAAAGAAACACCGCAACTGCAATACAACCAAACGGGTAACCATGGCAATCAGCCAAACAATTTTTCTTTCTGCAGCTATGCAGCGCGCGCATCCGCCGTGTTGATAAACAGATAAGGGGTCTATACAGTTTTAGCAAGATAGCTCAAGAAAAATGGCCGCTCTTGACCAAAAATTAAAGGTCCCATATTATGCTAAATGCACTTTTTAAATGTGTTCCAACATATCCATGCGTCCACGGTGTGCCTAGAGACTGCCAAAATATCAAAAAAAATAACAATCTCTCCTTTTCTCACTCTCCCCTTTTCTGAAACCCCCACCCCTCCCCCCAAAAACACTCCAGTCAGAATTATCCCCTTTTCTGACCTCACAAACCGTAAAGCCAGAAGCTTCCACTGTGCAGCCCACACCCCTATTTCTTATTGGTCCACGGCCCTGACAGACAGAGGGCGAGGCGTATCTGGCTTCGCTTCCGGACAGGGGGCGGGGGGAGCTCAAAGATTGTATATTTACGAGGGGACCTGCAACTCTTTTTTAAAAAATAGGCCATTGTGAGATTAGCTGAACATCAGCATAGTACAATAAATTATCTGAAAGTTTTTTTCAGCAAACAATTAAAGAAAAACGTATTAGGGACCACTAAGACCATATAATATGGTGTATAATAGAACCGAAAAGTGTATAATATGGGAGCTTTAACATAGAGAATGAATGGGAAATGTTCAGCAAAATCCCACCTGTGGCCAAAAATATATTACATCCGTAGTGATTAGGACTACCATAGAGAATGAATAGGAACACATTTGAATATTTCCAATACTTTATGGATTTCCAACCTTTCCTCACCATATTTTTTACACATCCTTAGGGGACCAACATACCTCAGAGAGGTTTAGGAGGTATCTTGTTCCCGCAGCAGCTAGGCTTTTTAATCAGGACTATTGATTTGATTTTTGTAAATTCTGCTGTATTAGTATTTATTGATGCTGTTGACCGGTTGTGGGTATATGACATACTGGCGAGGGTGATAAAATATTGCACATTGCTCGTTTGCACTTTGCTCGTTTGCATATCCTACTATCGATATTTATTCCCTATTTTTACCTTTTATTATTTTACTATGATAGTGGACCATACTCCCTCTGTGACAATGCTGTGTTGTATTGTATGTTCTATTTCGTACAGACTATGGTGGCAAACCAGTTTCCCCATTGGGGATCAATAAAGTAAATCCTATCCTATCCTATCCTATATGTAGAAGGTTTAGTGAGATAGCTCAGGCCTGACTATGAAGAAGGCTTGGGAACAATAGTCTGGCAAACTTTATACACACGTTTATAAAGTTTTAGCGAGGTAGCTCAGAAAAATGGCCAATACTCCAATCTGGCCAATCTGTTTACTAAGTGTTGTTTTCCCCATTCTTTATGCAGAGCATGTAACAGATCTAATGTGGTTGCGTGCTAACATAAGTGTGTCTACCTGTTCCAGTGTGTGGAGGCTACCTCAGCGGCCCTGCTGGTTCCTTCAGTTATCCAAACACCCCGGGTCATGATGAATATGATCACCAGGTCAGCTGTGCCTGGGTGATCCGCGCTGACCCAAACAAGGTAAGTTGCAATCTCTTTTACAGGAGTAGAAGTGATGTTCTTTCTTTGGTTTACCTTAGGGGTATACTACAAAGTGAGATTAACGGCTGAGCGAGGTCTGATGAATCTAAAGCCAGAGTTTTCAGTATCACGAAAGGTGGCTCTGTTTTTACCTGGCTAGATCACCGTGGTAACAGAGGCTGCACGGCAAACCTGCTCCGACCAGTTTTTGTTCAGAGTTTGAGCTTAAAATCTGCTCTTTTAAGCGCTGCCCTTTAAGGAAATACTTGTTTGGAAATCCCTCAGAGATTTAGGACTAGATTCTCACCAAGGAAACTAGTTAAATCAGCAAACGTATTGATCCGTACGTAAATGAACGGAACGAAGCCGTGAACTTACAGCAGAGTGAACTGTAACATTGCGATGCAGTTTTGACCAAATGCATTCAGTTATTGATGCAGAAAATGTTAAATAGCCGACTGTATGCAGCGCTACTCACACAAGTTGTTCTTGCTGTAACTGAACATGTTTGTAATTATACCTGGCCATTTACACACACTGGATAATAAAGAAGCATAAAACCACAGGTAGCAACATTAGTTCACTGTGTGTTTTTTATTTATTTATCAGTAGTGTCAAGTTTGGGACTTCCAGGTGACAGCTGTCACATAAGGACATCGCTGCAGACTTGCAGGTTCATTGAAGCTGCTGCACAGTAGATTCATATTTTTCTTAAATATTTACAGACAGCACATGCTTTGTATTTAGGCTTTCTATTTATCAAAAATAGGCTAGGTCTAATTCTACATTTTCATTTGATTTATTTGGCCCACAACTGAAGTGATTCCCACATGCTGCTATAGCCTACCGTTCATTATGTGTCAGACCTAAATTAATCAATTAAGTAATTTTCTGACAGCCTTCTACTCTCTCCTTATTTGCAGCAACCGTTTCGCTTTCAGCTCTCGGTTTCTGCTGTTCTGTGATTATTCAGAATCCGTTGCCCGATCTAGCTCCCCGAGATTGTTCCATATTGTGCGGAATCAGAGTCAAATGACGCGTCCAGTGCCCCCTTTAATGGGGACGTGCACAGAGCCTGAAGCCGAAACCCCAGTTTAACATATGAAGTTGATGTCAGCTCTGAGCAAGGGTTTAGATTATGTTGAGCCGGCTCAGGAAAATAGAGATTTATTCTGTAGATTTTATTTGACATGGACATGACAATTTCATTGGACCAACCAGATGAATTGTTTTAAGTGTATTAGCAGAAATACTAGTTTTCAACACCTGCCCCGGCTATCTTGAGCTTGCTTCGTAGTATACCCCTCAGCACGAGCACTTACATTCAGAGGTGGAAAGAGTACAAAAATATTCTACTCAAGTAAAAGTATGATTACTTGGATGAAAAGTACTGGTCTAAAAATCTACTGAAGTAAAAGTGAAAAAGTAGCTGATTTAAAATGTACTTAAAGTACAAGTTACTAGTTACTTTTTAACAGCGGGAGGGGGCAGGGGTCTCTTCAGTGTAGGGCATTATATATATATAGACAAACTAGTTTAGTTCAATTAATGCAACACTTTTACAAATTAAAGTGCACAAATTAAACAAATAATGTCACCACACATGTATGGATGTACACTGTGTCATTATACTTTAGATAAGCAAATATGGAGCAAATAGTCTGTTAATGTGGGAATTTAACCGGTCTACAGACCTAAACAGACTGCAGCTGCAGTTCTAATAATGTAATTGTGTATAATTGATCCAAACTATGGACATTGCCAAGGTTAAGCTGCTCGATTTTGACAAATCATAATCATGATTGACATTGTGTAATCACAATTATTATAGACAATTATTCATTGATTTAAGAACTGCAACATGCACTTATTTAACATTTGAAACCATGACTTTAAACATCCTAATTGAACTGAAAACAAGGAAAATGCAAATAGCCTAAGTAAAACATATTTTTAATAATTAAATTAAATAAGTGTCAAAATCAAAATAAACCGTTGCAAATGTTGTTGATAGGGCACGTCTTTTGCTAGCAGGAATGTGAGGGCATATTTTATTCATATCTCATGGAGCTGGCTGGATAAGCAAGTTGCATTGTAGGCTACAGTGTTCTTAATTGATGACTGTTGTGGTGGCAAGAGTCAAGGAGCTTTAAACTCCTGTGTTTTTTATTCCTTTATTGCTTGGTCATAGACCACTAGGATTCAACTTAAAGTGAGTAAACTAATTGGTCGTGATGTTTTGAGGTGCAGCTGGGTCGCATATGCCTTTTTTCTCTCTCTCTCTCACGGTCGCGTATGTCATCTGACTCGCGTGTCCGCGCGTAACATATCTTGCACATTTTTTTAGTCTATTAGTTTTACCTTTCTTCTCGACCAAAGGCTGCCTTTCTGCCGTCTTCTGGAAGTTTTTCTAAGCTCCCGGCAACACGCACCGTCTCTTCTTCTTCTTCTTGCGTAATGTTTTTTGGCGGTTGGCAAACAACTTACAGATGCATTACCGCCATCTACTGGTATGGAGTGTGGCATAAATGTCAACCTCACTTCAAAAAAATAAAAAATAAATAAATAAATAAAAATAAAAATAAAAATACTAATTCAAATAAGAAGCTATATTTTCAAAAACAAATTAGTTACCCTAAGAAAATGAAATAGAATTTGATGACACTTACTGGAATTCTTTTGTAAAATATCTACTAAATCCAATCTTACTTTTTCTTTTCTGAATTTTTCCCTCATCTGCCTTCTTTCTTCCTCATATCTCTCACACTGCATTACAACATGTTCTACTGTCTCTTCTTGCCCACATTCACATCTGCCTGTATCGTGTTTACCTATTATAAACAGTGTACTGTTCAGCCCTGTGTGCCCAAACCTCATTCGTGATAAAACCGACTCCTCCCTTCTGTTCTTACCTCCACCTCTCATAACTCCCACTTGCCTTTGGACTCTATAGAACCATCTTCCTTTCCGCTCTTCCTCCCACTGCTTTTGCCATCTCTTATTCAGTCTTTGCTTAATAATGCCTTTAATTTCCGTTTTACCTATATTTATACTTATATCAATTGTGCTTTTTTTGGTAACATTTTTTGCAAGCTTATCAGCCATTTCATTTCCTCTTATCCCAATGTGAGCTGGAACCCACAAAAAAAACACTATAAGCCCCATCATTTGTATTCGATATAATGTTTGTTGAACCTCAATCAGAACATCTGGTCTGCTTTCGGATCGGCTGTACTGTAGGCTCTTTAATGCTGAACTGGAATCTGAGCAAATGATTGACCTTAATGGCCCGTTGTCCTCCACCCACTGCACTGCCAACAGTAATGCCAGCAGTTCACCTGTGTACACTGAAACCTCATTACTAACCCTCTTCCCTTTTTCCACTTGAAATTCCGGTACCGTAAAAGCTACCCCTACTTTATTATCCGAGTCCTTCGATGCATCTGTGTAAATTTGAACATAACTATAAAATGTTTCTATGTACTCCTGTATTACCTGTTTATTTCTGCTTTTATTTCCTAATAATGATATATCCACTGTCGCATCCGGCAAAATCCACGGTGGAATTATAGGCATCGGTACTGTAGGCACTATGTTTACCTTCTCTATTCTAAATTGAACTGCTCTCTTGTTCGCTGTCCACCCAAAACTTTTTGTCTCCCTTTTCTCCTTTTCCCAACACGGTTCTAAAATGCTTTGTGCAGGATGATCCTGACTATGGCCCCGAAGGTTAACCCAGTAGTTCAAGGCCAGCTGTTCTCTTCTTAGCTCTAGAGGCATCTCCCCCATCTCTACCTGTAGTGCTGCTGTTGGGGTTGTCTTTATTGCCCCTGTACATACCCTCAACGCCTGATATTGTATATTATCTATTTTCTGAAGAGATGTCTTTGCAGCTGACCCATACACTACACACCCATAGTCTAACACAGATCTTACTAACCCAGTATATATAGCCTTTAACGCTATTCTGTCTGCCCCCCATTCATAACCAGCTAAACACCTCATTACATTAAGTATTTTTTTGCACCTGTCCACAACCTTCTTAATATGTACAGCCCATGTAATCCTCTCATCAAACCATAAACCTAAGAATTTATACTGTTTAACTCTCTCCAACTCCTGATTATATAACTTTAATTTAACCTCGCTCCCAATTACCTTCCTAGTAAAAAACATTATCTTTGTCTTTTCCACAGAAAATTTGAAACCCCATTTATATGACCACTCTTCTACCCTTTTTATAGCCCACTGCAATCTCTGCACTATAAAGCTCACATTCCTTCCCCTTTTCCATATTGCCCCATCATCTGCAAAAAGTGAAACTCCCATCTCATCTACTATCTCTTCATATACATCATTTATCATTAACGAGAATAATAGAGGACTTATAATACTCCCTTGAGGTGTTCCATTCTCAATTCCATATTTCCCTGAGAATTGATTCCCGACTCTTATCTGTATTACCCTCCCACATAAAAATTCCTTAATCCATTTAAACATTCGACCTTTAATACCCATTTTACCAAGTTTTACTAATAGTCCTTCTCCCCACATCATGTCATACGCTTTCTCAATATCAAAAAACACAGCCACTACACTTTCTCTGTTTATTTGAGCCTTCCTTATATCATGTTCTAAACATACTGCTGGATCCATTGTGTTTCTACCCTTCCTAAAACCACTCTGGTACTTACTTAAATATCCTTTACTTTCTACATAATACGTTAACCTTTCATTAACCATTTTCTCCATTACTTTACACATGTTAGATGTTAAAGCAATAGGTCTATAATTCCCACGCACCGTCTCCATTCTACTCTGCACTGTTAAACTGAAAGCTAAACTATCAGGTGAGGGAGGGGCCGATCGCACGGCTGGATGATAGGTTTGCTGCATTTAAAAGCCTTCACGTCTTCACGTGATAGTTTAACTAGGATTATTTTGTTTTAATGATAAAGGGAAGCAATGTTTGTTGTTATCATGTAATCGCAATGTGTTCTCTCCTCCTGTCGATCATTCACTGTGTTAGTTTCCGGTATATTGTGCCGTAAAAATAAAAGCCCCCCGCGATATTTCTTTTGTTTTCTCTCGTTTCCCTATCTATTTTTTTACTCAGTAACGCAGGTGATATAAAATGTAGCGAAGTACAATACTTCACATTAAACATACTCAAAGTAAAAGTAAAAGTATAGGTTTTAAAAATCACTTAAAAAATTACAAGTACACGAAAAAACTACTCAATTACAGGAACGCGAGTAAATGTAATTCGCTACTTTACACCCCTGCTTACATTCACACTAAAACACAAGGCACAATACCACAGACATACAGTAGGCTACATCAAGGTAGACAGTGTGCCCAAAACAAACAACATTGTTGGGACAGTATCAAGCAACACACAGCTAGACATAAGCCAAACTACCAGACCACAAAACAAACAAGGCACAATAGCACGGACATACATGAAGGTAGACACCTTGTCCAAAAAAATACAAACAAAAAACAACAACAACATTGCGTGGACAGTTACAAGCAACAGACGTTCAGCAAAGACAGACAACATCACAAGCACAACCACAATAAGAAGTATAGACAAGGCAGAGCAGAAGAAACAAGATGGCAGCAGTACTTAGTTCCCTAATTTTAGAGAATTAATTTAGCTAAGTACTTATTAGCCACCTCTTTAAGTTAAGTTTAAAAGAGGAATACGTTTTAATTTTTTTAAAGTGTATTGGAATGGAGTTCCACCCACTGACAAAGCTGTGTGACTGAAATAACTTATTCTAAACGGGTCAATGCAGTCACCTCTTTCTGCACTCTGTGTAGATCTGTAAGCAGTTGATGCTGTGTTTACAAACTGGCCAAATACGATAAGGGGTTTCTGAGTCCAACTGAACCAAAGAGAGCAAATGTTTGTGCCCTAATGTCAAAACAAGCTAGAACACACAGCAAAGAAAGTGAGTATTGTGTGTTATATTTCAAACCTAGCAGATTAACAGATATATTCTTAAAGGTGAAGTAAGCAATTTAAATATGTTTTTATCATGTTTTATCACACTTAAGGATCTGAGATGATGCTAGATAACTCACTGCTTGAAGACTGTAGTGCATTAATGTAGGGACGAGGGAGGGGACTGCTAACTGCAGTCACTGACAGGAAGTTAGCTAAACTGACCATTCCGCTGACTAAACCTTTAATTGTCTGACTGTGTCATCTCTCCTCTAGATTCTGCGTATCACCTTTCCTTTCTTTCATCTGGAGAGCAGCGCCAACTGCAACTTTGACTTCCTTCAGATTCATGATGGGGATAGTGCCTCTGCTTACATCATTGGAAAGTACTGTGGCCAAAATAACCCACAGGACATTTACAGCTCCCACAATTCCCTGTATTTCTGGTTTCGCTCCGACCACTCTGTCAGTGCTGGTGGCTTCACAGTTTCTTGGCAGTCTCAGGATCCAGGTAGGGATTTTTCATATATATTGGTTCAATAAATTAGTAATCCTTCAAACTAAATATATAGCCATATGCTGCAAATGGCGGGCTCAAGCCTTAATTTAAATATGTTTTGTTAGTATAGAAATATACACTCACCAGCCACTTTATTAGGTCCAGCGGTTCATTTTCTAATTAACACATATAACTAATCAGCCAATCACATGTCAGCAACTCAATGCATTTAGGCATGTAGACCTGGACGGGACAACTTATTGAGGTTGAAACCGAGCAACAGAATGGGGAAGAAAGGGGTTTTAAGTGACTTTGAACATGGCAATATTGAGGGTGCCAGGAGGGCTGGTATGAGTATCTCAGAAACTGCTGATCTACTGGGATTTTCACTCTAAACCATCTCTAGGGTTTACAGAGAATGGTCCGAAAAAGAAAAAATATCTAGTGAGCGGCATTTGTGCAGACGTAAAATGTCTTGTTGAAGTCAGAGGTCAGTGGAGGATGGGGATACTGGTTCAAGATGATAGAAAGGCAACAGTAACTAAAATAACCACTCGTTACAACCAGGGTATGCAGAATACCATCTCTGAACGCAAAACACGGCCAACCTGGAAGCAGATGGGCTACAGCAACAGAAGACCCCACCGGGTGCCACTCCTGTCAGCTAAAAACAGGAAAATAAGGCTACAATTCTCACAGGATCACCAATATTGGACAATAGAAGATTGAAAAATCATGCCTGGTCTGATGAGTCTCGATTTCAGTTGCGACATTTAGATGAGAGGTTCAGAATTTGGCGTAAACAACATGAAAGTATGGATCCATCCTGCTGTGCACCATCAACCACGCCATGTTCAAAGTCACCTAAACCCCCTTTCTTCCCCATTCTGATGCTCGGTTTGACTTCAGTACATTGTCTTGACCACGTCTAAATGCATAAATGCATTAAATTGCTGCCATGTGATTGGCTGATTAGCTTTTTGTTTTTATAAGCCATTAAAAACAGGTGTACCTAATAAAGTGGCCGGTGAGTGTATATGTTAAACTGTATTAACACCTGTCCCACTGGTAACAATTGTTCATTAACAATAATGTACAGATCACCTTACCCCTATTGTTCACACCTAAGCTTGATGATGAAAAAAAAATTCTCAATAGTTCTACTGCTATGCCAGCTGATCTATAACATTAGCTGTCAATCATTGCAACTGAACATCACTTCCTCTATTTCCAAATTTCCACTTGAAATATCCTTTGCCTATTCATTTGTGGTTTGTGTGTAGTATCACGGTCACTGATGTAAAGAACTTAGTAGTTCTTTGCATTGGTTAATTGTGACCATAAAATCATGAATTATAATAACTAGTCCTTACCCGTGGATATGTGCAGTGCAGCTACATGTCAATGTTGGGAGGTGCGTGTGGTTAGATTTTTGTGAAGATCAGAGGCTAATATCTTAAAAGCAATATTGTCCATGAACATCAAATTAGAAATTGCATGTGGCTAACAAAGGTAAATCAAGAGTGAAAAAGTTACCAGGGTTTTTCCTGGCTCAGAATGGGCCTTTGCAACTTTGCAAAACCAACTTTTTGGGGGTCGCGACTATGTGCAACAGTAAAGGCAAAACGTTTGTGTATTTTAAGAGTGTGGGATTTGGATGAGACCAAAATTGTAGTTTTTGGCCATAATGCAAAATGCAATGTGTGGTGGAAAACTCACACTGCATACCACGGATAGGAAGATCGATGGAGCCAAATACAGGGCAGACAACCTGTTAGAGTCTGCAACCGTCTTGAGACTGGGGTGGAGGTTCACCTTCCAGCAGGGATACTACCCTAAACATACAGCCAGATCTACAATGGAATGGTTAAGATCAAAGCATAGTCATGTGTTAGAATAGCCTAGTCAAAGATCCAATATTGAGAATATCTGGAAGGACTTGAAAATTGACGCTTTTCATCTAATCTGACGCTGAATCAGAAGCTTGAGCTAACCCATATTTCATTTTCATTCCACTTCACAATTATGCGGCACTTTGTGTTGGTCTATCAAATGAAATCCAAATAAAATAAATTAACATGTTTGGTTGTAACGTGACAAAATGTGGAAAAGTTCAAGGGGTATGAATACTTTTTCAAGCCACTGTATGTACGTATACATATATAATCACATTGTTTGCGGTGGGGTGATATCAGTACAGGAATAACGGGTACAAAACATTATGGAGCATTTTGCGTGTAGTTGAAATTATATGTTGTCATGTTTTACATTTCTGCATACAATCTTTTTTCTCGCCGTGTCTATGTTAGTGCATGCTGGGGCTGCTGCAGCAGCCTCTGGTTGCGCTGACTCACAATAACACAACAACATGCAGGAGATTGTTTCCTCCCTTGCACAAAACAAAGCAGAAAATATCGTTCCTCCTGTTGCTCGCAAGGACCGGTGAAATGAGTCGGCCCAGTTGCGCATTCGCAGATTTTCAGCAGTGATCGCAGCACAAATGCTCCAGAGAAATCACAAATCAAGCTGATTGTAGCTTTGTCAGTCCCTGGCCAGCTATATACTGAAGGGCCATGTGACATTTCAGCGTGATAGGTCAAGCCGTTGAGGAGAAAAATTAGGAATCACAGACAGACTGACTGACAGACTTTTCTTAATTTATATAGTTAGATACATAACAGTAATAAAGCATCAAACAAAACCAACAACATAGGACAATGTGAAGTAATTGTTCATCTTCCTCTAAAATCTCCTTTCAGTGTGTGGAGGCGAACTTACTGCCCCCTATGGCAACATTAACTCACCTGGTTACCCTGGAAACTACCCACCCAGCCGGGACTGCTACTGGACAGTGACAGTGGAGCCTGGCCTACTTATCACCTTTGCATTCGGGACTCTCAGTCTGGAGCAGCACCCTGACTGCAACTATGACTACCTGGAGGTGAGAAATACTGTGTTACATTCCAGTAATTTTTGCATTAGGTAAAATAAATAAATCAATTGCATTAAGGAAAATTAAATGTGGAGTTAGCGATCCCACCCATTTTAGTTTAGATGTATGTTGTCAGCTAGGAAAAATGCTCTTTTATGCATAATATCCAATAACTAAAGAATTGGCACTGCAATGGTGGTGCTTGTGTTGATGGCTATCTAATAAACAAAATGTGCAAATGAGTTCCCTGATGAAGGCGAAGGAGGAAAGCATAGACGCTAAAGTTAGACACTAATGCTAGCGGCGCTAACGTGTACGTTAAACAGGGTCGGATGTAGGCTTCAATGTACAAGTGGTACATAATTTGGTTTGTTGAGGAGTTGTACTTATACAAAGCTTCACAATGTTTAATGAACTTAGTTATTTTCGGTTATTAAGCTGTCCGATGCCAAACTTCGCCTTGACTTCTTTGTTTATGTTTTGACATCTACGGCAGCTCGCAGGCTGCTGCCTGAGCCTGTTCTGTTGTCTCCTACTACTAGTTAAGTATCTCGGTAGGATGTTTAATTGCTGCCCATACAGTCTATAGTGCTGCCACATGGTGAAATTCATTGCATTGCATCGGGACTCAGACTGTGCAACACAACGGCTATATGATCGATAACAATTTCACGTGATCGATAAAATTCTTAACGATCAATCATCGATTAATTATGCCCATCCCTAACAAAAAGCTAATCTTCCAATCACATGGCAGCAACTCAATGCATTTAGGCGTGTAGACGTGGTCAAGACAACATGCTGAAGTTAAAACCGAGGATCAGAATGGGGAAGAAAGGGAATTTAAGTTACTTTTAACGTGGCATGGTTGATGGTGCAATGCAGAATGGATCAATGCTTTCATGTTGTTTACGCCAAACCATCTGACTTTCGCAACTGAAATCGAGACTCATCAGACCAGGCAAGACTTTTCAAATCTTTTATTGTCCAATTTTGGTGAGCCTGTGCAAATTGTAGCCTCAGTTTCCTGTTTTTAGCTGACAGGAGTGGCACCCGGTGGGGTCTTCTGCTGCTGTAGCCCATCTGCTTCAAGGTTGGTCGTGTTTTGTGTTCAGAGATGGTATTCTGCATACCCTGGTTGTAACGAGTGGTTATTTGAGTTACTGTAACGTTTCTATCATCTTGAACCAGTATGCCCATCCTCCTCTGACCTCTGACATCAACAAGGCATTTTCGTCCACACAAATGCCGCTCACTGAATATTTTTTCTTTGTCAGGCCATTCTCCGTAAGCCCTAGAGATGGTTTAGAGTGAACATCCCAGTAGATCAGCAGTTTCTGAAATACTCATACCAGCCCTTCTGGCACCATCAACATTGCCATGTTCAAAGTCACTCAAACCCCCTTTCTTCCCCATTCTGTTGCTCGGTTTTAACTTCAATAAGTTGTCCTGTCCAGGTCTACATGCCTGAATGCATTGAGATGCTGCCATGTGATTGGCTGATAAGTAATATGTGTTAACAAGAAAATGAACCGCTGTACCTAATAAAGTGGCTGGTATAAATTAGTGCTGTCAAACGATTAAAATATTTAATCGCGTTTAATCGCATTAACCCTACGGAGTCCCGGGCTATTTTTCCCGTTTTTGCATACTTTTGATTCTGACTTCCTTAACCACATTCTGAAATAGTTAACATGCCAATGTTTGGTATCATTTTCATCAGCACTACCTCACCTATTTGACCTAATATATATCCTTTTAATTTTTACATATTATATGAACATATTGGACCCAAAACACAAACAAAACGAAAAACTTATTTTGAAAATTATATTATTTTTACTATGGGTTACACAAACATTCCCAACGAAATATTTTGAGAGCTGAAAATAAATATATGGGATGTCATAATGATAATGTAAAAGTTTGATTGAGGTGGCATCAACCTAAATACAATTTTTATGAACAAATAGCTGGTGAATACATAGGCATTTTCCCCAAATTCCTCAAAGTTCTGTCAAACATGACAGAGGGCTCATCAAAAAAATGTAAGCACGCTGTGTTTATTATTTTTTTGATTCAGTACAACTTCAACTACATTACCTCGCTGTTATTATTTCATTTTGAGATACTTTGTGAACATTATGGACCTAAAAAGATTTTATAAAAAAATTAAAAAATCATATTGTTTCATATTGGCCTACCTAGCCAAAACATATAAAGTTAGCCTATATGATAAATAACGTTATAGGCTATAGGCTACATTATATACATATGACTTTTATATATATAGCCTAAAGCAGGGCTGGACTGGGACAAAAAATCGGCCCTGGCATTTTTGGCCATGGCAGCCCACCATGATTATTTATACGATATTCGGAGGCAGGGGCGTTGCACCAAATTCTGGGCCCCTATACAGGAAGTCCTGATGGCCCGTCTGAGAAGCGGTCTTACAATACAAACATGTAAAAGCTATGTTTGTCTATAGTCCAAAACGTATGAGTGACTGGTCCCTCTCTGAGCCAGATAACAACACAATGTTTCTATTGATGAATGACCAAATCAGTACGCGTACTTGAACACAACCCCTGGTCTAATGACTCTTAATAACCATGCACACACACAGTGTTTCTCACAGGAATTTGGGAGACTGTGTCGTGGACCCTGAACCTTCTAGGGGGGTCCGGGGGAATGCTCCCCCGGAAGATTTTTTTTAAAATGTTAAAGTAAAATTCATCAATCTGGTGCACTTTGAGGAGAAAACTAAGGCTAAATCAACTGTTTGCTATTTAAGCTATTTAGTACTATTTTCTGGAATAATTTATAGACACAGAATGACCAAAAAGCAGAAAGAAGAAATGTACATGTTTAAAAAATCCAGTCAGCTTCGGGAATTTTTTCCCTTCGTTTGTATTTTTTAATGGCCCAATATAGGCCCCTGATCTTCATAGCCCCGAACAATGTTATTTAAAAAATAACAAAAATGTACTGACGAATGAAAGGCCCCTGATATCTGTTTTTTTTTCGCTAAATACATTTTTTCTGGGCCTTCAAAGACCAGGGGCCTATATTGAGCTAGTAAAAAAAATTAAAAAATAAGTTTTAATTTTTTTGGGTGCAGCCCCCCTCTGCCTTGGGCCCCCAAAGTCTGTCCGCAGTCCGACGGCCCTGAACGTAACTGACCATCGTCAGATGCTCATAATTACTGAGTAGAAGTTGAATGCGTGATAATAGAATTCAATGCAGCCTCTGAATGGGCGGCCCTCTGCTGTGTGTGTGATAGGGCCAGGCCCAGCCTAGAACCACTCATAATGGCCTGGGAGTGCTGGGACAAAGTTTTATTTAACTTTCAGGTGAAGTTGACAGCCTGCACGCACATGTTTATGTCCATGGCACTCCCGAGAGGAAAGGGACCTCGGCCTTCGGCTGTGTGACTTGGCCGGGCCGGGCCGAGTCACACAGCCCAGGGTCAAAAAAAAAAAAAAAAAAAAAGATTTTTTTTTTTTTTTTTTTTTTTTTTTTTTTATGGACCCGGCCCGGCCCAAAATGCCTGCCGGCCCACCGGGACGATGCCCGGTATGCCAGATGGCCAGTCCACCCCTGGCCTAAAGTAAAGATTATTACTGTGTCTGTAGGCCACATCCTTATTACTACGTTATGTAGGCTGGCTGCTGTGTGTGTGTGACAGTCAGTGCTTCAGTCAGACAACAATGGCCACTTCATGTAAATAGTCACTCTTTGACTCTGAGGATGAACTATCCTCCTCCTCCATGTAAAAAAACAAGCTAATAGCTTGGCTCACGTTCAAAGTTTGCTTCAATATTACTCAAATATCCTCAGTAGTCTATCTTCAAAACTCTCAGTATCTCTCAATCTTCCTCTGTGTCACTCACTCACTCGTTCGCTAACTGCCTGCCTTGTCTCTCGCATAGAGGGACTCCCGCGGTCCGCCCCGTCACTCTTCTTCGTCTCTTTTAGTTTAGCTTATCACTCCGCCATCACCCCTCCCCTCCCTGTTTAAATCAGCCTGATGAGCAGGACACCTTCCAGCACTGTTTTCCGCTCCGTAAAATGGAAAAATACGGCGGAGATATTAAAATATTTAATGGCCGCCACACTCCAATTCTCATACTTTTGAGCCCGCGAAAATGAAATGGTTTTGTTTCAACTTTAAACCATCGTATCTCCGGTTATACTGGGTCTATTTACATGAAACAAAGACTAGCATAGAGCTTCAAGTCAGTACTTTCGCTGGAAGTACTGTCCCGAAGTTGGCCCGACTGTTGTTTTAGGCAGCGCCGGCTTGATCAAGTCACGTGATCCGGTCACGCCGGCCGTCACGCCGGCGTGTCGGAAGACTCCTAAGTTAATCGCACATTTTTATCTATTCTAGCCTAAATTTCCCTTGATTTTTTTGTCCCATTATTTTTTTCTTATCACACCCATTCTCTACACTCTTGTAATTCAGTGTATTTCTTCTAAGATATCATCATTTCCAATTCAGTGTAAATAGCCCACAATATAGATCCCCCCTACCTCTAGAACAGCATACACAAACATAATTGGAACTTCCTTTTTTATTAAAAAAAAACAAACCATAAAACAACATAGGCTATATAAAACAAATTAGTATTAAGGCAAAATTAACACTGGTTGTTGTAGGCCTAAATGTTTTGGGAGTCGTTCATCCACGGCTTATTTTCAGCTTATTGTGTGTGGAGTGGACTCACTATACGCTTGTGTGCCGGTGGTTGCCATGGCGCAGCTGCAGCTTAGGCTCCAGTTGCCTTTCGTAGCGAAAGTTAAAGTGATAATGAATGACTGGCGGCTGCCACTAACGTTCATAGGCGTTTTGGTGGGGCGCAGGGTTATAAGTACGACTTTTGCAAATGACAAGCTTTCTTTTCTGTCCTTTTTCCGCATAGTCCCCGAGTCACACACGGAAGACACTACTAGTGAAGATCGCGCAGCTGAGCTAGGAAGTGCTAGGTTCCGGTGTCTACTTCAAAATAAAAGTCAGAATTAACTTGACGTTTAGCCGTTTTGCCAGTTAAATTATTTTAATGTGAAGTAACGCTGAAGGACATGTTCCGTTTGAATTAACAGTAACTTAACTGCAAGCCATATGTATAGTTTGTGGTGTTTCAGTTGTTCTGACATTACTAGTTGTTCCAACAGCATGTACACAACGTTTGCTAGGCTATTAAGAGCAGTAATCGCGCAATGAAAAATGTAACGCCGTTAAAATAGGTTTGCGTTAACGCTGTTAATTACACGTTAAACTGACAGCACTAGTATATATACAGTATATAGGGGAAAGTGGGGTGAGTTGTGCATTTTGGAAGTTGCAAAACCCCTTGTTTCTAGAAAACCGTGGAAGAAATTGGAAATGTGACCACATATTTAAGAAGAGCCATCCATTTGACTCATCCTGTAAAGAAGGGAGACACAAGGAATAAGATATAAGCACATTTAAGCTAAAAAAACTGTGTTTTGCCTTTCAAAGTAAAATTTCCATGATCAAGGTTTTTTGATTATTGTGTCTGAACAATTATAGACACGTTTGAAAACATTTGACAACATGTTTTAGTGCTTTGGTATGCTACACTTTGAGTCTATATAGTTAGCACAATGTCAACCCTAAATTGCTGCATCATGCCTATTATCCAAAATTCTGGGGATGGGGTGATTTGTGCGAAAGTGCCTGGGTGAGTTATAAGTAAGTAAGTAAGTAAAATGTATTTAGAAAAGCACATTTATGACAGTTTGCACTGTCCAAAGTGCTGTACATAGTGCATTCAGTAGGTAAACAATGAAGGTAAAATAACAATAACCAAAATAAGAGACGTAAAGCCCATACATCCACATAAACACAGATAGTAGTGCAGAGGTAAGTAAGTAGTGCAGAGGTTAATGGGGAGGAAACACCAGGGTGTACATATGGGTTTTGAGCCTTGATTTAAAGGCAGAAATGTAGGGGGAATCACATTTGTCAGGTGGCAGTTGGTTCCACAAGCACGGAGCAACTAGTGCAAAGTACATTTCTGAGAGTCGTGCCAGTGGCATGGCTGTATACGCTGGTCACCAAAAGAAAGTGATTGTCTACAGTAGCTCAGAAGAGAGTGACATCTCAATTCCACTTAACGACATCACTGATGAGAGTTCAGATGGCCAGAAAGATGATGATGGTCACTTTGTCATTGTGAGCTTTGCAGGCAAAACCACCTAGATCTGCTAGGCCTTGTTTAAGAAAATGTACCTTCAATCTTTGTCAACTATTTACTTTATTTACTTTAAATACACCTTAAATAAGTGATTGTCTAATGGATTTGTCTTGCATTACAGTTTTTGAGATATACTGTATATAAATTGGCACAATTCACCCCACCTTATTTTCTCCAAATGCACAAATCACCCCGAGGGTATTGTGCGACAAGACAACTTTTTTTCCGAAAGCTATATTTCTTAAACAGTTTATTCCAGATCCAAAGTTTTTATTGCCAGGGATGCACAACATCCTGAAATATATGTACATATTTGAGTTGGAGACATAACTGCCAAGGCCTCACTTTAAAATCACTTTGAGTTCAGCACTCAGACTTCAAACGGTGAATGTGCGGAGGACCCTGAGAAAAGTCAAAGCACGGAAGGCAGCAGGCCCCGATAACATTCCACCACGGGTCGTCAGGGAATGTGCTGACCAGCTGGCCTGCGTCCTCACTGACATCTGTAACACCTCCCTCCACCCTCCCATCCTGATCACCTTCTACAGAGGCTCTATGGAGAGTCTGCTGTCCAACTGCATCTCTGTCTGGTTTTGGGCCTGCAAGGCCTCGGACTGGAAGTCTCTGCAGAGAGTGGTGAGAAAAGCGGACAAAATCATCGGGTTCCGCTCCCCTCCATCCGGGACATTGGGCATAAGCGCTGCCTGACCAGAGCCCAACACATCTTCTCTGACTCCACCCACCCTCACCACGGACTGTTTTCCATGCTGTCTAGGTTCAGTGACAGTTTCTTCCCCCTTGCCATAAGACTGTTGAACACCCACAGACAATAAATAAATCATCTATGCCCCCGCACCCTCTACCCCAGGGGTGTCAAACTCATTTTGGTTCGAGGGCCACATACAGCCTCTCTGATCTCAAGTGGGCCGGACCAGTAAAATAATGGCAAAATAACCTACATATGTCAAATCCAAATTTTTAGCTTTGTTTTTCAGTAATATGCTTCATCACTCAGCCTACATATGTAACCTACATTATCACGGATCACAAGGGATCTCTGTACCCCCCAGGAAATGTCTTAGTAGTTTGCTGCTGGCCATGGGAATAGGAGGTGCGCCGCAGCAAAAATTTTGGGGGTATTTTGCTCAAATATGCCAATACGCACAAATGAAATAAACAACTGTTTATTTGAATACACAAATACAACAGGCACTGACCTTACAGTTGTCCAATTTTGTTTACTATATGTACAGGGACACATTTTGTGCAAACATGCAGACTGTACAAAATACAATTAAATAAAAGTGCAACTGTTTTGATTTATTTTTAAATACAGAGGTTATTTGTTGTTTTGGAATAAGTTTTTCCCAATTTAATTACATTTTCATTTAACTTACTTTTTTTTTAAATGCTCAGAAATGTGTGCTCTACAAGTCACAGGCCGAATGTTTGACACCACTGCCTTAGACACATGACACAATCAATCATCAATATTAGCCTGCTATTTAGCCACATATATTGCCTATTTACAGCCCTCAGAAAACTGACAGCTCTTCTTAGATGCAAGTTCATCAATTCATGGCTTAAAATCCTGAGCTGTGGAACTTTCAGCAGACATTCCTAGCTGTAAGCCATGTAAGTTTCCTAACAGTTGGGAGCATATGCGACGTGCGAATATGGCACAGGCTCCATGAAGAATAAAAAAAATAATAGAAATTAAATTACATTTTTTTTCTTTTTCAGAATTTATTCAAATCGGCCGAATTGATTCGCGGGCCAGATCAAAACGTATCGCGGGCCCGCGGGCCTTGAGTTTGACACATGTGCTTACCCTCTTAGTATTTTAACCTTTTTTACGCCATGCCATCTTTTTATATGCTGTGAATATTTTAATTTGGGTTGAATATTATTTGTATGTGTCCACTCCACCGTGAGCCAAGGTAACAACATTTTGTTTAATATGCTCAGCTGCACGACCTTCACTAGTAGCGTCTTCTGTGGTGGACTCTGGGACTATGCGGAAAAAGAACAGAAAAGAAAGCTTCTCATTTTCAAAAGTCCTTCTTATAACCCTGCGCCCCAACCAAAACCTCTATGAACGTTAGTGGCAGCCGCCAATCATTCATTTTCACTTTAGAGACCGCCTCCTTGGTAGGACGCGGTCTCGCGATCTAAGAAGGCTCTAGCCTATGAAGGCCGATTCGAAGGCCGAACCAGGGCCGAACGAGTGTTGTTAAACGGGACCGTCTCCGCAGGTCTCCATTTACGAGCATTTCCGGTTTGCGTAACAAGCCGTTACCTTGCGTGAGGACTCGCCGCTCCTGTGCTGCCTAGCAACCCTGATAGCTGCCAACGGAAACAGCCTTGTCAACAGAGGAAAAAAGAAAAAGAAGTTGCCTACCAGACGAAAAGAAAAAAAAAGTACAAGAAAAAAAGAAAGGAAGATAAAAGTTAAGAAGATGGAGCAACACTTTGCTGTTTTGTTATTTGTTATTTTATTGTATGCCATCTCTGAAAAAAACGCAATGAATCATGGGATATGTTGGGCTGCGAAGGATACATCTGATGCAGTCTTCAAAACCGTGAAACGAAGGCTGCATTTCATGGCTGCATATGAGGAGCCTTGCAAGGAGCCTTGCAAATGGAACAACCTTTGCTTGCCGCTATGATGCAATCGGTCTTCAAATGCAGCCTTAGGGGCACTTTACACGGCCACGCAAAACGGTGCATACGCAGAAAAATTTCTGCGGTTGCACTATATCATTTACAGGAAAACAGCAAACGCAAACGCAAACGCAGGCATGAACCGCAGATTTTTGAGATCACCTCCGAGGGAGGATTTTTTGGAAAACTTAACGGTTTTGGTTTCCTGTAAACACCGAAACCATTTCCCCCGATAACGCTGACGTCACGGCTCCACCCTCACACATGCGCATTGCGTTTGGATATAAATAGGCATTCGCCGTCTTTGTAGGTCCACGTGCGCCAGTTGGAAAACAACAACAACAATGGCGGATCACCGAGCTGTATTCATTGTGCTCATGGACGTTGTGCTGTTGCTGATGCATTTGTTATCGTGCCACCAATCGCTCCTACAAGCAAATAGGGAAAGAGTTGTGCTCTGCCTGTTTTTCTAGCTAAATAAACGTGTGTCACTTCTATATGCCAGGGACACGGCTCTCTCTACATTAAAAAAACACTATCAGCGTGCAGCGGTTAAGTTAGGCTACTGTTCAACAAAAGGAGCATTAAGGCTACGGCTTCACAGTAAAAGCATTTCACTGGCTAAACATTCATAGCATTTCGCTGGACACACGTGAGTTGACTTTTATTCTGAAGTACGCCTAACAGGAAAGTATCCGCTCACGAAGCCCCTTCACTATCAGCAAGTCTGCTGTTTTTCCGAGTTCAATGCGGTGAAATAAGCTTGTCTTTTACAATATTTGTAACCCCAAGCTTACACCAACCGCTTTATGAACGTTAGTGGCATTAATTTTCGGTTACAGTAAGGTTTTATGCATCAAATTGTACCGGAAGAGCTATCTACTAGGCTGTGTCACCGCTGACTATTGGCTTGGCATGGCTGCTACTTCAGCGATTTCGGCCCGTTTCCTCTGAAAACTTTGTGTACGGGTGAAGATGTCAGATAAATTGTGTCTGAACGGGTTTTTTTTTTTTAAACCAAAAACGGGAAAACTCACGTTTTCACCGTGTAAAGTGCCCCTTAGTAGACCGCAACCCCTGAATCAAGATACAGCCACTCACTCCCCCCTCCCAACCAGAGTCTCCTGGGCGCGCAATGCATCTGTGACGTAGTTTGCAGTGCGCCCTGTGTGTTTTATCGCCATGTGAAAACAACATGGAAAACAACGAGAGGGGGAGAAAAAAAGACGAGGGCTCTTGTGCACTTATGACAGCCGAACGAGCGGGTGGAGGGGGGCGCGAAAGACGGCGATGGTGGCCGTCGTTCATAGCATGGACCTTTTTTGTAGGTCCATGCTTTATGAGTAGAAGGCTACACAGGCGAACGACCGGGGGAGGCGGGCGCAGATGACGAGTAACCCCTGACTGCAGCCCGCAGATCGAGGAGGAGCTTAAATTTTGCTTAAATGTGGGCAGGGCTTAACGTTTAACGTTTAACCCTGCTCGAAGAATGTGCGATGCGCGTAACCCGTGACTGTAGGTTGTGAACCAGCGGGGAGTTCTGAATGAATTGCTGCCGACCCAGAGTCACTGTTGGCGGGTCTGGGTTGAGGCCGTAGGCCCTACATTTTTAACCAAATAGTCGCCTTATTTCTGTGTGTGAGATTGGGTGTGTGTCTCCCTTTTTAACCTCTCCCTGTCACCTTACCCTAACCCTAACCACTGAGCTGTGATGCCTGAACATAATCGCCAATTTCAGGAAAACATAGGGCTGTGGTGGGACCAACAGGCTGTGGGAACATATTGATGGCGGGGCTGGGTTGAGGCGTAATGCCGGGAGCCGGAGGTTGTGAATCAGCGGGGCTTTCTGGATGAAGTGTGGCCGACCAAGAGTCACTGTACTGTTAGCGGCGTGGGTTGAGGCGTACGGCCGGGAGCCTGAGGTTGTGAAACAGCGGGGCATTCTGGATTAAGTTTGGCCGACCAAGAGTCACTCTTAGCGGCGCTGGGTTCAGGCACACGGACGGGGGCCGGCCTGGAAGTGGCGAATGAGCTGGCGTTATGGATGTGGCCGAGTTAGAGTGGGTGAAAGTGGGTCTGGGGATCCTCACAGTGTCCCCTTGAAAAACATACATTTAACTATGAAATTAGCATATATTAGGCTATATAGTAATATTAAACCTACATATATAATATGTAGGCCTATATAGGCCTATCAAATATAATATTATCGTTATATTCAACACAACAATGTGCTGCCGGATCTGCGCCACCAGATGGCGCCCCCGAGCGAGTTAAACGTTTAACATGCCCATTTAAGGGCATTTAAGCAAAATATATTTAAGCTCCTCCTCGATCTGCGAGCTGCAGTCAGGGGCACTTGCAGATGACAGCATTAGCGGCCGCTGTACACAGCACAGCCTGCCCAGGGGCCTCATTTATAAAGCTTTGCGTGGGATTCACGTGGAAGCTGGCGTACGGAAGAAATGTAGGATGTACGTGCGAACAAAAATATTCGGATTTATAAAACAGTGCGCACTCACGTCCTACGCCTGTTTCCCTTTATAAATCACAATCCACTCTAAATGTGGCGCAGCCTTTGCGGGCTTCACGTAACGCCCATATTTACCCATACATAGTCATTGACACGCCCGAATTAATATCATTTACTGAGTGCATGAAGGCGGTAGTGGCAATCGCCAAATGAGACGGAAATGGAAAAATAGACTCCACACGCTGTGGATCACTGCGGTCACGCCGAAGTACCCGTTGGAGAAGTGGCGACCAGGGAAAATATAGTTTGGTGACAGTGTGAGGGTAAAGGCGTCAGAGTGCAGCCTGTGGCGATCTCTGTGAACGCTGTGGTCGAAATAAAAAGAAGCGATCCGACATAAAAGTGGACGCAAAAAAGTGCATATCCTCACACAGCAGTGTTTGTGCCACGAGCGGGGGACACTGAGACCCCCCACGAGATACAGATTCGGAGAATTCATCCCGGTGCAGTGACGGGCGGCGGAGGGTTAATAATAAACTTCACAGTCCCTTTCAAAACACAGTTACGACGTGCTTAAACACAAAGAAAAACACATAGATAAAACGGACTAAAAGCCGCGAAAAATTAGCACAGTAGGCTATGTGATGTACAGTAGGCTTATGATTAGTGTGTGGAACTGTGCACTCCTGTCTGCCTGACTGAGGCATCGAGAACAGCGTCAGTGTAAAAGTAATAGGCTGTATTCCACCTCAACAGTATCAGAATGAATCCAATAACATGCAGATAGGTTAGGCTATTCTTTAACAGCCTAACTGCAGAGCTTATTCAAACGTTTTTTTTTTGCACTCATATCTCCGTTTGTAGGCTATTTAAGATCCTAATTCGTTTAGTTTTTGTTGGTATCACTCCATGGAACAATCCTTGGAGGCATTGATTTTATTAGTTGTAAGAATGGCTTCATCCGTTTTGCAAAGGAACTCCCTAGGCTATATGATAGACCTACATGGCTTATAATAGACCTATATCTGGATTCATTTTACACAAACACATTCGTTCTCGCACTTCATACATGTGCCGACGGAGTCGCCGTTTCTCCTTTCTCCACTTTCTGTGCGTACGCATGGGTCAGAGCTTGCGTGGAGGACCGCACTCTTCCCGTCAAGTTTGGTTTTTATAAATCCCAATATTTGCTTAGAAATTGGCGTGCGCCCTCTTCTGGGCGTACGCAAGCTTTATAAATGAGGCCCCTGGTCCTTAGAGGAAGGCTAGTGGCTACGTATGCGAAAGAACAGGGGAGGCGGGCGCTTGACAGCATAAGTGGCCGCTGTGCAGAGCCTGGTCCTTATGAGAGGAAGGCGAACAAGCGGATAGTTTTTGGTCCAACGTCACACAACCACGGCATCACATTTATTACGGGCAGCCTCTTATAATAGGTCCATGTCAGCACCAAGGGAAAAGTCTATGTAAAGTAGGCTACAATTGCGAGTATTTTTTATAAAATAAAACATAGTGTTTTATGAAAATGCAGGAGGGCTAATTAAACAATAAGGCAGGTAACAGAGGGCCGATGAGCCACTTGTTTTTGGGCGCTCGCATGAATCTCTCTCTCGGACTAACAGGCAGAAAACGAAACTTAATTTATACACTATAGACTGGGAGCAACTGCTCTTAAAGCGACAGTAACCATTATAAATGTCAGAGCCTTTTATACACATAGACTACTATTATGGAGCAAAACCTGTTCTGCATTTAAAGTGTGGCTGCTATCTTCAGGGGATTAGTGGTGATAAACAATTAGTAAGTGGCCATAATTAGTGTTCTTAGTTTACAGATTAACAGAAGATGGAAAAAACTGTTTCCAAATAAAATAATGCTGGATCCATTGTATGGGAGTGGAAGGATGTGGAACAATCAATACAATGTGCAAACTCTTTGGCATGTGCAAGTTTCAAATTGTTCCAATAGAAAGCACTAAATAATATAAACAAGATGTTGTTTCATGTAGCCTAATGCATCGTTAGTGCAAACACATTTTGCAGGACTATTTAAATCATATTACTGGTGTGATGTTATGCAAAAAAAATTTAATTGAGCATTTAGGATGTGCTCTAGAGGAGATCTGAAATATATCGAGATATACAGTATATTGTGTATCGAGATATAGTAAAGAAATATCGAGATATTGATTTTAGCCCATATCGCCCAGCCCTAATTCATCCAAGGTCAAGGTACAAATCAGTGAGTGGTTCACAAATTAATTCCTAATACAATTTTACTCTTAGATTTGAAGGTTTTACTGTTTATTTATTTATCTAGGGTTGCTTTTTAGTTGTAGGCTATGTTTGAGGAGAACATTTGGGAGTTCATGTATGCAATGTTGAAATAATTGACTAAATAATAAACAAAACTGCAAAAGCCTCTTTCGGTATTCGGTTTCGGCCTTTCAGCCAACTGTTTAATTTTATTCAGTTTCGGTTTCGGCCAAGAATTTTCATTTCGGTGCATCCCTAATTAACACCAACTGTTTACAATTGAGAGTTACGTTTCGAGCGGTCAAAAACCGTGTGCCCTTCCGGGGTCCAACAACAAACAACTCATGAAGTGATACACCTTTTATACCTGTGCCCTTGGCAATAGGGCAGTGACACCTGGTGGACAACACATGACATGACAACATATTGACTTACCGAACGGGTTGCATGTTTTTTTGCAGATCAAATCCTGTTTGTACAAATTTTTATACGCAAACTTTTAGTACTTCAGGCCCTAACTGTCTGTCCCTCCACACGGCAGTTTAGCCATACATCTTCTTTGAATTGTTTTTCTATTACTTTTCTTTTGTGGCCAAATGTTGTAGATCCGGGATGGTCTTCTAGCTGAAGACCCAGTCCTGGGGAAGTACTGCAGTACTGCATCCCCTCCCCCCTTGCAGAGCAGCGGTCCAGCTGCATGGCTACACTTCCACTCTGATTTCTCTGTCTCTGACCGAGGCTTCCACATTACATACACAACATCAACAAGTAAGTCACTGTGTATACCAAGTACAATGTCACAATGTAACACATTATACATACAGCTGTCTCACATGACAGTTTCTAGACAATTATTCTTGACCTTTGGAGTAGTATAGTATTACAAGAGATGCAACTATAGCCTTTAAATGAGTATGTGGCCTTGCCATCAGCCTTTGAAAGTGTCCATCTTTATATACTGGTTCAGACAGTGGGCCGTGTATCTTAAACACAGAACAACGTTTCGCTTTCATGAAGTAAAGTGTCTTCAGTGATAATGTAGAGTACATGAGACAGACAGTGTGAGTTCAGAACATGTAGTGGAATAATGGTAATAATGTATACCTGAGACTTCTTCACTCATTAATGACTGTGGTGTGTGTGTGTGTGTGTGTTACGTGTGTGTACATGTGTGCTTGCGTGCGTGCATGTGTGTGTGTGTGTGTGTGTGTGTGTGTGTGTGTGTGTGTGTGTGTGTGTGTGTGTGTGTGTGTGTGTGTGTGTGTGTGTGTGTGTGTGTGTGTGTGCCTTAGGTGACCCTGGTTGTGGTGGTACTTTAACTGACAGTGAAGGCATCATCATCTCCCCCAACTGGCCTAACAGCTATGCCCACAACCGCCAGTGTATATATTTGATTCGGTTGCCAGAGGGTGAGAAGGTAGCACTCAACTTCACTCATATGAACATGGAGAGTCACAGCAGCTGCACTTTTGACTATGTGGAGGTAGGACTTGTTTTTGACTTACAGACAAATTCCAAAATGAATTATTTTAAATATAATTGAATAATTTAAGAATACGGTAGCCCATTATCTTAGCATAGAAATTTACACTATTGTAAATATGTATCACATATGTTTCCTAGACTGCATTCCCTGGCAATGTTTTTCCAGTTTTATCGTACCTGATAAAGCTGGAAAAAACATTATCAGTTTTATGCAGCTAATTTCCAGAGACTAAAAAAAATATGGAGCAGCAACAGCATGTGGTGAGGCACTAGTCTCTGAAAAGTCATGATCCTTTTATGGTGAAACTGTTGTAAAAAACTTGTTTAGCATTAAAAAGATTATATAATGTCACTCATGTTATGCTTTATTGATAGTGTAGAGACAGGGTTGGGGTTAGAGTTGAAATGGGGCAGAGAGGGGAGTGACATGCAGAGAACGACCGCGGGCTGGAATCGAACCCGGGTCCGCTGCTGGCCGAGGCCCATGGGGGGGACGCCAAGTGCCTGTTTTCAGCTTATTTGCTGGTGGTTTTAAAGCTATTTCACATTTTTCACAGTGTTAATACAGTTATGTTCCCATGTAATATAAATAGAATGTCAAACCTAATACTTTGGCTTTAAACCACAATAACACTTGTCATTCAAAAGACTGTTCTCCCATTTAAAGGAGCTGTAAGCGGAATGGTTCTTTTAGCTAACTTCCTGTCAGTTACTCCAGTTAGCAGTCCCCTCGCTTCTCTCTTGTGATTGGATAAAATTTCGGGATACTACACAAAGTTTAATTACTTATTACATGCAGAGCAGCTGACTAAGAGATTGGCTTTATGAAACGTGCACATCGTGTAAGTGATTACTGTATGAATAAAGAGCGATTTAACACTTATATTAATATAAATAAACCGCTTACTTCACCTTTAAGACAATAAACAGCACATAGGGAATTTACATTAAACCACTGCCTGAACTACAATGGATGATTTGTCTGCCTAACAGATGGGCTAAAGGCTGTTACATTCTCCGCGAGAAGAAAAATATCTTATCATAATGTCATCAATCTCTTAATCACATGAAATATATTATTAAACATGTACGTCAGGACAAAAAATTCAGATACGTTATTTTAAGGCATAAATATTCAGTGCTTAAAATTCAATGGCTTTTTATTTTCAAAATCCGATGACACAGATATACTTCCATATATTTGTCACTCTGTTCTGCAGACTAAGGGTGTATTCACACTGGGAGTCCGCTAGTTCACTTGCTTAGGTCCAGACCAAATAGAATTTAGATTGTTTTTGTTTGGTGTGGTCCACTTTCATATTGCCCCCTTTTGCAAGTGAACCAGCATTACGAAGCAAAACCACACGCGATCTGAGGTCATTCATTCATTGGACAGACATTCTGGGGTGGAGAGAAGCAGGAAGCACAAAGTTAAAACTGCGAAATTGTTAACAATCATGGAGATACACTGCTTCCTACTTTTTATTTAATTTTAGTCTTGTTTCTGTTATTATATTTTCTTTCATAGTTTTTATTGAGACAATAAGGCTGCCTCTTCCATACTTCTCTTTCCTCTTCTTCTTCCCCCTTTCTTTCCAGGTTCGTGATGGCAGAATGGAGACTGATCCTCTGATAGGAAAGTACTGTGGGGACACCCTGCCACTCCCTGTTCTCTCATCCTCCAACTTCCTTTGGATTCGATTCAGGTCGGACAGCTCAGTCAGTCCGGGCTGGTTTCAGGGCTGTCTACACTGTTGGTGAGATTCCAAACATTAACACACACCATCCTCCTGATCACATCACCATACAATGGCTTTAAGATCCAACCATGCCACTACAGGTCTAAGGATGAAAGACAAATAACGTATGCAAATCTGTATGATTCATTTGAGTTTGTCTTGGACAGGACTTAAGCCTTGTCTGTGAAACCTGTCCTATACATTCCTAGCTGATTTTTGTTTTGGTGCTCTCAAATGACTTGAAATATTTGCCTGATATTACAGCATTGGGTTATGGCTAGGTACTAACTTGTATACTATTTATCTTTTTTTTATGCTACATTAAATGTTGTTTCATCGTTCCTTTTTCACTCATTGCTGGCCAGCTTTGGCTGTTACCATACATGCTACTGAAAGTTATGAGATCATAGATAATCTTTATATATTTGACATTGAAATGCAGATATTTTCAAGAATTTGGATTGGACTTGGCAAAGTTATCAATGTTTGTGTCAGAAAAACATGAAATATTCAATAGGAAAAGGGAGGAATACCTGTAAATATAAGGCCGAATCCTGATTATTTTTCCCTGGCCCCTCGAAAGAGTGTCTAGGTGTAGGGGGTGATATATTCCCCTGTGAAATGGTACACCACTACAAGACCACTACATCATCAGCAGTCCGATTCAAAGCCGACATTTTCAATAAGTTTGAGGGCTATACAGCCCCTTAGCCCTAACCCTTAATGCCTGTCAGAGGGAATTGAGTCCCCCCTACCCCTACACATGATTGGGCCTAAGTGAAGAAATTATCCCAGATCCAGGCAGACTTGAATCCATACAGTCAATTCCATTAACCATTAACCCTCCCTCTCTCCAGGTTGTGGAGGTACTTTGTCTGGGAGCGGACAGTTACGCTCTCCGTACCATCCTAACGCATATCCCCATAACAAGGACTGTGAATGGGTCATTAACCAGCCAGAGGGCTATGTGGTCACACTCGACTTCATTTCTTTTGATGTTGAGGGAGGCTCCTGCCGGTTTGACTTTGTTGAGGTAAATGAATGTTAAACCAAACTGTTCAAACCTTTGGACATAAATATGGAGTTGACTTGAAACAACCAGTATTTTTTAGCAATATTAAACTTTCAAATTGTATAGCCTCCATTCTTATTCTTCCTCTTATGTTGTTTTAATTGTTGGGGGTGGTATGATGATAACAATATTAAAATGTTTGACCCAAAATATTCAAAATGTGTACTTTATTGTTAATATGCTTAACTATTTAGTTGTTACTTACTTGAGTGTTCCCAATATCTTACACTTCATAATAATGTCAAAGGTTTTCACTTTGATGGTTCTCAATCTCAAATTGGTTCAAATAAAGGGGAAGATGCTAGAGGACAATGTAGAGGAAGATGAAGTCATTCTTTTTATCTGCCAAGCATAGTATATCAGTGTATTTTCATGTATATGTATTTTTTTGTCTTGTATGTTTATCTGGTTGCATTTATATTAAGCAACATCAGACATGATGTAATTTTCTTGTAGGGGAGAGTGGCCTAAGTTGTGCATTTTGGAAGTTGTGCCACCCCTTGTTTCTAGAAAACCGTGGAAGAAATTGGAAATGTGACCACATATTTAAGAAGAGCCATCCATTTGACTCATCCTGTAAAGAAGGGAGACACAAGGAATAAGATATAAGCAGATTTAAGCTCAAAAAACTGTGTTTTGCCTTTCAAAGTAAAATTTCCATGATTAAGGTTTTTTGATTATTTGTGTCTGAACAATAATAGACAGGTTTGAAAACATTTGACACATGTTTTAGTGCTTCAGTATGCTACATTTTGAGTCTATACAGTTAGCACGATGTCAGCCCTAAATTGCTGCATCATGCTTATTATCCAAATTTCTGGGATTGGGGTGATTATTTGTGCCAAAGGGCCTGGGGTGAGTTATAAGTAAGTAAGTAAAATGTATTTATAAAAGCTCATTTATGACAGTTTGCACTGTCCTAAGTGCTGTACATAGTGCATTCAGTAGGTAAACAATGAAGGTAAAATAACAATAACCAAAATAAAAGACGTAAAGCCCATACATCCACATAAACACAGATAGTAGTGCAGAGGTAAGATAGTTAATGGGGAGGAAACACCAGGGTGTACATATGGGTTTTGAGCCTTGATTTAAAGGCAGAAATGTAGGGGGAATCACATTTGTCAGGTGGCAGTTGGTTCCACAAGCATGGAGCAACTAGTGCAAAGTACATTTCTGAGAGTTGTGCCAGTGGCATGGCTGTATACGCTGGTCACCAAAAGAAAGTGATTGTCTACAGTAGCTCAGAAGAGAGTGACATCTCAATTCCACTTAACGACACCACTGATGAGAGTTCAGATGGCCAGAAAGATGATGATGGTGACTTTGTCATTGTGAGCTTTGCAGGTGAAAACCATTAGATCTGCTAGGCCTTGTTTAAGAAAATCGTCCTTCAATCTTTGTCAACTATTTACTTTATTTATTTTAAATACACCTTAAATAAGTGATTGTCTAATGGATTTGTCTTGCATTACAGTTTATGAGATATATAGCAATTGCACAATTTACCCCATGGTATTCTTTCCAACCGCACAACTTACACCACACCGGGGGCAAGTTGTGCAACAAGACAACTTTTTTTCCGAAAGCTATATTTCTTCAACAGTTTATTCCAGATCCAAAGTTTTTATTGCCAGGGATGCACAACACCCTGAAATATATATACATATTTGAGTTGGAGACTTTACTGTCAAGGCCTTACTTTAAAGTTACTTTGAGTGAAAAGTTGCACAACTTAGGCCACTCTCCCCTACTTGTTTTTTATATGTGTGGTTTATATAGTAGATTGATGGACAGAGAAGGGGTTAGCGAATCGGTCATAATTGTGCATGTTTCCTTGGTCTACCAGGTCAGGGATGGCTCTACGTCTAGCTCTCCTCTGCTGGGGACATTTTGTGGTGCTGAGTTTCCCCCAAGGCTTCAGTCCACTGACAGATCAATGTACATCCACTTTAAGACCGACTCCTCCGTCAGCAACCATGGCTTTGAAGCAACCTATGACTCTGCCTTGGAGGGTGAGATTTTTTTTTGTGACTCTATACTTTGTTTTTTAAGGAATATACTGCATAGTACGGCTTTCAGACTTGGCCATAACAAGAATAAAAACACCTAAAAATCCCATGTCCATTTCTTTCTCTAGCAGGCTGAATTGAGGCTCCGGTCCTTCTCCGCTCATCTGAGAAGTTACACTTTAGTCAGTGCGTGAGCTTCCTCTAGTTAGGCTGTACTGTTTCCCTGCTCTGTTGCAGCTCTGGCCCTTTGCAGAAAATATGCACAGCTTCTATTTTTGCTGGATGACGGAACTCAGCGCATCAATTTAGCACGGAACAGATCGAGTGAGACAACATTAAAACATCCAGTTACATTTTCAGAATACGACAATTTGTGTAGACGCCAGATATCAATCTCAAAAAAGAGACAAATACATACAAGTCCACCTTTTATCTCCTCCTACGGATGGGAAAATACCACAGTGTCGTATTAACATGCGTGATGGCGAGTCAATTTAATTACTGCGGGTGTAACTTCGCAATTGCAACCTGTCCGTCAAGACCACTTCCGTGCCTTAAAAAAAAAAAACACAACCAGTGGAATCCATGGATTAATACCTTACTCATGGCTACCTTTGACTTTTGTTTTCCACAACGTTTTTTCAATTTGGTTTGTATTAGTTCATATCAATGATTAAAGTTGTATTTATTTTTTGGGCATTTTTGCATTTTAATAGACATTTTGGAGAGAAAGAGGTAAAATGGGGGCAAAGAGGGGATGTCATGCAGAAAACGACCCGGGCAGGATTGTAATCCGGGTCTGTTGTGAAGAGGACTGAGCCTCTATGGGGGGGACACTTTAACCACTAAACCACAAACACCCACCCAGGGTCAAATTAATGAATGATTGATTAAAGGCTGTACAGTTCAGTTGTGTTACACAGAATGTTTAATATTCTATGTTCTGCCGTGTTTGGTGATAGTTGGAGGTCTAAATCTGGCGTTAAAATGCAGGCCTTTCTATTTACCGAGGGTACTGTCTGCTATGTCCTCATCACAGCTGTTTACATCCCCAACACACGTGAACGCTAAGCTAGCTCAAGAAAAACTGCATAGCTCTTTTGACAACCAACTAAATGCACAGCCAGAGAGGGCCGTGACTTTAATCATGCCGAACTGAAAGCAGTCCTGCCCAAGCTCCATAAGAAAGTTAACTTCCTGACTAGAAGCAATAATATTCTGGACCAGGTTTATTCCAACATCTCAGTAGCATACAAAGCTGCACCATCTCTACACCTTTGCTTGTCAGATCACATCTCTGTAATAATGACTCCATCTAATGCCTCGTTTCCACCGAGTAGAGCGGGTCGGATCGGAGCGGCTCAGAGCGGGACAGCTCACTTTTAAGAATCTCGGTGTTGTTTCCACCGCCGACCCTACCCTTACTGGTAGGGCGGGGTTTAGGCTGGACTGCGATAGCCGCCGCCAGAATGTGGGTCAAACTATCGGGCTGTGGGAACAACTGTGGTCAAGCCAACGGTCTCTTGTTTTTGCTTGGTCAAACCAGCCGCTTCTTTATTTATTCCCCCCGTGTTGTGAGCACAGAGACGGCTCGGTGCAAATGATAGAGACAGTGAGCGAACAGCACTGGCTGCGGCAGCTACATGACATCGTAGCAGTGGGACACAGTGTAGCCAACTGATTCATTTAATGACGAGGAAAAACACCACACAATAAACAGTGCCGCGCTCACATTTTCGCCAAAACTCTCTTCACTCTAGCCGAGGTGACTACAAACGGCGGAAATGATTCAAACCAGCCGCTTCTTTATTTATTCCCCCCGTGTTGTTGTGAGCGTGTATTTTACTACTATCTATGGCGTAAACACACAGAGACCGCTCGGCGCAACTCATAGAGACAGTGAGCGAACAAACAGTGATGGCTGCGGCAGCTACGTGACTATGGGACACAGTGTAACCAACTGATTAATTTATTGACGAGGAAAAACACCACACAATAAACAGAGCTGTGCTCACATTTTCGCCAAAACACAAGACTCTCTTCACTCTTGCCGAGATCTACACATGGCGGAAATGATTCTTTCGACCAATCAAATGACGGCAGTGTGTAGCTCCGCCTTCTCATGCATTTTCGGCACCCTTTCAGGCGGCCAGTACCCCTACGGAGGAGTACTGAGATCGGGAGCGGCTCAGAGCGGTTAGGTGCGCTTAAACCGTACCCTACACAACTTTTGGCAAATGAAAAGCCAAACTACCCGGACCGAACCGCTCCGATCCGACCCGCTCTACTCGGTGGAAACGAGGCATTACAGACTTGTACTGTGCACAACCAGATCAACTATAGAGAATGTGCAGGTATAGAGTGAGGAGGCCCCTGCATCCCTGCAGGACTGCTTTGGGAGCACAGAATGGGAGGTTTTCTTGCAGGGCTCTGACTTGGAGGAGTACACCTCTGTTGTCTTGGATTATATAAACTTCTGCGCAGAGGAAATACTGACCATCAAACCAATCAGGGTGTTTCCAAATCAGAAACCCTGGTTGAGGTATCTGCTCAGGATGAGAGATGCCGCCTACAGGTTGGGGGCATGCCAGCCTACAGTACTGCCAGGAGAACTTGAAAAAAGGCATCAGAGATTCCCTACAGGAAGCTGCAGTCCCCACCTGACCTCAATCCAACACAATCGTGCCTGTGCCCAAAATGTCTGCTGTAATAACCCAAATTGACTACCGCCCAGTCACCCTCACTCGAGTGATCATGAAAGGCTTTGAGAGGATCATACTAGCTCACATTCTGTGTTCCACTTGCCATTAATGCTAAGAATCTACAAAAGTACTTATATTTAGTCATTTTCTTGTGCTTTTAAACTTTAAACTTACTGAAAACTTTGATCAAAGTACCGTAATTTTCGGACTATAAGCCGCGCCTTTTTCCCCATTTTTCGACCCTGCGGCTTATATAACGGTGCGGCTAATAATATGATAATTACACAGCACAGTATATGTTCTGTAGCTACTAGTGCACTAAATGGTAACACTTGAATACGTTATGCAAATATGCAACTTGTTTGTTGAAATGTTAATAAATGGGAGCTTCCTCAAGCAGCCATCTCTTTCCCGACAATCCCCTCTGTGCACAAACTCTTACATATGGTAATTAAACATTAAAACACCTGCAGCTTATAGTCCAGTGTGTGAGGACACAGAATATTTCAGCCCTGTGAGGGCACAGAATATTTCGCCTCCGTGAGAATGGTGACTGATTCACTTACTGCAATCAGGTGTGTGTGGCACTGATTGGCTGATTGAGCCCAGGTGTGAGGAGGTTATATCTGCCCTGAGACCCCAGTGCTCTGTGCTGCTCATTGTCTCACCTTCAGAGTTAGTGAGAGGTTGGCTCTGAGTGCTCTCTGTGTTTAGTGTTGCAAAGTCAACTGTTCTACTTTGGTCTATCCGTTCAGCTGCTTGGCAGCGGTGGTTTTGTTCTTGCTTTAGTTTGCTATATTAAAAGGTAGCCTGCACCTGTGTCCCAACCCCCCCCCCCCCTCCCAGATCATTACACAGTGAGGCTTATAGTGTGGAAAATACGGTAATGTTCAAAAGTCTACTGTTCTCTAAAGTTGACAAGTTTTCTTTTTTGATTTTTTTAGGCTGTGGTGACACCGTGACCAGCCCTTCAGGCACAATCACAAGCCCTGGCCACCCCAACAACTACCCCCATGGTGCAAACTGTACCTGGTACATCAGTGTTACGCCAGGCAACCTAGTTCGGCTGTCGTTTGACTCATTCAACCTGGAGTCGCATGTGAACTGTAACTTCGACTACCTTGAGGTGTACGACAATGGGACCGTGCAGACCGGTACCAAAATTGGCAGGTGCATGATACATTGATACACATGTCTGACTGTACAAATTCGCAGTCAGATATGTTTCATAATTTTTCAAATCAGTCTCATGTAGATAGAGGGTCTTTTATTTTTTGTATAGATTTTGGTGCTTTGTATGTACAGGTACTGTGGGCGTTCAGTGCCTCCATCCATCACCAGTACTGACAGCCTGCTGACCTTGCTGTTTGTTTCTGACTCAAGTTTAGTCAAAGAGGGATTCTCTGCCAGCTATGTCTCTATCAACGCCACCACAGGTAAACAATAGATTCAACATACATTTTCTTTACATTTTTAGGTAAGTGAGAGCATATACTGTTAATTAACCTTGAATATAAACACAAACAAGATTAAAACTCAAAAGCTAAGATTCCAGTCAAAGATTTAACAATGGAAAATGGACATCAAGCAACTTATTGCTTGAAAGAATTGCATTAGATGCTCATGTGAACTTTTTTTTGTCTGATAAACCTAATAACTTAGGAATATTGCAATACACAAGTAAGAATTCTGACATGATGTGTGATGACAAACAGGGTTTAACTGCTTGCGTTAGGACATGTACTATGAGCATTTTTTAAGTAATATAACAAATCTTCCTGGCTGTGTTTTTCCATGTCCTATTTACCAAATGTGTGCATTTTACATTAACCTGCATGTTGAAAAAGCTAATAATATGAATTCATAGATAGCTGGATAATTCAATGGCTTATTGGGGCCTCTTTGGGAATGAAATGTGATCAAATTGATCTTTGACTGGAAGTTCCTGATGCACAAAAGCTGTCAAGCAATAGCATACCTATCAACTAGACTATTCTGTAGAAAATAGCATATAGCCCAGTTTATGGCAATGTTTCTTCGACGTTTTGACGCTCATAATAAGAATGATGGGTGATTCTGGGCTTAAATCAGAATTATTTCCTTGCTGAATCCACTGTCATCGTACTGTATAGAATAACGAGGGCATGCGTCCCGCAACATTGGTCACAGAAACAAAATACATCAAAATGTGCGGCTCGGCCGTCGGAAGTGTGGTATTACTTATCTAGACAATCCTCTACATGGTGGTGCTGTTATTAAGCTTAGGTTGCAAAGTTTGACAGGCCCCCTCCCTCATGCAGTATGTCCGATTTACTTGAAATTTCTCAAACAGGTACACTGGCGAAAAGGGTGCTCTGCAAATAGGACTCCATGATCAATAGATCCATGTATGTCCGCCATGATGGATTTTAAACTAATTTGCATAAACTGGGCCTAAGATACACATTTGTCTTGAAGATTTGCAAGATAGATTGGCAAATATGGCCGCTATAGACCAAAACGTCTTTGCAGGGGCGGGGCTTAGTAGCTAATTGACAATTACTCGTTGGCCATAAGTCCTGTCTTCATAAAACTTGGTGAATATTTGCATAACACATGAAGTAACATAAACAAAACCATTTATAAAGATTTTATTTTTTTTGGGCATTTTTATGCAATATTGATAGTGTATAGACAGAGTTGAAATGGGGCAGAGAGGGGAGTGACATGCAGAGAACGACTGTGGGCTGGAATCGAACCCGGGTCTGCTGCTGGCCGAGGCCCATGGGGGGGACGCCCTACCGACTGCGCTAAGGGCGCCCCCAACAAAACCATTTATCTTAAAAAAAACAATGTCGTAAAGGCCATGCCCCTCACCCCATGACTCCGATAGACTTGAAAGTCCAGCTGTAGCCTCCTGGACTATAGATGTCGGCCATGACGCTTTTTACCTAATTTGCATAAAGTGAAATACCATCACGTGACATCTACTTTGTGGATTTGTAATGTATCCTCACCAAATCTGCAATGCAGCCTAAGGTGACTGACATAAACGTGACATGTGTAAACAATTTGAGAAAGATCACTGAAGGAACATTGCCTAACTGCCTAGTTTGATTATTTAATTCATGGAAGGCAAAATCCATGCCTGTAGTTTGATGAAGTCGATTTAACCTTTCAAAATTAATAGATATGTTCCTTGACAAAAAACAACTTTAAACTTTGGTTTTCACTGTGGCCCTAATACGCCAGTAGGATAACCACTTTGACAGTTACATTTTCTTTCTTTTTATAATCATAGCAATTTAGTCAAGGGATCAGTTTTAGCCACAAAATGTAAATTAATACAGTACTGTTGCAATCATATTAGAAAAAGCTCAATACAGTGTAATTGTAGGAATGCTCATAACACAAGGGGGGTAGGGCTGAAAAATTAAATGTTACAGATTTAAGGTTTTGCATTAACCTTTCTCCTTCATCAGACTGTGGTGAGACCTTCACATCCCCTACAGGGTTCTTCAGTTCGCCCAACTACCCTGCAAACTATCCCAACAGAAGAGACTGTATTTTCAAGATTATTGTGCAGGTCAACATGCAGATTATGCTGAACTTCACCGACTTTGAGCTAGAGGGCTCCCCTCCTGCTTGCTCCCTTGACTTTGTGGAGATCAGGTAAAGAAAGAATAAAGACAGTAGTTTGTCTGTCTTTGGAGAAGACGCTTACTTTTCATTCCTAGACAGTGGCAGTCTGAAATAACAGCCTGCTAAACAGAAAATGGCTAAACAGTTTCACCTACAGTATTGCATAAACTATATTGGGAATGTGTAATGCTTTGTTTGTCCTGTGTGCTGTCGCTTAAAAAACAAACAGAAACTTGGCGGGTTTGATAGCTTTTGCAGAATGAATACCCAGAAACGTGTGTGTGTGTGTGTGTGTGTGTGTGTGTGTGTGGTCTTCACCTCAGTGCCATTAGATTAGCATATCACTTTCTTCCAACCATATGCAGAGCATAACCTCTTATTTGTAAGTGACTACAGTTCATTCAATGCCATACATTACTGATATTTATGTCTTATAACCACAGAATCAAGGCGAAAACGCTGATCCAACCAGATTTGATGTCTCGACACATAAAAGTTAAATTGCTTCCTGCTGAGAGAAGATAATGTTGACAGCAATATATAGGGAAATCATATATCAACTTGAAACTAGAACAGGGCTAGTCCACTGATAAAAAGAGAAAAGAACACAGGAAGACAATTTAAGATAACTGCTCACACACAACATACTGTAACTGCCCAGCGAGAATTGAACCACGGACATCGTTGTTATATCGTATGTGTCGAAAACCAGCCACCAGACCCCAAGTTGTGTGATTTTTTTATGGTGTGTGAGACTGGTATGTCTTTATTTATTCAATATGAGTACTGACAATTTGAACTTCCACGCTCTTGCAGGGATGGTGGCTTTGAGACATCTCCCTTAATTGGAAAGTTCTGCGCCAATCAGATGCCTCCAGCCGTGGTATCGCATAGCAACCGTCTTTGGGTTAGATTCCGCTCCGATTACTCAGTCACCCGCCGTGGATTCACTGCGCACTGGGATGGCACACAGACTGGTGAGTTCTTCATATTTTTGTAAAGTTAGATTTTCATCTTTGAGTCAGATAAAGCAAGGTGTTTGGTGTGGCAAAGGAAAAACCTTTTGCACACATTTTGCAAGCAGGAGAGCAATAATTAAAGTTTTACACTTGAGGACAACAGTCACACACTCCTAATTCTGTGCGTTCTCAAGGCATGTGTTTTCTCCTTGCTGAGTTCAAAATGCCTCACTGATGTGACAGTATGCCTGCACGACTGTTAGAGTTGCACATGGACTCCTAAACAAAATCTTAAGACCGGGGGAAAAATAGCAAGTATTCGGATTTTGCAGTGGTTGATTGTGACCAAGTTGCAAGTAGAGTTTCAAAATGTAAAAAGCAGCAAGAGACTGAATTAAAACACAAACTGGCTGTTAATCATCCGATCAAAAGTTTAAGACATAGCCTTAAAAACTCAAAAAGACCCAGCCATCTCCGCACAGACAAGGACCCTCAGTCAAGAGGAATGCCCGCACTACATCTCCAAATAGCGAGCAGTCGTTTGATGCCCCTGCAGAACCTGAAGCACCATTGTTCCATTGAAGGAAAAAGCACCCTAGATCATGGTGGAGCCTCCTCCACTGTGCCGCGTAGAAAACATCTCCAGTGGGAGCTCCTTGTCAAGCCAGTAGAGTTGTAAGCCATCAGGACTGTCCAGGTAATTTTTTCTAGTCGGAGAATAAAACTTTCTTCCACCTTTTTAGAGGCCCTTTACACGGTTAAAACGTGACAGTTTTCCCGTTTTTAGTTTCAAAAGTTAACACGGGCACACGCAATTGATTTGAGAACTTCACTTGTGTTTCTGAGAAAACGGGCCGAAATCGCTGTAAAACGCATGCCAAGCCAATAGTAAGCGGTGACACTTAGCCTAGTAGACAGCTCTTCCGGTACAATTTGATGCATAAAACCTTACTGTAACCAAAAATGAATGCCACTAACGTTCATGAAGCAGTTGGTGTAGGATTAGGGTTACAAGTATTGTAAATTACAAGCTTTCTTTCCTCTTATTTCACCGCATTGAATTCGTGAAAACAGAAGACATGCTGATAGTGAAGGGGATTTGTGAGCGGCTACCTTCCTGTCAACTCATGTTTGGCCAGTGACATGCTATTAATGTGAAGACAGTGAAATGATTTTACTGTGAAGCTGTAGCCTTAATGTTCCTTTTTGTTTGGACAGGAACTTAACCGATGCATGCTGATCTATAGATAGTGTTTTGTAATGTAGAGAGCCGTGTCCCCTGGCATTACTAGGTGGTGACATTTGCTAGAAAAACCGGCAGGGCACAAATCTTTCCCCAGCCAAAGTGGCGGTTGGTCTCAATAACTTATCGCTTAGACTAATTTGGCGAGTGTGATATAACTTTATTACTCGCGTGTGTGTATTTTGACAGCAAATGTTATAGACTATGCATGTGTGAAGTGGAGCCGTGACGTCAGTGTTACCAGGGAAGATGGTTTCGCCAGTTTACAAGATACCAAAACAGTTTCCTCCCTGGGAGTTGATTTCAAAACTTTGCAGTTTCAAGCCTGCGCTTGCTGTTTTCATGTAAATGATATAGTGCATCTGTGAATTAATCTTTGCGGATGCACGGTTTCGTGTTTTAGTATAAACAGCACCTTAATGTCCCATGTTTGTTAGCTGATGAACATCCTCTTTGAGTTTTAATTAAGTTTAAATTCAGTTTTCAATAAATTGCTTACTTTGTTTTTTTGTCTCTTGCTCCTTTTTGCATTTTGAAAATCTACTTACAACTTGGTTACCATCAACCACTGCAAAATCCATATACTATATATTTTTCCCCTGGTCTTAAGATTTTGTTTAGAAGTGTATATGCTTTAGGAATTTTGCACGTTAAAACTGTTGTGATAATTGAGCCAAATCAATCTTAAAATAGTGCAATTTAATTTTTCTGCTATAATGCCCACACTAACGCTTAAAATGCCTTATTCCTTTCGTATCTTCCAGTTGCACATGTATCTCCCTTTTGATTTCCTTTTTTTTCCTAGGCTGTGGAGGAATGTTAACTACAGCATCCGGGGGATTCTCCTCCCCTAACTACCCCCTACCCTACCACCCTAATGCTGAGTGCTACTGGAACATCAGGGCCAACCAAGGACACAAGCTCGTCCTCTCTTTCTCTGATTTCCACTTGGAGTCCAGCTCTGCATGCTCTTATGACTACCTGGCTGTGAGTACAGTTTCACAGCATGTGTATGTGTGATGCAGTAATTTTAAAATGATTTGTTTCTGGACTGAACTGACTTTGACTTAATCAAATTGAATATTGAGTTTAAAACCCCTTAAAGCCCCGTGTCCATTGAGCGTTGCAGCCTTTATTTGCGTTTCCACTGTCAAAACAAGTGCAGCTACGCACTGCAGTCCGTTGATTGTTTGACTGAATAATTTCTGTTAACAAAACGTCGGCATGAATCGGAGGGGCGCTGTGCTACGTCAGAGACTCCCGACAGGGCTCAGGTTTTATGTGTATTTTGGCGATTATTGTGTTTCATCGTGTGTTGTTTTCATGTTTGTCAAGATGATATCAACAACAGTGCTATATCTAAGGTGCATTTGGCTCACATTCCTGAGTTTATGCCGTGTAAATGGACTTTTCTCTGGACCGGCAACTCCATTCACCGCCTACCTGGGCAGGCTCATCATTTGCGGGAGTAGCTGTTGGGGCTGAGCCGCGCTCACCTGGAGCCATCGCAGGTATCCCTCCTCACAAACCAGAAACCTCCAGAGTTAATCTGTGGAAACAGGCATAGGTGAATATGGAGGAAAAGTGGGTCTAAAGAAGGGATTCGAAACACAATGTGTAGAAGAGGCAGTCAACTACCGCCTTTAACGACCTTCGTCGCCAGCTAAGCGAGATACCGGGGATTAGTTTTGGACTGGTTTACCCGCCACGGCTCTGTATTACACACAGCGGTACCGAGAGGGAGTTCACATCGCCAGAAAGTTGCTTTTGCGCTCACGTTCTGCATACTACGAACATGGGGATAAGGCAAGTTGACTCCTGGCTCACAAGTGACACCGCCAGGGGGCCTCACCCGTAATCTCTCAGATAAAAGATTTGTCTGGCAAGTTGCATACGGACCCTACTTCCTTTAACTAGTTTTTATACTCTTTCTATTCTTCTTTATATAAGTCAGAGAAACCATCCAACCCCACCGACACTAATTATTTCTTAGACAGGCTCAATTTCCCTGTAATAGATTCAGATGTTACCAAAGAACTCGACTCACCATTAACGGTAGAGGAAATCAGTTGCGCTATGAAAAGCATGCAAAATAATAAAGCTCCTGGCCCTGACTGATATTGAATTTTTTTACAAGTTTTTTCGCATTCTTTCTACTATATAGTATGTAGAAAAAAGATTTAGGATGTCCCGATTCTTGTGGCCAGATTTAGGATGGTTAGAAGTACCCGGATGTCCTACTTCATGCGGCCAAGATTGTTAGTGTTGAAAACTGCATCCTATTTGGGCGATTCTGACCCACAATCCAGTGCGCACGTGAAGTGACGTCACATCGACGAAGCCTCCATATGAAAACAAACAGGGATGCGACGGATATAAAAGCAAGAGGCAAGATCAAGGCGCAATGTTATGACGAAATAAGAGAGTAAAGTATGTCCCAATAGTATGCCTACTGCATCCTAACTAGATTATTTTTATCGTCGGATGTAGTATGTAGAATAGAATAGTCTTCTGTTTAGATCACAGAGACGGCTCGGTGCAACTGATAGAGACAGTGAGTGAAAGCACTGGCTGCGGCAGCTATGTGACATTGTAGCAGTGGGACACAGTGTAGCCAACTGATTCATTTAATGACGAGGAAAAACACCACACAACAAACAGTGCTGCGCTCACATTTTCGCCAAAACACAATACTCTCTTTACTCTTGCCGAGGTGACTTCACACAACGGAAATTATTCTTTCGACCAATAAACGGCATGTGTAGCTCCGCCTTTTCGGCACCCTTTCAGGCGGCTGGTACCCTAACGGAGGAGTACCGAAATTAGGTGCGGCTTTGAGCGGTTAGGTGCGCTTATATCCGTACCCTACCCAATTTTTGGCAAATGAAAAGCCAAAATACCCGGACCGAACCCCTCCGACCCGCTGTACTCCTTGGAAACGAGGCAAAAGAGCCTAAGCTCTGCAGCTCATACAGACCACTCTTGTTAATAAATGTGGATGCTAAGATCCTTGCTAATGCTCTGGCCCATCACTTGGAAAACATTCTCCCCACTATTGTTTCAGAGGAACAAACTGGATTCATAAAAGGAAGCCACTTTTTTTTTTTAAAGCACTACAACAGTACCTGCACTAGTGATCTCTGTTGATGCTGAAAAAGCTTTCGACAGGGTCAAATGGGACTACTTGCTGTGTTGAACAAATGTGGTATACTATATTCAATTTGTGGATACGCCTGCTTTATACAGCCCCACAAGCCAACATCAGGGAGGGACTGAATGCTATCCTATTAATGCACTACAATTTAATCAGGCTAATATTCACTTTTAGTTGAGCCCATCTGGCTTCTGGGGATCAATGTAACAAGAATATTAAAGTCTCCTTTTTCTGCCAACTTCTCCCCCCTTCTGTCCAAAATCTAATCTGACCTTCAAAGATGGAGAAGTTCACTTTTGTCTTTGATGGGAAGAATTAATACAGTGAAAATGAACATTCTGGCAAACTTTCAGTTTTCCCCCCTATTTTTGCCTAAAAGTTTTTTAAAACCATTGATCAAACTATTTCAGGCTCCTAATGGTGTGGAACGGTAGCCTGGTCCAACCAGACCATCGTACTTCATTTCATTTGTACAGAAGGTCTGGAACTGCTGTAATTGGCAAACGTTCACTCACTTGGAGGCGGGTGTCTGTTGAAGTTTAAAACTATTGGATCTGCCCAGTGCCACTCTGGATTAGCCAACCAATCGCATAACGTTTGGTCGTCACGTGTGCCATGAGCCGGCTTCTGACGGTGCGTTCAAGTTGGACAGGGAACTCGGAAATTTCTGACTTCACTACATATTGTGGTCTATGGATCTACCGTTACTTGGCAACGGTAACTTGCTCGAGCCTAACGTTTAGTTATTTGGACGAGAAAGGTTGAAATCTCCTTCTTCCGAGTATAAAGGAATGCAGCATTCAACTGAAACTGGAGCGCGACTTCGACATCATCGTTCTCAGCCACTCGCTCTGTTCGCTGATTGGACGGCCGGAAATTTTCCTCATTTAGATTCCACTAATACCACCCAGCCCCAGACTGACTACTGAAGGGAAAATGAAATTTAGCCGGAAGTAGGTAGGCGGGCGGAGCCAGGCTAGTGGAACGGTTCCCAGAGTCCGTAAATCATTATTGTCAAGATGCATAAGTAGTAAGTATTCCACACTCAAGATCTGGTACCAATTCGGGAGACAGTTTGTATTTACTTACGCTTCAACTTCAGCTCCCTTAATAAAGAATCACCTATTCAAGCCCGCACTCACACACTCAAAATTCAAAATGGGAGAAATTCAGCAGTTCAAGGGGAGAGTGGCATTCTGAAAATGTGGCACTATAAACAGACCTCAAATGTTGCACTTCACTTTCAAAATTAGCACTAAGAACCTGTTTGTATTGTTAATGAATGGCAAACTGAGTGTATCTGAGTGAATCATCTTTTAAATCCTTGATGTTCAGTATTGCAGCAAATTCAGATATTTGCAATGGATTGAAAGCGGGTGTCCAAGGCACAGCTGATATCTTTCTTTTATTTTTTATTTTTTTAAGATATTTTTTGGGCATTTTTATGCTTTATTGATAGTGTAGAGAGACAGAGGTAAAATGGGGCAGAGAGGGGAGTGACATGCAGCGCCGTCGTATAGGGGGGGTAAGTTATCACGATTATAAGGGCCCACAGCCCGCTAGGGCCCACACAAACCCCCCAGTAGAATCTATGACAAAATGATTACACTGAATTATTAAATATTCATACGAATGAATCCGAATCAAAACAAAGCCACAAGTCATACAATATTCTAATTTCAATAATTTCAATAACCCCCTTGGCCCCTTCTTAAAAAATGGTTTGGTCCACCCGCAGAGACAGGGGGGTGTACATGGGTTGATTCTGTAGTGGGAGCATTATTTGATAGAGACAATTGATCTCACATTATACCCTACTAAATCTATAATAACGTTATGAAGGAGCATCAAAATATGCTCCCCAAGCTTTCAGTGTAGGCTCCATGGGGTGAGTAGTGGTCTTGAGCTGAGAACACAACGGAAGTAACGTGATTCTGTAGTGGGAGCATTATTTGATAGAGACAATGGGTCTCACAAAGCTTACTGTACCCCTGAAATATTCAATAAACACGTTATAAAGCAGCATCAAAATGTGCTCCCAATATTCCTACAGTGTACATTGGATGAGTAGTGGTGTAAAATAACGTGATTCTGTACTGGGAGCATCGTTTGATAGAGTTAATGGGTCTACAGATCAAATACGCTACCAATGACGTAAGGTAGCATTTTCTGATAGGTAGCAAAATCTGACGAGGGAGCAGAAAATGTCAGAACACCGGTGCACAATTACACAAACACAAGCATGCACTCGCGGTGCATCACTCACGGAGGACGAGCGTTTCGGTAAAATACGCTAATAACGTTCGGACTAGAATTGACGTGAATTACTGGCTGGTTGTTACTGCAAGTAAGTGAAATAAAACATAAGTTATAAAGCCCAACATTGTGATACTTTAATATGTTCTGTCGGTCCAGAGAAGCTCAGCACGCAAGCTCAGCAGTTAACTAGCTAAACAAATTAAACTGTCTGTCTTCTAATCGTTCAGCTTAGTTTGCCACGAATCATAAAATAATGCATATAGCGCTGCTGACTGAGACTAGTGTAGCAGACCCTCCTCCCTATATCAGTGACATACAGACAGAGAGGAGAGGAGAAGTAGGCCTACTGTCACTGAACCATGTTTTTAATTTTTTTTTTTACTTTCCTCAGTATTTTGATGTCAGAAACAGACTATGATTTTATCTATTTGGACATTATGGAGTTTATTTAAAAACATTTGGAAAAAACGCCTTCACCCTCATCTGTGAAAAAAAGAAAGCTGGACAACAGAGTTCTTCATGTAAAGTTAAGTGGTTTCTTTAAAGAAAAGAAAATACTATAGAAAGATTACAACTTTGTGGATGTTTATTTGCATAATATTCTATTTTATATTAATATTTTTATTTTAAATACATGTGTCTTTCTTCAATAGCTTCATTTCATTCATCTGACTCAGTGTCTCCAAATGATTCCAAAAATAAGTAGGCCTAGTACACAGAAAAAAGTTGTTCACACAAAATTCCTCAGATTTTGCCTCATAATTTTCCTCTCAAAGTGCACCACTGGGGCGGCAGTGGCGAAGTGGGTAGGGAGCTCGCCTCTGGTGTGCAGGGTCGGAGGTTCAATCCCCCGTCTCCCCGCCACATGTCGAAGTGTCCCTGGGCAAGACACTGAACCCCAAATTGCTCCCGATAGTTAGCTTAGTTAGCTTAGCACCGTAGTGCTAAAGCCTACCCTGCGTGGTAGTTGCTGCTATCGGTGTATGAATGTGTGTGTGAATGGGTGAATGTGTACAAAAAACAATGTGTAAAGCGCTCTGAGTCTGTGAATAACGGAGATATAGCGCTATACAAGTCCATTTACCTACCATTTACCATTTACCACCAGATTCATGCATTTCACTTTAAAAAGGTAAAAAAAAATCTACCGGGGGGGCATACCCCCGGATCCCCCTAGGAGGGTCACGATCTCTGCTGACTACTATTTTACCCAGCTGCACATTGGAGGCACTAGCGGAAAACACTGCTGCTCCCTTCACCGCATGTCTGATACCCGTTGGAGTGCCTGCATAGTGGCTGTTAAAACAGTTGCAAATCACATACCATCGCTCCTATAAGACAGCTAATAATACATAATTTACATAATAATACTCTGACTTGTTAAGTCGTTAATTGCAAAAAAGGAAACAAATTGGGTGTACCAGGCACCGTCAAGAACACTGAAAAAAACAAGAAAATTGAAGATGGCAATGAATGGGGTAGAGGGGCCCACACCGATATTCTTTCAGGGGGCCCAGAATTCCTAGCAACGGCCCTGGTGACATGCAGAGAACAACCGCGGGTGGGAATCGAACCCGGGTCTGCTGCTGGGCCCGGCCCGGGAGGGGGACGCCTTACCAACTGAGCTAAAGGCGCCCCCTAAGCACAGCTGATATCTAATGCCACAAAGAAAACACTGTTTTTTCTCTCTCGCTTGTGGCTGACTGGAAATCCAATGGGAACATCCATAGCTTCTGCGATGAGGGAGCCTCTGCAAGGAAATCATCCCATGAGTCGCGAAAGAGCTGCATTTTTTTTCCTTCAATGCCTCTATATTGGCTGCTTCTACATCTAGTGTCATTTTCCCTGACTGCACAATTATGTTTCCAGACAGTCAGGAGAACACTGGCTTTAAAAGATGTAAAACTACTCCTGAGACCAGTGACCTCTGATTTGACTTCATTAGTCAAGCTGCATCTATCAAGGATGCTATCCAGGGCCTCTATGAGAGATGGTAAATGATTTGCAACTGGTTTAACAGCTGCTATGCGTGCACTCCAACGGGTATCAGACATACGATGAGGGGAGCAGCCTGTCTTTTCTTTGAGAATGGCCCATCTCTCTGGGCTGGCACTGAAGATATTGTAAAAGCAATTCAAACACCTGAAACATTTTGAGACGTTGATACATGACTCTGCAGCACTCCAACAACAACATTTAGAGTAGTGAGGCACATGGTGAATATGTAACAAGTGGATATATTTTCCTTATTTCAGCCTGGACCCCCTTAACTTTTCCTGACATGTTCGAGCCATTGTCAGAGCCCTGGGGCCTCATTTATAAACGTGGCGCACGCCAATTTCTACGCAAACATTGGGATTTATAAAAAGCAAACTTGACGGGAAGATGTGCGGTCCTCCACGCAAACTCTGACCCATGCGTACCCACAGAAAGTGGAGAAAGGAGAAACGGCGACTCCGTCGGCACATGTATGAAGTGCGAGAAAGAATGTGTTTGTGTAAAATGAATCCAGATTATAGGCCTATTATAAGCCATGTAGGTCTATCATATAGTGAGATCGGCAACGCTTTATACTAAGGTTCTTGTAGTAAGCCTTAGTTAATAGGTAATAAGGACCTTATTATATGCTTATTAACATTAATTTGTGTTAATAAGTGTTAATAATAACATAATAAACATGTTGACAGTGTGATTATAAGACTTTTATAAGCACTTATAAGAAACTTCTTAACTAATAAGTCCTTTATTAAACAGTTAATTATGCATTTTGAAGGTACTGGATTTAAAGCGAGAGCAATGCTTATTAAGGTTAATAAGGCCTTTATTAAACAGGTAATAATGCATTTTGAAGGTACTGGATCTAAAGCGAGAACAATGCTTATTAAGGTTAATAAGGCCTTTATTAAACAGGTAATAATGCATTTTGAAGGTACTGGATCTAAAGCGAGAGCAATGCTTATTAAGGTTAATAAGGCCTTTATTAAACAGGTAATAATGCATTTTGAAGGTACTGGATCTAAAGCGAGAACATTGCTTATTAAGGTTAATAAATCCTTTAATACACTTAGAATTAGAAAAACTACATGTAAATGCAATGTTAGAGCGCTTAAGCACAAAAACACACTTTAAGACAGCTCTTTTGAAAAATATATTTTTATTTTCCTTTAAAATCTTCAGAACTTCAATGAAAAATATTCTTGAAAATCAATAATTAAGGAAACAAATCACATAACTGTGCATTTGTAAAAATCTGTTTTTTTTTCCAGAACTTTCAGAAACAACATTTTACTAAGTGTAAAAAAACTTTTGTAAAATAAAAATGCTGCCTGACATCGATTCAAGTGTCCAATGATTAAGACTGAACTATTAACATATTAAATGAATAAGAACAACAAAACAATTAAACAAGTAGAGCAAAAAAAACTTCCATCAAACAATAATTAAAAAAATATGTATATTGTAGGGAAAACAATATAAAACGACGTGGGGTTGTATGAGTTGCTTCTGCATGTTGAATATGTAACCTTATGGAGATGGCAATCATCACTATAAGACTTTGGGCGAGACGTTGCTGTATCAGAAGTCAGCATTATACTGTTGCAGATAGGACAAGCAGAAAAGTGCCTTTTCACCACATATATAATTGCTAACCTAACAAATACAAGTCCATTCAATTGTTCTCTAAATGTAGGATTTTGTCAGTTTGGTTCGGCCATGTATTACTACTAGGGCTGTCAAGCGATTAAAAAAATTAATCTAATTAATTACAGGCTCTGTGATTAATTAATCTAAATTAATCGCATACTTATATGACACTGTTATGCCTGTTTATAAACAACTGTATAGGCTACCGTTCGTTTCTTCTCTCTCTCTCTCTCTCTCTCTCTCTCTCTCTCTTCTCTCTCTCTCGTAACTTCTGTCTCCTCCTCTCAGCCAGGTTACTACATTAAATAAATGTAGGAACTACTAGCGCTGGAAAAAAACACAAAAAAACAAGCAGGCTAAATGACTGTCAATCTCCCACAACAGACAGCGCTGCGCACTGCCACAGGTGCGGTGCGCATAGCCTATGCCGACTCATTCACCGTCCTTCTCATAACCAAACATATTGACACCACACCACACACACACACACACACACCACACACACACACACACACACACACACACGTGACACGACACACACAGGAGGAAAAAAGACAGGCATATGCTTGGAAGAGTGAGAGGGGCGGGTGTCGATCGCAGCTAGCAAACAAAAGTGAGACAGAGGAAGATTGAGAGGTATTGTTTTGAACCTATTGTTAATTAGGCACCCACTAAACCAATAATGCACAGACACTGCGGAGAATAACATAAGACGTATTCCTACCTTCATGTTTATTTGCCCGGAGCAACCCATAACACGTCCATAGAGCCATCTCTATGCTCTTTAATCCCGTGCGGGCCGTGTCAGCAAGATACAAGTGCAGCTCCGCTATCGTCTCACCTCTTTTGCACCGGGTCAAAGGGCAATATAGAAGTGCGATTAATCTGCGTTAATTTTTTTAATCGCGTTAATTTTTCTGTGATTAATTAATCGAAATTAACGCGTTAATTTGACAGCCCTAATTACTACGTAAATCAGCTGCTTTAACTCAAATTTGATGATTTATTCGCTGCTCTGCACCGACACGAGATGGTGTGTTAATACATGGCTGAACTACACTCGAAAAGAAGAGCAAAAATAAATGGCTGTCTGGTTGCAAACTAAAGCAGTGAAATTATTAATGCATACATTTGAACAGATCATTTTATATACAGTATGTGGTAAAAAAAAAAAAAAAAAGCCCTCTACTGCTGGCTCCCTCTGCAACAGTACAATGCTGACTTCTGCTATACTTCCTCTTCCCATCGTCTGAGGAGGAGTCAGACGACAACTGACTTGACTCAGACGAATCCGAGTCGGGCTTTTCCGTAGCCTCAGGGGAAGGTTGAGTCAGGCTGGTCTTTCTTGTTACTGTATAAAGACAATACAAAGAAACATTGATCACAATTAGACAGATAGCAGACAGGTTACAATAAGCATTTAAGCCATTTGGACATGGAATCTGCAAAAGTGGGTGCAGTATCAAAGTAAATTGTGTCTGTAATGGTGAAAATGGTTGAAAATAGTAATTATTTTCTTTCATTCAGATAGTTGTCCCTTCAAGAAATCTCTCTCCGTTGTCAGGTCTTTTATTTTTTCATCCTGGCATTCTAATTTAAACCTGGCCAGCTCATGTTTATATTTATGTAGACCCATTTGGGCAGTTGGGGCCATTTGGGCAGCACCTGGGGTCAGCACAGAAATAACCATTCAGGATTATTTTGAATCTGTATCCTGTACTAGACCGATTTTGGAGCATTACTTGGCCCCTTCCTGACAAGCTAGCATGACAAAACTGTTAGTAATAGATACTATTCTGCTCTTGCTCTCGGTTAGCTTAGCTTAGCAGATAGCTAACAGGAAGTTGGTTCCTTGAAATCAGAGCTGCCAAGTCTCACGCTTTGGCCGTGAGACACACGCATATCAACCAGTTCACACGCTCACACGCCACACCTCCAATTTCTCACGCAGAGAAATGAATCCCAGTAATTTTTTTTTTTTTTTTGTACTTTTACTTTGAAAGTCTTATTTTGAAAAGCTAAACGGACTGAGTTCCGTGACATCCTCTTTCTGCACGCGCGTTAACGTTATGCTTTGATGTGCACTGTGCATTCGAAGCGGGAGGCGAGCCCCCTACCCGCACCTTCTCTTCCGAGGTGTGTGTTGATAGCGTGCCAAGTTACCGCTGATAAGAATTGTGTCCCCGCCGGCCGGTGAGCGTGCATGCATCATACATATTAACCCTTCAATCTCACTCAAGTAAATTCAGAAGATCTTTGGATCGTTTTGTATATTGTTTTTGGTAATTTAGTTTGAAAATTAGGTTTGCAAAGTAACAAATGGCTCATCTGCCAATAAAAATGCTTTTATTCTTTTGTGTAATGAACTGTAGCCTATGTAGGCTATTGCACATTTATAGCACTTTTCATAACACAAATCAAGGTAGCCTAAGAGGAGGGACCAAGTAACCCAGATGTTTTATTTTAGCTTAGTAGTTTGCATTGGTGTTGAACTGTTCCCTAATTTTTTTCTTCTTTGAATAAAGCCTAATGCTGCTAGTAAAATACCACCAGCCACTCAACCCTCAATAGTAGACATGATATAGAATAATTACCTTTATTACAGTTTAACCAAATGTTTTAACAATAGGCTACAGGAGATATTTGAAAGCACTACACATGCATTGTAGGCTATTCAATTAAATTTGTGTCAGCAAAACCTTGAATGTTCTCTTTTACTTTACATAAAAATTAATGCAGAAAAGGCACACATTGCTTCATAAAAATTCACCAGAATGCAGGAAATTAAGTGTTTAATGCTCAAAATTTTCTGGGGGGGGACCCCCAGACCCCCACTTATAATATGTCCACACCAATGTTTAATTAAAACCTGTCCTACGACTTTGCAATTCATGAATTCGTTTATTTTAATAAGATTTTTGATGTTTTATCACATTTTCTAATTGTCTTTTATTTCTGATTTATTATGAACAATATGTAAACTTGCAGGACACTAGCAAAAATTATTGGGTGGGAAAGAGGACACGGTTTTGGGTCCCTCGGCCAAAAAAATCTCACTCCAAACTTTTGGTGAAACTTGGCAGCCCTGCTTGAAATAAAGCCCAGGATACAAGATGGGGTTTAGGCCTTTGATAAGTTTCCGATTACTTCACATGTTTAGTAAAACTGTAGAAAACATACAAAAAACGGACTTTACAATATATTCATACAAATGAACACACACAGGGCTGCCAAGTTTCACCAAAAGTTTGGAGTGAGATTTTTTTGGCCGAGGGACCCAAAACCGTGTCCTCTTTCCCACCCAATAATTTTTGCTAGTGTCCTGCAAGTTTACATATTGTTCATAATAAATCAGAAATAAAAGACAATTAGAAAATGTGATAAAACATCAAAAATCTTATTAAAATAAACGAATTCATGAATTGCAAAGTCGTAGGACAGGTTTTAATTAAACATTGGGTGTGGACATATTATAAGTGGGGGTCTGGGGGTCCCCCCCCAGAAAATTTTGAGCATTAAACACTTAATTTCCTGCATTCTGGCGAATTTTTATGAAGCAATGTGTGCCTTTTCTGCATTCATTTTTATGTAAAGTAAAAGAGAACATTCAAGGTTTTGCTGACACAAATTTAATTGAATAGCCTACAATGCATGTGTAGTGCTTTCAAATATCTCCTGTAGCCTATTGTTAAAACATTTGGTTAAACTGTAATAAAGGTAATTATTCTATATCATGTCTACTATTGAGGGTTGAGTGGCTGGTGGTATTTTACTAGCAGCATTAGGCTTTATTCAAAGAAGAAAAAAATTAGGGAACAGTTCAACACCAATGCAAACTACTAAGCTAAAATAAAACATCTGGGTTACTTGGTCCCTCCTCTTAGGCTACCTTGATTTGTGTTATGAAAAGTGCTATAAATGTGCAATAGGGGAGCCCGGGGCTGGTTGGCACACTTTTTACTCACTGCCGTATTTCTCTGGCATCATTTTTATTTCAATATTCTAAACAGCAGAATATGAAAGGTTTAAGTCTCAGCTATACATGATTATGTTTTAATTGTTCACACATATTTTGCAAAATAAGATGGTATATGATTAAAGCAATGTTGCGCATGTGTGCCAACCAGCCCCATCGTGGGGCTGGTTGGCACACGTTAGGGGGCTGGTTGGCACACTGTTAAAATGTGACACTTAAAAAGAATTAAACAACCAAATTAAAAGTTTGATCATTTAATTTAACCAATAAACAGTAAACATGAACATTTAATAGATTATCAGCCCATATTTTAGAACCAAACAACAATTTGAAGCAACATATCAGTAGGTCTATCGTTTCGTTTGTTTGCCCTAATGTGTCAGAAGTCTATTTATTAACAAAATACAATAATATACCTACTATGAGTGCTTTGTGTGTTTGTGAAAGGTAAAATGAGCAACCGCTAGCGGTCAAGCTAGAAAATATTAACTTGATTAGCATTTATTAACAAATATTATACAATATTATTAATTCCGATTACATTTCAAATTGCAATTTTATCCTTATAGGGTAGGAATAATAATAAAAAAACATATATAGGCCTAGTAATAAAAATAACAAGAAGGTTTTAAAACTAAGGCCTATTTTTACCTAAGGATTACAAATCAGAAATAACAATTTTGTATGAGGTCAGGGGTCACACAATTTTTTAAAGGGACATTAACCACAAAAGCCATAGTATCCCCGAAACACATCAACAAAAACACACACAGACAGACTTGTAGCCTATACACACATAAGGAAACAAATATACCTTCATATATAATAGCCTACATGGCTTACCATAATTTTTTTACAGTTTTTGTCATGTGCCAACCAGCCCCCAAATCAGTGTGCCAACCAGCCCCGCTCACATTTTAACCAAATTTGAGATTAAATTGTATAAACCAACTAGCATTCCTCATCATGGACTATGCAATCTTACATTAAAATGTAGCTGATTCCTATGTTTATAAACTAGAATTAACACATTTACAATATCTTTATCGTCCACAGTTTTATTACATTTTTAGCCCACAGACCACTTTTTTACTTTCGCTACTATAAAAATGAAATTTTAGTCTCACCAAAAAAGTTAGTTACTTTCACATGTGTTAACATAGTAGAAGAGTGCAATAAAAGAAAACAGACATTTTGATGTCAAATTTTTGTTTCTGTGACCTTCCAAGGACCAGAAAATAGGTGTGTGCCAACCAACCCCCTGTGCCAACCAGCCCCGGGCTCCCCTACATAGGCTACAGTTCATTACACAGAAGAATAAAAGCATTTTTATTGGCGGATGAGCCATTTGTTACTTTGCAAACCTAATTTTCAAACTAAATTACCAAAAACAATATACAAAACGATCCAAAGATCTTCTGAATTTACTTGAGTGAGATTGAAGGGTTAATATGTTTGATGCATGCGCGCTCACCGGCCGGCGGGGACACAATTCTTATCAGCGGTAACTTGGCACGCTATCAACACACACCTCGCAAGAGAAGGTGCGGGTAGGGGGCTCGCCTCCCGCTTCGAATGCACAGTGCACATCAAAGCATAACGTTAATGCGCGTTCAGAAAGGGGATGTCACGGAACTCAGTCCGTTTAGGTTTTCAAAATAAGACTTTCAAAGTAAAAGTACCAAAAAAAAAAAAAAAAAATTACTGGGATTCATTTCTCTGCGTGAGAAATTGGAGGTGTGGCGTGTGAGCGTGTGAACTGGTTGATATGCGTGTGTCTCACGGCCAAAGCGTGAGACTTGGCAGCTCTGCACACACTATACAAAAGCTACAACTAGCTTAACACTAGCATTAACAAGGCTTTTAGGTCCCGCTAGCTTCAATGCTAACTTACAATGCATTCTCAATGTAAAATGCTGCCGCGATTAGCATCGCCAAATTTAAGTTAAAATTAAACACTCAGAAATTAAACAAACATAGTTGCTATGCCACACAAGTGATTAAGAAGCTTTAAACATAAATACTCACAGACTGAGACTTTCTCAGGACAACAAAGCTGAGAATTAACTGACATGCTGTGCTCTCTTGCTGGTTGCATCAAACTAAACTAAGGTAAACCAGGAGGGTAAAAAAAACAAATCACACATGCAATACTGTTTTTAACCACCAGTTGTCTAAAGCAAAAACAAATGGTGGGGAAGAACAGATACGTTTGGTTTCAGTTATATATGATAGCGTAAGGTAAGCTAAACTTAGCTCAAAAATTAAGCTCACCAAAGCTTCTGAAAGAAAGTAATGTAAGCCAGGCAAACAACTAGCTAGCTAGAACCAGCTAACGTTACTATACAGGGCTGTACAGTGCGACTGTTTTGATCGCATTTGCTACTGAAATTGATCACGTGCGATGATGAAAACAATTCCACTCGCACTAGTGCGATAGCTTGATAATGAGCAGATGCTGTCTCTTTGAGACACAGAGGAGAGATGCACAACACTGCTTGGAGGGCTCTACATTCTCCAGGCGGTTAGCCTAAATGTAGTCTTAGGTGAGTAAGTTATTGAGTCCACCCTCCACTTTGGCTGGTGAAAGATGTTTGCTCGGGATCTGTGCTTGTGCCGTGATTCTAGCGTCTAAAAACTTCACCATCGGTAATAACCGAAAGGAGACGGCTCTTAACATTAACGTGAAGTTAGCGCGTGTGCAAACAACATTTCCTGTGTGCCTTTACATTAAAAGCCTGTTACTAGCCAAATGTGAGTTGACTTTTATTTTGAAGCCGGTAAGAACAGGAAGTTAGCGCTTCAGCTAGTTAGCTAGCTTGAAAGGCAACTCATTCAGCTGCAGAGAAAAGTCAACAGTAGTCTATTTAAACAAAGTTTGAAATAAGCCACTGAAGAACTACTCCCAACATATTCACAACAACCTATTTAATTTATCCTAAATTGTACCAATATGTATACTTATTTATTTAATAGGCTATGTTTAATGTTTTAAAGTTTGGTTTTAATTAACAGAAGGACATTTTCTAAAAAAAAATATTATTATCAATATAATAAGTATATGTATATACAAAAAAGATATAGATATAGATATTATTTTTATGAGGAGAAATAATTCTAAATCAGCAAAAAATTGCAATTGGCAGGTTAGATTATTTTGTCTAAATTGCAATCAGTGCACCCCTATTCATTTTTCTACAATTATTACTGGACACACTAGGATATAATATTAATTGAGAATCTCAAACAAGACCAAGATGGCATGCTCAAAGGTAATTAGAGCGAAATGCAAGGGTTAAGGTTATGCAAGTTTTCGATCATACTTTGTGTGCTACCGAATTTATTTTTGTGCTACTGAATTTTTTTGCTTGCTAGCACCAGTGCTACCACCTAAAAAAATAAGCGTACAGCCCTGCTATAGCATTACATTCTTAAACTTACCAGAAGAGCCATCCTCCAGGACCTCACCCTCTTATTTTTTAATTCTCATTGTATCCACCTTGACAAGATATAGTACTTAGTAACTGTTAAAAAGGACTTATTACCTTAATAAGCAATGTTCATAGAGCATAGTTAACTGCTAATAATTGATTAATAAAGATGTGTTTACCTTCATAAAGCAACAAACAATGCTTAGTAAAGGTTTAACAATGACATAATAGGCAAGTTAGTAAGACTCAATAAATAGGTTTGTAATGCTTTTATTAACAGCTATCAGAAACTCACAAGACTTTTATTAATGCTATTAAGCAATCAATAAATAGTTAAGAAGTTTCTTATAAGTGCTTATAAAAGTCTTATAATCACACTGTCAACATGTTTATTATGTTATTAGGCCCTGGATAGCATCCTTGATAGATGCAGCTTGACTAATGAAGTCAAATCAGAGGTCACTGGTCTCAGGAGTAGTTTTACATCTTTTAAAGCCAGTGTTCTCCTGACTGTCTGGAAACATAATTGTGCAGTCAGGGAAAATGACACTAGATGTAGAAGCAGCCAATATAGAGGCATTGTTCACTCTTTCGCAACTCATGGGATGATTTCCTTGCAGAGGCTCCCTCATCGCAGAAGCTATGGATGTTCCCATTGGATTTCCAGTCAGCCACAAGCGAGAGAGAAAAAACAGTGTTTTCTTTGTGGCATTAGATATCAGCTGTGCTTAGGGGGCGCCTTTAGCTCAGTTGGTAAGGCGTCCCCCTCCCGGGCCGGGCCCAGCAGCAGACCCGGGTTCGATTCCCACCCGCGGTTGTTCTCTGCATGTCACCAGGGCCGTTGCTAGGAATTCTGGGCCCCCTGAAAGAATATCGGTGTGGGCCCCTCTACCCCATTCATTGCCATCTTCAATTTTCTTGTTTTTTCAGTGTTCTTGACGGTGCCTGGTACACCCAATTTGTTTCCTTTTTTGCAATTAACGACTTAACAAGTCAGAGTATTATTATTTATTAATGCTATTAAGCAATCAATAAATAGTTAAGAAGTTTCTTATAAGTGCGTTGCCGTGAGATCCTTTGCAAAACGGATGAAGCCATTCTTACAACTAATAAAAAAATGCCTCCACGGATTTTTCCATGGAGTGATACCAACAAAAAACAAAACAAATTAGGATCTTAAATAGCCTACAAACAAAAAAAAACGTTTGAAAAAGCTCTGCATGTTATTGGATTCATTCTGATAATATTGAGGTGGAATACAACCTATTACTTTTACACTGTCGCTGTTCTCGATGCCTCAGTCAGGCAGAAAGGAGTGCACAGTTTCATACACTAATCATAAGCCTATTGTACATCACATACTGTGCAAATTTTTCGCGGTTTTTAGTCTGTTTTATCTGTGTTTTTCTTTGTGTTTAAGCACGTCGTAACTGTGTTTTGAAAGGGACTGTGAAGTTGGTAACACTTTACAATAAGGTACACAAAATTGTAGTAGCTACTACATACCTACTACATAGATATGCGTTACCTACTACATAGGGTTTTTTGTAGTAAAAAAAACCCTATGTGTTGGGTAGCACACAAAAAAAACCTATGTAGTAGAGTGTAACAAAAAAAAAACCTGTGTTAGGTTTTTTGTTTTTGTGCTACCTAACATAGGGTTTTTTTTTGTGCTACCTATGTGTTAGGTAGCACACAAAGAAAAACCCTATGTAGTAGGTAACAAAAAAAAACCTATGTGTTAGGTAGCACAAAAAAAAAACCCTATGTGTTAGTTTTTTTTTGTGCTACCTAACACATAGGGTTTGTTTGTGCTACTAACCATAGGTTTTTTGTGTACTAACACATAGGTTTTTTTTGCTACCTATTGTTAGAGCACAAAAAAAACCCTATATAGTAGGTAGCACAAAAAACCCCTATGTAGTAGGTAACACATATCTATGTAGTAGGTATGTAGTAGCTACTACAATTTTGTGTACCTTATTGTTAAGTGTTACCGTGAAGTTTTTTTATTATTAACCCTCCGCCGCCCGTCACTGCACCGGGATGAATTCTCCGAATCTGTATCTCTTGGGGGGTCTCAGTGTCCCCCGCTCGTGGCACAAACACTGCTGTGTGAGGATATGCACTTTTTTGTGTCCACTTTTATGTCGGATCGCTTTTTATTTCGACCACAGCGTTCACAGAGATCGCCACAGGCTGCACTCTGACGCCTTTACCCTCACACTGTGCCACCAAACTAAATTTTCCCTGGTCGCCACTTCTCCAACGGGTACTTCGGCGTGACCGCAGTGATCCACACCGTGTGGAGTCTATTTTTCCATTTCCCTTTCAGTCGGCGATTGCCACTACCGCCTTCATGCACTCAGTAAATGATATTAATTTGGGCGTGTCAATGACTATGTATGGTTAAATATGGGCGTTACGTGAAGCCCGCAAAGGCTGCGCCACATTTAGAGTTGATTGTGATTTATAAAGGGAAACAGGCGTAGGACGTGAGTGCGCACTGTTTTATAAATCAGAATATTTTTGTTCGCACGTACATCCTACATTTCTTCCGTACGCTAGCTTCCACGTGAAGCCCACGCAAAGCTTTATAAATGAGGCCCCTGGCTTCTGCAATGTCAATGTGGTGCTCCTCTAATGTCTTCAGTATCATCTCTGATATTTCATGGCCAGTCTTGCCACTGAATTCTTCAAACTGCAAGAAACATTCAATTACATCCCACTGATCGTTCTCCTTCTGAACAACATATTCTCAACAGAAGTACATTCTGTTCCTTGTGGGAGACATCAGGAGTCGCATCACATATTAATGAGTAAAAAATTGCACACTCCTTTCCTTCAGTATTTCTTTCAAAACTCTTTCTCCACATAGTTCTATGAACTCATTTGAGACTCTGGGCTAAGCTAATGAGTAACTCTGGTGCTTGGTCTTTTCTCCTCACTTTTCTCTGATGATCATTTAACAGAGGATCATACTTGGCTACAAGTTCTACAGTGCCACTATTCCGTACATCACCAAGGGTTTCTGTGCTCCCTCTGAATGGCAAATTTCTTGAGGCCAGAAAAAGAGTAACATCTAATATTCTCTCAAAAATAGCTTTGTTTCTGTCGATTCAACTTGGATTTCTTGTTACAGATGGCTGTCTATCCGCTTTGCTTCCATCAAAGAATATCTCAGATTTTTCCACTTGAGGTTAGGGATGGGGATCGTTAATATTTATTGATATCGATACCTTTATCGATACGCCTTATCGATCCGGGTCTTTATCGATACCACTATCGATACTTTTCTATTATTATATATTTTGAAGAAAATGTAATTTTTGGTTTTAAAAAATCAAGTGTATAGGCCTATCTATGAAAAAAATATATAAATGTTCGCACTTGTTGGTTAATGTATGTACTGTCACTTTTCATCATGTTTTAGTGATTAGGAAATAAATAATTGTATTTTAAATTACATTTTTAATAAATATTGGCATCAGTAGTTTAATTATATATTTTAAAATGAGAGCACTACACAACTAGCCTGACATTCCCAGACCTGCCACTAAGCGCTGGCAAATTAAATTTGTTCAAGATATCAGGGTCTGGATTTCCAGGCTACTATACAACTGTATTACTCATGTTTCTCGCCAAAAACTCAATTTCCCATTCCTTTACGTTACACTTGAACGCATCATGATGACCTAATAGTCGTTTTACTGAGCCATGCTGAACACATCATCACGCAGCACGTCTGAAAACTGTTTACTTTTTAAGCTAACTAGTTTGTATGCTGCCGATTACAACAAGGATTTCACAATTGGATTACTATTTTTAACTGACGGGACAACAAGCTACACAGTCTGCGTGTGTGCGTTTACCGCTGGTACTTTGAGTGGATGATGAAGACGGGCCCGTCTGTGGTGCGGCGGCAGCAGCAGGAGGAGGAGGAGTAGACGGTCTTTTCAATCCGGAGACAGTCGAAGGCATAGACATTATAAAGGATAGACGCCGCGTTGGCCGCTACTGCCTATTGGCGCCAGATTGGCGCTGACGAGAAATGCGGGCGCCATCTGGACCGGTCACACGTTCCACTCAGTGTAGTCTGTTTGGCAGGTGCAATGAACTGTCAGCGCATGTAATTAATCATATCTCATTAAATACCAAACTGATTTTCACGCGGTTTTCTTTGCTGCAAAGATCATACATGTAGCTAAGATACAGGGCACAAGTTTCGACGTGTTTTAATATTTATAGTGGGCTTAACAGTCATAGAAGATTCTGATATGATATAAGTAACCAGACGTCCGAGATCAAAACGAGGAACATCCTCCGAAAAGGGGGAAAACGGAGACATTTCCAGTTTGACTAGCAATCTGATTGAAAAACCTAATGAGGTGTCAACAAAACGGGAACAGGTAGTTGTTTCTGTTTAGCCAGGGACAGGCAACCAACAATGGGGACGTCTGGTCACCTTTATGATAGCCTATGTGATGTAGGCTATGATCGGTATTTTGCAAATCACACACTTTAGACTAAATATGATAGAGAAGCAGAAACAGATAGGGGCAGTAAAGTCAGCTATTTTAATAAGTTAACAATATATGATTAGGCTATATATAAATATATTTATTCATTTACAGTGACGAGCATACACAATAAAGACAATCACAGGGATAACATAAACAGAGAACAGAAATAAAATAGGATAAAATATATTAATTTAAATAAAGTAGGCCTATACAAAATACAAAACAAGAGAAAAATAAAATACTAAATGAACAATGAATTCAGCTAAAACAGTTACAGTCAGATGTGTAAAATTCAGAAATCATAGATTCAAATAAACCAAGAGTAGGAAGAGCAGTCATTTTTAAGTTGCTCTGCAGAGCATTCCATGAATTAGGGGCACTATACATGAATAGGCAGTTATTCCTAAACTGGAGTTAGCTCGGGGCAATTTAGGAGGAGTAGTCGAGCATGGTACATATGAAGGGTGGATGTTTCCCATGAAGGCATTAAATATAAATAAAAACCAGTGTATATAATATCTCATTAAAAGAGAAGGACAACATGAGTGTTCATGTAAAAATATGTTTTATTTCTCTAATTTAAAACACAAGCTTGTTAGGCAATTGCCTCTTAAAAGAGGACGGGATTATTTAAAAGCAAAGTCTTCTTGGTTGTCCAATGTTCTATACTGAGGGGGAATACCAAGTTCAGTCTAGTCTCGAGTTGGTTCCTCAGACACAGACAGGAAATCAATGCGTGCCTTGCAGCGCGGTACATTTAAAAACACATTCAATACAAAACCACAGCAATCAAAAGTATTAAATTAAGGGAAAATCAAACAACAACAGCAAACAATAATACTCAAATGCATAAAATAAAGTTAACCATCCTTACAATCGCATTTTACTCCGAAGAGAAATTCAAGCGAGGCGAGTTTGGCAATGTGGTGCAGCGTTAATTTGTGAAAGACAGACACAACCAATGACAACAAGTCGGAATGGTGGTTGTCGATGCCAAACTGTGTCTCCTCAATATGTTCCCCAAGCAGAAACGCATCCTCCGTTTCAATCTCCTCCCGGACGAAGTGTGTGACTCGGACGTCTGGTTACTTAGCCTATATCATATCAGAATCTTCTATGACTGTTAAGCCCACTATGAATATTAAAACACGTCGAAACTTGTGCCCTGTATCTTAGCTACATGTATGATCTTTGCAGCAAAGAAAACCGCGTGAAAATCAGTTTGGTATTTAATGAGATATGATTAATTACATGCGCTGACAGTTCATTGCACCTGCCAAACAGACTACACTGAGTGGAACGTGTGACCGGTCCAAGATGGCGCCCGCATTTATCGCGCTCAACGCTCAATGCGGCGTCTATCCTTTATAATGTCTATGGTCGAAGGTACTGCATTTAGCCTTTATTTGATGCACAATGCTGATGTGCTTGGCCATTGAGGTTGTGTTCCCCCCTTTACAAGAAATGATTTTGCAACACAAGTTGCATTTCGCTTCTGCTTTATCTTCGAGCTTGGTAAAATAAAGCCAAACCATGGACCTTTTCGCCCGTTCAGCCATCCTCGCGAGCGAAGTTAACTGCCAGACTTCACTTGTTTTACTTTTAAAACCAGTTTGCATTTCATAAACATTGGCGGACACGCAGCAGTGATTGGTTTGATTTGATTTAAATGCCGTGATGCGACTCGAGGGACACACAACTGCGTTAAAGGACCTACGGGAGAAAAAAAACGACGAGACTCGATAGTGGTATCGATAAGCCCAAACGTTATTGATTTTCGGGTTTTGAAAAAAGTGGAACCGGGTTTCGATCCCCATCCCTAATCCCACTACTGATAACCAATCAGAAGAGACAACACTATTAACCGGCACCCGTCTCACTGCCGGTGAACGTGCAGAGCGACAGCTGGGTGAATGTGTATGTGGCTACAATGGCGGAGCAGGTAAAAATCCTTCCCAATGTCTGTTTTGATGGTTTTTATAATGTTTTATCACACTTACGGATCTGAGGTGATGCCAGATAACTTGCTGCTTGAAGACCGCAGTACATTAATGTGGTGAAGTGGGGACGAGGGAGGGGACAATTGACCATTCCACTTACTGAACCTTTAATAAAAAATAAAAAATATGTTTAATGTGTATGCGTGTTCGCAAACGTTTAATTGAGGATGCAACATAACGTTCGCAAACGTTTGGTGTGAATGCAAAATAAGACTGCCTGCTTTTCCCATGAGTAAACAATTTGTGTGAAGTTTGCTCCGAAAATGGCAGGGAAAAAATGCAAAGCAAAACAAAACTAGAAAACATTTTCAATGACGTGCGAGTGGAGAGAGAGAGAGAGAGAGAGAGGCACCGCCGTTCTACAGATGGAGCGACAAGCGGCCGCACTACCTCTAAACTGTCACGTTTGTGCTCCTCTCACACACCCACAAACACAACACACACACGCGCCCGCTGGCAGCCTGGCACAGTTGAATTGCATTGTACTTTTCTCTCCTCAATGAGATGGTGAATATTCACCATGCTTCTCTATTAAAGTCAAGATTATATGAACATAAAACAACCAGTTGTTTTGCTGCTTTATCTTGTAGCCTACATGAATAGAAATCTAATGAGATGAAACAGCTGGAGCATCGCTGTTCGCCCCGTTCCACCAAACATTAAAGTGAAACCTAGACCAAATCCACAAAGTAGACCTTTAAACCAAATGCAACTGAAAAACTAATCCAACTAAACAAATGTTAACAATATGAGTAGATATTTAACAGCAGCGATACATGGTTGTAAACTAAAGTTGTTTCCATGATTACCGCACAGCGTTTCCTCACGAAGCCTCCTATCTCCGCCGGTCCATGCGAGAGCACAGACAGAATGTCTCCTCCCGTCTGAAAAGGCCTTTAGATGACTTTTAATGCCCTTAGTTCTTCTAGAGCTTGCATCCAGTCTGCCCTGCGCATATGAGTCTATAACGTGCACTGCCTAATAAACCACTCGGCCGAGTACGTGGGATTCCCGGGATTTCCCGGGAGGAGGCTCCTTTATCCCGAGATTTGAAAAGGGTCAATTCCGGGAATTTTCAGCAGCCCTAGTCTGACAAAATCTCACTTGTGGGAAACACCAGTTTCCAGTAGTTTATGAGGCGGCGATCCAATCCAGGCTCCGAGCCTGTGGCGGTCGGGGAGCTGGTCTCTTCGGATCGCAGGAAAGAGGCAAAGGGCTCGGCTGATTTGGTGCGGGGGGTGGCGGTCTAAGAAAAACTCGATCGGCTCCAGTCCGCTGTCCAAAGGCAGGTTTCTAGGTAAACCCGCCTGTTTCCTAGTCTTCGTTTGGTCGTTCCAACGGAATAGAATAGAATGGTAACTCACGTTGGTGTTTTGGAGATCGTCGCGGCCGCTGGCGATAGCTTTAGTAAAACACGTGGTGGTTGGTTCCGGGGTGAAGAGGGCCCCTATAGATCTGTACAGACTTGTTGTTTCTATATGTGGGTCAGCCAACGGCCGGTCACGAGAAAGAAAGAGGAAGCCGCGGGGCATCCTTTTAAAAGGGGACATATTATGAAAAACCAAACATTGCCGGTGTTTGGGCACACTGTTTAGGTTATTGGCATCCCTACCAGCACACACAAGCTACAAAAAGACAAATATGTCAGTTTCTTCTGGGACACTTATTTCGAAAAAGGGGGGATTTGAAGGTTTCTTCCAAAAAACACAGACTGATGACGAAATCGGTCGTTTTTCATTATCATAAATACTCCCACGGGAAAGCTCACCAGAAACTCTGCAGTTGATTGGCAAATCAAGACGCCCCGTTGGTAACCACACACACCTGGCCGAGCCTCCACTCACTCATGCAACAACAGAGGAGAAGCAGGCTGCTGTGTGAGCTCAACCTCAAGCTACCATCACACACCCCAGCCTCGAAGCACACTAGGGCTGAATGGATTTACTTCATTTTTTGTTAGGCTATCTCCAGCAAAGGTTTGCAATCTGTTAGTGTGAACAAAGCCTTTTTACTGGAGTGTGGAGGAGACTGTGCCAGGAAGACTGAGAGACACCATCCGTCCAAAATGTAAGTAGTCCTATTTTAAAAATAATTCTGTCCGTTTGTTAGTTCAATGTCTGTAATGTGCTTTATTTTATCCCTCCTATAATAACCAACACCGACTGAAATGAGAGAATGCAGGGTTTAGTCGTTAGCATTTGCGCCCGTTAGCTTTATGCTAACGTGTGCTAATGCTAACGACTGGCTCTGGCGCTAATGCTAACGACTGGCTCTTTTGTGAGCTCACGTTAGTCCTGCCGTGACAGCCCCTGTGTGAAAAACAGACGGTGAAACTGTAGGGTGTGTTGGAAACTGAAGAGTATTTTTTTAATAGCTTCATCCTGCTACCTGCTAGCTGTCTGATTGTATAGCTCAAGTACACACCGCAATAAGTCTGCGGACAGTGTGTAGTAGAAGCAGCAGTAGGCCTATTACATGATTTCCAGTGTAATGTACACCTAGACAGGAATACTGTAAGTTGTCTCTGCTGGTGTTTGTTTCCTGTCCATTATATTTCAAAAAGCACACAGTATCACTCAGAATTTGTTGTAGCTTTGCCATAACAGATGTATGATGTAGGCCTATACATGTCAGCTAGGCTACATGATGTAACATTGAATGTGCCATGTTTTACAGGTGTCTGAGTGACCTGATGGAGCCGGACGGAGCCACCAAGACCGTCACACTATCCGTTCCTTCAGAGGAGGATGTGTTCACTGGGTGGGACAGGTGGTCTTCTTCAGGGCCCAACAACAACTGGACAGTTACATAAAAGTTATGGCTTTGCTTCTGTTTGATATGTACACTTCATATTTTCATTCCACTGGCTATGAATAAACTGCTTTATTTTTAAGGATGTTTTTGGTCTTTTTAAAATGTAATGATACTGTTTTATCAGAGAAAATCTTCAGCGAGATGAAAATGTGAGTTTCAAGTAATCCTTTACTACAGGTAGCAAACAGTGACAGTAAGCAACACAATACATTTTTTGACGGTAAAACTTTATTATGAATGAGTGCTCACAATACAAATGATACATTATCTACTAGATATTGAAATGTTGTCAGATAATTTGCAGCTCTGACAAACCTAAAGCATAATTATTTCAACCATACATTTTACAAAAGATAATGCCTTTCCAGTGAATCTTGACATGATTCAGGATACATTCTTTTCCATTATGGTTACTGTACATTTTTACATGTCAACTCAGTATCGGTTCACAACCAAAGCTTTTTCACTCCGCTGGGCTGTAGATCATTCCACAGACCTGTAAAGACAAATGTAAAACAGGGTGTATGTTACCAGTTTAGAGAGTTTATGCATAAATACTTAGCTCAAATTATGTTATTGACTGTGACATAATTAAACAGTATTTACCTGAGGATAATGTCAGGGAAATCAGAAATCTTGATGCCATTTTCACAGTTTTCAGCTCAGACTCCTGTCTGAACAGGTTCAGTTGTACATCTTTTAGTTTAGAACTGGTTAGTGTGCCGATATTTGTGGTAGAAATGAAGCTAAACATGTTTACATTGGTCTCCATGCTGCATTGGCCAAAAGTAAACAAAACTGACAGCTGGGCGTGTGCCATGCCCATATAGGTTGGTATAGAGTAAATGAGCAGGGCGGTGCATGCACGCCCATGTAGATCCGACCAGTCAGAGCAGACTAGGATTTGTGCGAAGGGGGGTAAGCTGTCAAAACCTACCTTTTGAGATAGAGGGCAGAGAAGGCTGGAAAAGGCGATGAAGAAATGGGAAATGGTAGAAAACTATTGGGTTTTTTGAACAATAAACCATGACAACCTTTTCTAGTAGACCTTGGAAATACACCTTTAAAACCGAGATTTAGCATAATATGTCCCCTTTAAAGGTCCCGGTTTTCCACCGGGGTGGAGTTTCCGGCTAGCGTTTGGATACGCCCACCTGAAGAGGTAAAGGTGTACTGCAGTGTTTTGGCCGCACGGTGGCGGCACCGAGCTGTCCATAGGTTTGACCCCCTACATATACAATCATATGAAAAAGTTTGGGAACCCCTCTCAGCCGGCATTATAATTGACTCTGCTTTCACAAAAAAAAGATAAAAGTGGTATGTCTTTAATTTACCAGGAACAGCTAAGTACTGGGATGTTTTCCAAACAAAGATTTTTTGAAAAGCAGTATTTGGTTGTATGAAATAAAATAAAATGTGAAAAACTGGCTGTGCAAAAATATGGGTACCCTTGTGGTTTTGTTGATTTTAATGCCTGTAACAGCATGTAAAACTGATTACTTTAAACGCAAAGTTGGTTGGATTATGTTGTTAAGCCTTGAACCTCATAGAATTGTCTGTTTAATCATGAGAAAATGTATTTTAGGTGCCTAAATGCAAGTTGCACTTCTCTTTGACTCTCTGCTGAAGTGAGACAGAATGGGATCATCAAAACAGCTCCCAAAAAACAAAGATTATTCATTGTCATGGTTTAGGGAAGGCTACAAGAAGCTTTCCCAAAGGTTTCAATTGTCAATTTCTACTGTAAGGAACGTTGTCAGGGAATGGAAGGACACAGGCACAGTTGCAGTTAAACCCAGGTCTAGCAGACCAAGAAAAGTACAAGAGCGGCATATGCGGCGGATTGTGAGAATGGTTGCACACAACCCACAGATCACCTCCAAAGACCTGCAAGAACATCTGGCTGCAGATTGTGTATCTGTACATGGTTCTACAATTCAGTGCAATAATGCCGGCTGAGAGGGGTTCCCAAACTTTTTCATATGATTGTATCATATAGGGTTAAAAATAATAAAAAGGCCTACATCTAGCCTAGAAATAAAGAAGACAAATATGAAATTATTGTTTCATATGGTTATAATATGTAGCCCTATGACAATGCCACGTTATGTGGCTTGAAGCCTACGATGTGAAACATAATTTTTACTGTATTTTTGCTGCTGGACGTGCGGGTCGCGAGAAGAATAGGCTCATGCCGACACTCAGCTGATTTAAGCTGTGTATCATATCAGCAGGGTGTCAGTTCGGCGCAGTTCAGCTCCAAACTGACACAGGAATAGTATTGATGGTCCTGTACATGGGAAGCAAAATAAAAACACACACATCTTGCGCAGCGTGAACCTGTCTGTGCTAGAGACGCTCCCCTCTCCTTCATCTGATTGCTGAACACATTCAGCATTTTTACATGTCCTCTCGATCAAATGTAATATATTGTTCTGGGCTCCCGGTCAAACCACAACTTATCGTCCTAACAATGGCGACAACAACACTTTCCCATAATGTGAAGCTGATTTGGGCCGGATCGAGTCCGGACAAATTCACACCACAAACAAACTGCAGCAGAGTGCAATTGCTGTATTCACACCTGCCTGAAAGATGCGCACCGAAGGCGGGAAGTGCATCTGAGTTTGTTTCAACCGAACTAAACACGGCATGTGTGAATACACCCTTACTCTCACCATTCTTAGAAAAAACATTATTTTTGATGTCCTGGGCCACTGCTCTGCTGATCCTACTCCTGGCCTCCTTCTCAACTCTCTTCCAGTGTCCGGACTTGTGCTTTTTGGGGGCATCCTAACCTGCTGGAGTTAGCTTGCGCTCACTTAATTCCGATGAGGAAGAACCATGAGAAGAACGATCGGCGGTGTGGACCATACCATTTTTTAAGAAGGGGCAAAGGGGGTTATTGAAATGATTAAAATTAGAATATTGTATGACTTCTGGCTTTGTTTTAATTTGGATTCATTCCTATGAATATATATGAGTTCAGTCTATGCATAATAATTTTGTCATAGAGGCTACTGGGGGCTGTGTGTGGGCCCTAGCAAGCTGTGGGCCCTTATAATCGTCATCATCTTTCCCCCCTACAGTATATGATGGCGCTGGGATCTTTACACCGAAAACATAAACTTATGTTATAACCTGCTCGGTTTACAGTAAATTGTTATACTTATTATTGTATTTTACTCACTGTTTATTTAGAAATATGTTATATAAATACATTAATTATTATTACTGCTACTACTACAACAAATGGGGACAAATCAATATTGATTTTGTGTGTGTATGATTGTGCATTCAGGTGTATGATGGCAACAGCAGCAGTGCTCCAGAGCTGGCCAGGTTGTGTGGCAGTCAGCCTCCCAGCACCATCAACTCCTCCAGCCATCAGCTCTACATCAAACTACGGACTGACAGCAGCATCAGCAGTGGAGGCTTCCTCGCATCATACACCTCAAGTATGAAAAACACACACTTACTGCCAAGGTTCTGAATATAACATATTGTGTTATATGTTTGTAGCTTGGGAACATTGTGTGTTGGATAGTAAGTAAATTGTTCCAGGATGTTTTTAAAAATACAATGACTTATCACATTTAGCAGCTGTTCGGAAGTGGGTAAAGTACAAAAAATTTGTTAAATAACTGTAATTGAAAATACTACACATTCATGTAGATGTAAAGGGAGTCATCAAAGTTACTGCTTGAATATTTTACTTTAATTGTACAAGTAATTGTCAGGAACAATGTATGAAAACCAATTTCACACAAAGTCAAGTTTAGACCCACATCTAGAAGGATATTGGGTCTGGCCACGATCAATAGACCTTCCCAACTCAAGGGGCGGCACCTACACGTGCATTTCAAGTACCACTGTACTATGACCAATCAGAGCAATGAACAAGGTGACATATTAAGTCCCGTTCGTTTAGCGAACAGCGGGGTTAACTGGTAAATTAAACTTTTGCCTTGGTCGGTCGGCAACAGGAAATTATTTTTTCTTGCTAATGAAAGATTTGAGTGCCGTCTTCCAAATCGTTAGGTGTCAAGGCCAAAGCTGTTTAAACTCAAACAACTTATCCACAGCCATCTTTATAGTTTACCATCACAGCTTCGATGGCGCAAGCCCAGCAATGTCGTCATCCAGTTACATCCGCCCCAGAGCACCATACATAGGTCTCTGGCCCACCCATATCAGATTTGCCGTAATGCGCATATCCATATTTGATTGGCAACTCCAAATTTTCCGACATAGTTAATGAGCTTCAATGGATCGCTTCCAGAGGCCTCATTTATCAAACTGGGCGTAGGATTTGCGTTGGAAGGTGGCATTCGTAGAGTTTAGGGAAATGCGTGCGCACGGAGATATTCGGATTTATGAAAAAGTGCTCACACTCGTCCTACACCTGTTTCCTTTTGTAAATCATAATCAATCCTAAATGTGGCGCAGCCTTTGCGGGCTCACGTAACGCCCATATTTACCCATAAATAGTAATTGAAACGCCCCAAATGAATAGGGAAAGGGAAATCGAAAAATATACTCCACACGGTGTGGATCACTTTATAGTTGGTGACACTGTGTGCGTAAAGGTGTGTGGCGATCTCTGTTAACGCTGCAGCCTCAGAATGTCGGACTGTGGTCGAAATAATAAAAAGAAGAATAAAAATTAAAATCGGTTCATCCTAAAAACGTACTTTGTAAATATTACTGTGATGTCACAGTAAAGGACATCACAGTAATATTTACAAAGTACGTTTTTAGGATGAACCGATTTGAATTTTGCTGTGATGTCACGAGAAAGAGAAATATAGGGTTAAAAAAAACACTCTTTCTGCCTTTTCTCAGGCTAGGATGAACCATTTCAATTTTTTTCGCACATTTATACTACATAGGATCTCAGAATTCAATACACCTTCATATTCAAACCGGTGAAGTAGGCCTTTAACATCTTTCAATAGTCATTCCTACATTAAATTGAAGCTTAAGGTGTTGGCTTGAAAACCCTCGGTTTTTCTAACTTATTGTAATAAAGAAGAAATTGATCATCTAATGCCTCGTTTCCACCGAGTAGAGCGGGTCGGATCGGAGCGGCTCAGAGCGGGACAGCTCACTTTTAAGAATCTCGGTGTTGTTTCCACCGCCGACCCTACCCTTACTGGTAGGGCAGGGTTTAGGCTGGACTGCGATAGCCGCCGCCAGAATGTGGGTCAAACTATCGGGCTGTGGAACTGTGGTCAAGCCAGCGGTCTCTTGTTTTTGCTTGGTCAAACCAGCCGCTTCTTTAATTATTCCCCCGTGTCGTGAGCACAGAGACGGCTCGGGGCAACTGATAGAGACAGTGAGCGAGCAGCGCTGGCTGCGGCAGCTACGTGACATCGTAGCAGTGGGACACAGTGTAGCCAACTGATTCATTTAATGACGAGGAAAAACACCACACAATAAACAGTGCCGCGCTCACATTTTCGCAAAAACTCTCTCACTCTAGCCGAGGTGACTACAAACGGCGGAAATGATTCAAACCAGCCGCTTCTTTATTCATTCCCCCGTGTTGTTGTGAGCGTGTATTTTACTACTATCTATGGCGTAAACACACAGAGACCGCTCGGCGCAACTCATAGAGACAGTGAGCGAACAAACAGTGCTGGCTGCGGCAGCTACGTGACTATGGGACACAGTTAGGGATGGGACGATCCACTTTTTTTAGTTCCGATCCGATTCCGATACCTAGGGTTTGGATATCGGCCGATACCGATACTGACCGATACGATATCATAATTGTTATACATTTTTTTGTTGGTGGTGATTTTATGTATTAGGCTAGGAAGGCAATTCTAATTTAAAAGAGCAATAAATATACACAAATGCATATAGGTTTATCTTAAAGGCAGAATTATAGAGTCACACAAAAAAAAATCCTTCTGCCCCACTATATAATATGTGGTGGTCTGTTTGTCTAAACAGTCTTCCTCTCTCTGGCTGTATTTTACATAGTAGAATTTGTCTCAAGCCTCTCCACTTCCTTGACTTTGATTAGCTTTGGTTAGCTCACTGGCTAACAAACTGATATGTACTGTATGTCAAATTATAAAGTGATGTCCTCTCTCCCTCCACCGAACGTCGGCGCATGTTCGCTCTTACATAAAAAAAAAAAAAAAAAAAAAAAAAAATTATTAAAAAAAAAAAAAAAAAAAAAATCGGATTTTAATATCGGCGATGTCAGTCCGATATCCGATACGCAGATTTCGGCCATATCGGACCCGATACCGATACTGGATCGGATCGGCCCCATCCCTAGACACAGTGTAACCAACTGATGATTAATTTATTGACGAGGAAAAACACCACACAATAAACAGAGCTGTGCTCACATTTTCGCCAAAACACAAGACTCTCTTCACTCTTGCCGAGATCTACACATGGCGGAAATGATTCTTTCGACCAATCAAATGACGGCAGTGTGTAGCTCCGCCTTCTCATGCATTTTCGGCCCGCTTTCAGGCGGCCAGTACCCCTACGGAGGAGTACTGAGATCGGGAGCGGCTCAGAGCGGTTAGGTGCGCTTAAACCGTACCCTACCCAACTTTTGGCAAATGAAAAGCCAAACTACCCGGACCGAACCGCTCCGATCCGACCCGCTCTACTCGGTGGAAACGAGGCAAAAGACACCCTTACACATTGGGCCTCATTTATCAAACTTGCGTGGAAACTGGTGCAGATCCTGGCACAAATATAGCCCAACGCCAGGTATCGCGTGGGATTTATCAAACAGTCGTATCTCGCCAATCTCAGCGTATGCCAGACCATTATTGATAAATGCGGCGGCTGAAAACAATCGTAATTAAAACTGCAAGCAGTGATGAACGGGCCCTTGCCCTCTCGTGCTGGACGCCGGAAGCGCGGAAGTGTCCGCGACGCACTTGATACGGACGCGAGGACGACCTCAGGCCTTGGCTCTTACCAGGCGGGTGAAGTTTGGAGCGCATGGGACAGTGCAGAGCGAAATTACAGCGACCTTGCGTCTCATTGACCATAAAAAAATTTGGAGAAGATGAGACTATGGTGGAGTTAGGCCAACTTCCTGTTTTTTTGGCGAATATTTCAAAATAGAACACTTCCTGTTGATTTTGGGGCAGGGCGTCAAGAGGCTTTTTTGTTTGTACTGGGATTGTACATTGCTGTATAACATTTGGTGCATCTAAGTGTAACACAGTCTGAGTTATGACCAATCAATGGGTTCATGATGTCCGTTTTTGATGCTTTTTGGCGAATGAAGCGCCGGTGCTGCAAGACGGTAGTTCCGGAGAAAACAAGCTTTCAGGTATATCATCTTCCATGTCGGAGGACATACCCTATCATGTTTTTTTTTTGCACAAAAAGTTATGTGTGCACTTTACTCTGCAATCCTGCAGAGTAATGTGGATTTATGACATATGACGGAATTTTGGCGAATATCGGCCGGCATTGCGTCATAGTTTTTCGTAATCAAACAAAAAATGTTTTCGTCTATCCTGATTGTCTTATTAGTGTCCCTAGAGTTTTCGTTTTGCTAAATATGTTCCTGCTAGGAGTTATTAATTTTTGAACATTGTGATGATTTGAGAGTCAGAAATTCACATATTTCAATTTAAAAGTCTTCCTGTTGATTTTGGAGCGGGGCTTCAAGAGGCTTTTTTGTGGGGCCTGCAAAGATACATTTGGGTTTAATATTTGGTGCAGCTAGGTATAATACAGCCTGAGTTATAATGAATTAAAGTTTCATGAGGTCCGTATGTTATGATGTGTACGTCAACTTTGACCCCCAATAGATCACTGGTACTACTGTGATTTTGAAATCTTTCCGCAATTTAACATCGGGCAAGCGTTTTGAGTACTTGAGCAGTGGTTTGAAGTCCCTGCCGTAAAAACTCTAGGACGAGTTCGTCAAAATGCGAAATTATGGTTTTGGCGGTTTTAGGCACTAAATCCAACATGGCCGACTTCCTGTTGATTTTGGCCCATGACATAAAATTGCATTTATGTGCGCCTTGGGCCATTACATGTTGTCCTAAGATTTCAGGCTTCTAGCCCAATTTTTGAGCATGCATTCCCTGAAAAACTGTTTTTGGCCATAGGGGGCGCCATTTTTTTGGCCCGGTCTCGAAACCAACGATAAGTTGCAATTTTTTGCAGGTCTGATGGGTACGCCAAACATTTTCAACTTATGCATGACGGGAAAGTGCTCAAAAGTCCCCGCATACATTCATCCAACCGGTTTCAATAGGGCTTTCGCACATGTCTGTGCTCGGGCCCTAATTTGAATATCACGCCTCTATATTTTCTCAGTTAAGAGGCCTCGCCTATAGGTTTTCCGACATGGATATGTGCATTACGGCAAAGAAGAGGAACTTCTCTGAAGTAAAAATTGACTGCATAACAGTGAAAGTAGAAGAAAAAAAAGTTTCATTTCGGAGCATTAAAAGCGGCATCAAAGAACGTCAGAAGGCAGCAGTTAGGAAGGAAATAACTGCTGAGGTCAACAGCGTTAGTATTGACAAACGATATCCAGCTGAGGATAGTTAATTTAAGGTTTACATCAGTGTTATCGTTCAAATGATATAAAAGAGCATTTACAAGCTTGGCACAAGTGGTCAGCTGTCAGCTGCACAAACCAGCCCGGCAACCGCCAGCTGTGAGAGCGCCCACTGTCCAGTCAAGGTCCCGGATCGGCAAAACAAGCCGCTTTAGCGATCAATGACACATTAAAAGAGAAACTAAAATCTCAAGTGGGTCAAATAAATAAAATGTTAATCTGAATGTTGTGCGTACACCCATTTTTTCTGGTCTATGCACGGTTGATAAATGAGGCCCATTGTGACAACCGACCCCAGAAAGGGGTTGGTTGTCACACACTATGGGGTTGTTTGTCACAATGATATCTTAATGGGAATAATCTTTAAAAGAAGGCAGGAAAGCAGAACTAAATTTGCAGGTTTAATTGCATTGTCAAGTTGACAAATAGGCCTAGATAACTTACTGTTTCTTCTTCTCCAGCTGGGTGGAGTGCACTGGGGTGCAGTAGCCTTGGCAGCTGGTCTAGTTTGGGATGCACTGGGTTGTTTTGATTTTGTTGCCCTTTTTTCTTTTGCATGCTAGCTGCCTTTTCCTGCTCTATTCTTTCGTTCTCTGGGGTGTCAGTGAGGAGGATACAGCTTGACAATTTATTTTGTTATTGGGTTCCTTTTCTGACTGCAGCCTTTGGGTAACATGTGACAAACAACCCCACAAAAAATGTGACGACCAACCCCAACTTGAATTTCTTGCTAGCATCAAGGGCAACAATCATCTGACAAGTAATAAGCTTGCTAACAACAATCTAAACTATAGCTTCTAAACTATAGCTTACCCTTCACACTTTTTTAGGGTAACAAGTGTTTTTTTATGAGCCCATTGTGTAAAAGCCTAGAAGAAAAAAAAAAGAGCTAAATATTTTCAATTTGACACAAACAGTCCTCTCACCTCAAAGTCAGCAGTCTAACGCCAAGAAAGACTATGTAGGTGACCGCTGATCCCAATTCTGGATATGTACATACAAAAATTTCACAGACAGTGCCTTCTAGTTCCGAGATATAACGATTGTGACAACCAACCCGTGTGACATATAACCCCGTTCTCCCGTATAGTGTTGAATAGTAGTGTTTGCTTATGTTTGTTTTCAGGATGCCAACAAGTGCTAATCTCCGGTTCTTACAAAGGAGTCGTGGAGTCAGCAAACTTTCCCAACGACTACCCAGCCAACTCCCAGTGCAGCTGGACCATCCAGGCCAACAATGGAAACACAGTCAACTACACATTTACTGCCTTCCAACTGGAGGCCACCTCCAGCCGCTGTGTCTATGACTACATTAAGGTACACAGATGCACACTACTCAACCATATTACAGTAAGTGAAGAAAGAGCCTGGCCAAACAATTGCATTACAATTAGGGAGCATACGGGGTAATTCAGTAAGACGTTGGTGGATGAAGTGAGCCGCTGACAACATCTAATTTTATCTGGTTAATCCATAAAAATACGTTATATTACAAATTCAATTAAATTGTATAATCTATCGGGCTTTATTTGCATAAGGGTTTAAAAGAAAGGTTGCCAACACGTCAGAATAACACAGTAACACAATCTAAATTATTAAACGTTAACCATGTTAATATTAAATTTAAATGTACAGTGGCTTGCAAAAGTATTCATACCCCTTGAAATTTTCTACATTTTGTTACGTTACAACCACATATGTACATTTATTTTTTGGGGATTTTATGTGATACACCAACACAAAGTGGCGCATCATTGTGAAGTGGAATGAAAATGAAACGTGGTTTTACATTTTTTTAATAAATAAAAAATTGAAAAGTGTGGCGTGCAAAAGTATTCAGCCCCCTGAGTCAATGCTTTGTGGAACCACCTATCGCTGCCATTACAATTGCAAATCTATTGGAGTATTTCTCTACCAGCTTTGCACATCTAAAGACTGATATTTATTGCACATTCTTCTTTGCAAAATAGCTACAGATTCAGCATCAGATTGGATGGAGAGCGTCTGTCAACAGCAATTTTCGAGTCTTTCTCAATATTCTCAATTGTTTTTAGGTCTAGACTTACACATGCGTATGCTTTGATTTAAACCATGTAATTGTAAAGGTGAATCTACACCCAGTCTCAAATGTTTTGCAGACTCTAACAGGTTTTATGCCCTGTATTTGGCTCCATCCATCTTCCCATCAACTCTAACCAGCTTCCCTGTACCTGCTGAACAAAAGCATCCCCATAGCATGATGTTGCCACCACCATGTTTCATGGTGGGGATGGTGTGTATAGGGTGATGTGCAGTGTTACTTTTCCACCACACATTGCATTTAGCATTAAGGCCAAAAACTTAAATTTTGATCTCATCTGAACAGAGCACCTTCCTCCAACCCTTGTCAAAAGCCATGCATAGTCAGATGAGACCAAACGTGAAGTTTTTGGCCTGAATGCAAAATGCAATGTGTGGCGGAAACAAACACTACAAACCACCCTATACACACCATCACCAAAGTGAAACATGATGGTGGAAGCATCATGCTATGGGGATGCTTTTCTTTAGTAGGTACAGGGAAGCTGGTTAGAGTTAATGGGAAGATAGATGGAGCCAAATACAGGGCAGAACACCTGTTAGAGTCTGCAAAAGACTTGAGACTGGGGCAGAAGTTCACTTTTCAGAAGGAAAACTACCCTAAACATACAACCAGGAACTTCGGGCTTAGCGATCAATGGAGTAAGACGTGACTTTGGAAGCTCCTGCAACATTCGCTAAATTATTTAATTTTGGCACATTTTTACTCTTTCTTTTGGTGTGAATTTATTTCCCAACACATTACCTTCGACTTATTGCCTTCCAAAATGCCTCCTAAACCGAAACCAGGGAGCAATTTATCCCCGCCACACAGTGGCCATGCACGCCCGGACAGAGGCGCTAGCCCCCCGGCAGATATTGCTACCTCCGGTTTTAAGGACGAGCTGCTCCGCTCCCTACGCAGCGAGATGGCTGCTATTTTCAAGACTGAGCTTCATACAGCTCTGGGCGAGAATTTATCTTCTATCAAGACGGAGCTGCAGGCAGTAAAGTCGGAGTTATCTCAAAGTATAACCAACATCCAGTCCGAGGTAAATACTCTAAAGTGCACCGTAGGCAAAATGGAAACTTCCCTCTCCACTTGCACCGACGACGTTGCCGAACTTCAGGCTAAAGTGGACAATATGGACTTCCGGTTTGAGCATGTAGTGAGCAGACGTATGTGAAGTGGCTCCCGAATTACTTTTTATTTTCTACCTCATTTTACGAGCATAACGTTTGGCGAGTTTTGGTTTGATTCGGTGTTCTTAATTTATATAACTTTGCACGACTAAATGAGTCCAAGGAGACACGGCCGAGGGCAAAAAACTGCCGAAATGGACGAAGATGCAAGTGAAGACAACATGGACGCACAAGCTAGCCCAAGCTCGAGGTTACCTGCTGATCTTGCGCAGCTCCACTCGGTGCTTCTTTCCGACCTCGCACAGTCAATGGACTCCCTCCTGAAAAAAGCACTAGGCGAGGCACTGGCACCAATCTCGGCATCCCTTGAGCGGTAAAGTCGTCTCTTGATTCCCACGAAGTACGCATTCATGACATGGAAGAAGGGCTAAACAACCACAGCGACAGGTTCGAGGCTATCGAAACAACATGCGCTGCACTTGTAGCTGACAACGCGAGGCTGAAAAACAAAGTGGAGGACTTAGAAAATCGCTCCCGTAGGTCCAATCTGCGAGTTGTCGGCATCCCTGAGAATCTGGAGGGGCCGGACACAGTTAAGTTCATGACTGAGTTTTTTGAGGAAGTTCTGGGAAAAGAATTCTTCCCGCATCCCGTCATTCTCTCCCGTGCGCATCGAGTGGGACCCAAGCTGACCGCGGACTCCGGCCCCAGCCCCAAACGGCCGAGGATATTCCTCGTTCTCTTCCACTCCTTCCAAAACAAACACCGCATAATAACGAGGAAACGAGAGCAGCTCTTCTTCAGGGGACACAAGGTATTTTTCCATGAGGATGTCAGCGCGGAACTCGGCAAGAAACAAGCTGCCTTTAAAGAAGTGAAATCCCTCCTGTACAAGAAGAGCGTCAGGTTCGCTCTCATCTATCCCGCCCGGCTCCGCGTCCTGCACGACGGACAGACGCTGTTCTTCGAGACACCGGAGAAGGCCAGGGAATTCTACGATCTTCACTGGGGAGAGTAAACGATGCTGGAGCATAAACAATCTATGCAAAGGTGAAATTAAGCCTAGCTTTCGGCTTGGACACTTTGATTCTTTGGGACTGTTTGCTATATGGCTTGGTTAATATTTATTGTATGGGAAAAAAAAAAAAAAAAAGTTCAACTAAGCTACATGCCTACTGACGCGATTATATTTAAGTTAATGTGGTCTAATGTGGTTCATACACGTTTATGTTACAATAACAATGCTGGGGCATCTGTGATTTAAATATACAACAGTTATGTTTTACTCTCTAGCATGTTTTAGTTGGTGTGGCTTTCACACATAACTTTGCATATGGCCATTTTACAGACTATGGTCAATTTTAGTAGGGTAAAATAAGTTACATTATCGGTCCTGAAAAGGCTGAATTCATTTTATTTTAACAAGGCCAGCCACTCTGATTTATTTGAAATAGTTTTTCTAGTCCAATCGTGCCCTTTGTAATCGTACAGTGAGCACTGGTGATCCAGATGCAAACCGGGGATATATTATATTATTTTCCATTTTATTTATTTTATCTAGTTTGGTCCCTCTTTTATTTTTTCTCAAGGTGAGCCGAATAGATAATTGTATGTAGGTAGAACATACATCATTTAATGAGAGGGGAGCCACCCTCAGGTTAGGATAGGAGTTATAGAGACAACGCTGGATGTCTTGGAAGTCTTTCACCTGGGAATTCCTGCGGTTTTCTTTGTTTGGGGAAGAAGATCTAGGTTTGGGGTGTTCAATGGGGTTTTTGTTTTTGTTTTCCAACTTAAGTTTCATGAAAACTGGGGAACATTTTATTTATATGGCAACACTTTATCTTCTAAGGATGCACACAGCTATGGTAAAACTTATTTATCATTGATACTTTTTTTTTTTTTTTTTTTTTCTACACAACTGGACATCACTTATGACCATACATGTACTTATACACCATGTGGTTCGAGCTAATCATACCCATTTTGGATGTCTGCTATGATAAATAATGCAGGGGGTACAAGCCCAATAGGGGGAGCTGCAGTTAGGTTTGTGTCCTGGAATGTTAAGGGGATGAACGGTCCTGTGAAACGGTCTAGGATTTTTTCTCATCTTAAACAATTGAAAACTGATGTTTTGTTTCTACAAGAGACACATTTACGGTTAGAAGACCACACCAGACTTCGTAAAGCATGGGTTAATCATATCTTCCATTCTAAATTTAATAACAGATCAAGAGGGGTGGCAATTTTGATTAATAAACGAACTCAATTCTCACTAACTGCTATAATTGCTGACCCCAATGGTCGATATGTCATTGTCTCGGGCCTCCTATTTCAAACACTTGTTCTTTTGGTAAACGTGTACGCCCCTAATTGGGACGATGCTGAATTTGCCAATAAGCTTCTGTCATCCCTCCCTAATTTAGATACACATAGATTAATCCTGGCAGGAGATTTGAATTGTACAATTGACCCATTGCTCGATAAATCTAGCCCTAAATCTGCCTCACCATCTGTAATGTCAAGGGTCTTCTCAGATTTTATGAGACAAAATGGCTGTGTAGACCCATGGAGGTTTCAAAATCCAACTTCCAAACAATTTTCTTTCTTTTCTCATGTCCACCACTCTTTCTCAAGGATAGATTACTTTTTTATAGATAGCTCTTTCATCCCTGCAGTGGAATCTGTTGAATATTTGGCCATCATCATTTCAGATCATGCACCACTCATCTTAGACCTTTCTTTTACTTTGAACGTTAGAGAGCAATCCTTCTGGAGACTTAACTCCTTGCTGCTTTCAAATGAGAAGTTTTGCAAGCATGTGACTACTAATATAGATACTTTTCTGGAAGTAAACAAGAAGGAAGGTATATCATATTCCCTACTTTGGGAAACTCTAAAAGCGTACTTAAGAGGACAAATTATCTCCTATGTAGCGCATGCCAATAAGGAACGGCGTAAACAAATACAAGACTTGACGGATTTAATTTTTAATTTAGACCGCAGCAACTCTGAAAGCCCCTCCCCAGAATTATATAAAGAACGGATAGCTTTACAGTCTAAACTCAATCTTCTATCCACCAACCAGGCTGAGTAGGGGAGATCGGGGTAAGTAGGCACACTTTTTACTCTAGTGAGAATTGCTCATCACCAAAACATCTGTCAATAGCCATTCCTACATTAGATTGAAGCTTAAGGTGTTGGCTAGAAATGTGTGTCTCTCTTTTTTTCCAACTTATTGTAATGAAGAAGTAATTTACCATCAAAGACACTCTGACACATTGTGACAACCAACCCCATCAAGGGGTCGGTTGTCAAACACTATGGGGTTGTTTGTCACAATGTTATCTTAATGGGAAAAATCTTAAAAAGAAGGCAAGGAGGCAGAACCAAATTTGAATGTTTAATTGCATTGTCAAGTTGACAAATAGGCCTACATAACGTTCTGTAGCCTTGGCAGCTGGTCTAGTTTGGGATGCACTGGGTTGTTTTGATTTTGTTGCCCTTTTTTCTTTTGCTTGCTAGCTGCCTTTTCCTGCTCTATTCTTTCCTTCTCTGGGGTGTCAGTGAGGATACAGCTTGACAATTTCTTTCGTTATTGGGTTCCTTTTCTGGCTGCAGCCTTGAGATAACATGTGACAACCAACCCCCCAAAAAATTTGACGACCAACCCCAACTTGAATTTCTTGCTAGCATCAAGGCCAACAACCATCTGACAACTAATTAGCTTGCTAACCACAATCTAAACTATAGTTTACCCTTCACACTTTCTGAGGGTAACAAGTGTTTTGTTATAAACCCATTGTGTAAAAGCCTAGAAGAAAAATACTGAGAAGTAAAATATTTTGAATTTGACATGAAAAACACAAAACATCCTCTCACCTGAAATGCAGCAGTCTAACTCCAAGGAAGTCTATATATGTGACCTCTGATCCCAATTCTGGACCTTTTTTATATCAACATTTCAGAGCTAGCGCGCTCTGGTGGCGAGATATAACGAATGTGACATCCAACCCATGTGACAAATTACCCCGTTCTCCCCTACTTGTTACTGCGGACCCGGAGCACTTATTATGAGTACGGAAAAAAAGCTAGTCGATTGCTGGCTCACCAGCTGAAACGCCAGGCTGCGTCACGGCTCATACCCCAAGTGATAGATCAGGATCAGAATATAGTCACCAACCCAAAGGAAATTAATAATACTTTTGCAACATTTTACTCTACACTTTACACCTCTGAATTCCCATCAGATGTTACAAATATGAACCGTTTCTTAGATAATTTAGATATACCTACTATTGAGCCTGGAGATAGGGAAGGGTTAGACCGACCTCTTACACAGTCAGAGATCACTGCAGCCATCGGGGACGTGCGAACTGGTAAATCTCCAGGACCCGACGGTTACCCCCCTGAATTTTTTAAGAAATTTAAAGATAAACTTGCACCCATTATGCTAGAAGTATTTAACGAATCTTTGGGAAAGGGTTCTTTGCCCCCAACCCTCACACAAGCTACGATTACACTACTCCTCAAAAAGGACAAGGACCCTACTAAGTGTGGCTCTTACCGTCCTATCTCCCTCCTAAATGTTGATATAAAAATTTTAGCTAAGGTGATGGCACACCGTTTAGAATCCGTTCTCCCTAAAGTAATCTCTGAGGACCAGACAGGCTTTATAAAGGGTCGCCACTCTTTTTCAAATATTCGCCGACTTGCTAATGTGATCTACTCCCCCGGTCCTTCCTTGACTGCAGAAGCTGTTATCTCTCTAGATGCGGAGAAGGCCTTTGATCGGGTGGAGTGGAAATACTTATTTGCCGTATTGCAAAGGTTTGGGTTTGGTGACATATTTCTGGCATGGATCCGTCTGCTTTATTCATCCCCACAAGCATGTATTCAAACTAATCAATCTCATTCCAAATTTTTCCCCCTGTCACGTGGGACACGTCAAGGATGTCCGTTATCCCCGCTCCTGTTTGCAGTGGCAATTGAACCTTTCGATTGCATTGAGGTCATCGTTGTTGTTACGGGGGGTGGGCCGTGGGAGTGAGGAACATCGCGTCTCTCTGTATGCAGACGATCTCTTGATCTATGTAAGCAATCCAGAAGCTAGCACCCCTGTAATCGTATCACTATTGAACAATTTTGGGTCTTTTTCTGGCTACAAACTTAATTATCAGAAAAGTGAATGCTTCCCCATTAATGAGTTGGCAATGCAAATTAAACAAGAGTCATTCCCCTTCCACTTAACACATTCTGGATTCAAATATCTTGGAATAAACATCACACGTTCCTTCACCTCTCTTCTTGGAGCTAATTTTACACCCCTAAATAATCAAATGAAATCTGACTTTCAAAGGTGGAGCAGTCTACCTCTGACTATTGCAGGGAGGGTACAATCGGTGAAGATGAACATACTCCCAAAGTATTTGTATTTGTTCCAATGCCTACCGTTATTCCTGACGAAATCATTTTTTCAGTCAGTTAACACATCAATTACCTCCTTCATCTGGAATAATAAAGTCCCAAGAGTTAATAAAGGCTTACTTCAGCGGGGACGCAATGTGGGGGGACTAGCTCTCCCCAGTTTTATTCACTACTATTGGGCAGCCAATTTGCAGAAAATTTTATTCTGGCTTCATGTGCCAGATGCAGATTGGTGTACACTTGAGGCACATTCTTGCCACTCGTCATCCCTCCCTGCATCGGTGTACTCCTCCCTGCCCACAAAGTGGTCCAGGTTTACCTCCAACCCTGTAGTACTGTCCACCCTTAGAATCTGGGCACAGTTCCGAAATCATTATAAATTCACTTCTCCCTCCCCTCTAAGTCCTATTTGTAAGAATCATTTATTTCCAGCCTCCTCTCTCGACTTAACATTTACTCAGTGGGGCAGGAAGCAGCTTTCCTGTTTTAAAAGCTTGTACTGTAAAGAAGGGTTCGATAGTTTTGAAAATATATGCCAGAAATATTGACTGATATCATTGTTATATTCGCAACTAATGTCTCTAGAAAACCATGACCTTTCAAAAATTAAGATCAGGTGGGAGGGCGAGTTGATGATTAAGTTGTTGGACAAACACTGGGAGGATGCTTTACAAAGGATTAACTCATCCTCATCATGTGCACGCTTGGGGCTCATTCAGTTTAAAGTAGTGCATAGGGCTCATTTCAGTAGGGCTAGGTTAGCAGATATATATCCAGGAACAGACAGCAGCTGTATTAGATGCTCCCTCTCCCCAGCTGATTTAACACACACGTTTTGGTTGTGTCCCCGTTTAAATCAATATTGGTCATCTGTTTTTCAAACTTTATCTGAAGCCATGAAAATTAAAATTAAGCCCTGCCCGTTGATTGCAATATTCGGTATTCCAAGCGAGAGTTTAACCTTAACCCGGAATCAATCGGACATTATTGCTTTTACATCACTTCTTGCCCGTCGAAGAATCTTATTGGTCTGGACTTCCCCTGCTCCCCCAGCAGTGGCCGCATGGTTACAGGATGTTTTATTTTTTCTTAAACTAGAAAAAGTTAAATTCACGGTGAAAGGCTCAGTCCAAAAATTTTATGTAAAATGGCAACCTTTTGTGACATATTTTGAGAATCTTAAAGTAATGCCTGAATAATGAGACACTTATATTTTCCCATCTATTTCCTTTGTTTATTTTTTTTATGTATTTTTATTCAAATCAATGATCATCTACTCTGATGGGGTGGGAACTGATTAGCCTGACTGACAATTGTGAAAACTTGAGTTTAAAACCTTGTAAACCATTTGTGTAGATATGTTGACATGCGGACGTGTGCTTGTTTTCAGTGTGTAGACCCTTAAATGTTTTTGAAGAAATGTGTACCAAACAGAGTGGAAAAAAAGCTTCCCAGAATGTTGTCAATATGGGGGGGGGATACTTTTGTTGGGAGGGGGGATAATACTTAGCAATGTTCTTTTTGCTACTTTTTTTTTGTTTGTAATATTTTTTATTTTTTGTTAAGAAAAAATGAAAATGGAGAACTGTCTTACTTCCTGTACAAGGTAACATGCTTGCTCCTCCAATAAAAATATTTATAAAAAAATAAATAAAGTGGACAATATGGCGGCCGAACTCGCAAGGTTGGATAATAAATGTGAGGATCTTGAGGCTAGATCACGGCGCAATAATATAAGGATTCCTGAGGGTTCGGCCAACTCCTCCACTACAACGGCCGTCTCTACTCTGCTCAAGGAGGCATTTAAACTTGACAAAGAGCCCCTCCTCGACCGCTCTCATCGCACCCTTCAACTGAAACCAGGACCCGGAGATCGCCCTCGCCCTATTATCGCTCGTCTGCATTATCACACGGACTGTGTCGACATCCTGAGGCGCGCCAGAGCCGAACAGCGGATCAAGATTGGTGATATGGTTATTTCTGTCTTCCCTGACCACACAGCGAAAACGGCCCGAGCCGCTTTTAACGACGTCCGCCGCCAGCTCCGCGAGATACCAGGGATTAGTTTTGGACTGTTCTACCCGGCGCGCCTCCGTATTACGCACAACGGTGCCGGAGGGAATTCACATCCCCAGAAAAGGCCAAGGCGTTCATCTCAACATTGAGCAAGTAAGAGGACTGTCAAAAGAGTAATAATGTTGATGTTGCAGTCTACCTCTTAATGGACACTCGCTAATTATTTGATCTTCACACCAAGTTATATAACGTTTAAGTGGACCTGTTTATATGTGCCCTATTGTTCATCACTGACAAGTTTGCAGGAGCCCAAGCTTAACTATTCTGCTCCTGTTAGTTCAAAGCTGTAAGTATGTTTCTTACTGATTCGACTCTCTGTGAGTCAGCACTGGGTTCTCCATCGTTTGAGGATGGGGTCGTTGTAAGTGTTTTGGGGTGGGAGGGAGGGAGGGAGGGAGGGAGGGAGGAAGGGGGGGCGGGCGGACTGTGTTTGCTATTTTGGCTGTTATGTCCACCTTGTGTTTACTTTTCTTTTGTCATGCCTTTTTTCTTTTTTTTTCTTCCCATTTTTTTGGGTGGGTGTGGGGCTCCATGCTCATTGTTTTTCTTTATCTTAACTAATGACTGCTAATACTAGTAATTCGGGAATCCCTCACTTCGGCTCCTCAGTGAGGTTTGTGAGCTGGAATATTAAAGGTATGGGGAGCCCCATTAAGAGGTCGAGAGTATTTGCTCATTTGAAACGTCTAAAACCTGATTTAGTGTTTCTGCAGGAGACTCATATGCGTACTAAGGACCAGGGGCCTCATTTATCAACAATGCGTAGAAAAGGTTCTAAATTCACTCTTACGAATGAAATTTAGTATGTGCTTAAGTACAAAAAAATCGGTATTTATCAAACGTGCGCTGGCCTATCGTACGCACACCAGTAAGTCATCAATCTTGATAAATCCCACATGTTCTTAAGTACCATGCTCGTTCACGATCAGACCATTTGCATTCAGAAACGCCTCCAATTAACCATATATGGTCACAACACATCCCTTTATCAACCATGTGAATGTGTTTTACCCCTCTCCGCCACAATGGGAAAGAGGGCAACGAAAACAAACTTCTCCAACACATAAATGGAAACCCTTGTAAACGAGGTTGAATCAAAGCAAAACATATTTTGTTGGCTCACTTAGTGCAGGCATTAAAACAAAATAAAGCTTGCTGCATGGGAAAATGTGATATTTTCGAGCAAGTTGTAAGGCAACGGCATTGTTTGGGGTCCGCGATCTGACAACTTTACGTGCAGTCATTCATAAACTCTTTCAATAAATAAGAGATGAAGATAAGTTCCTAACAACATTAGAGTTACTAAGTGAAATGAGTGATTGGCGAGTCTGGCGAGTCACCGCGGCTCGTCCAGCTCACAGCTGTCAGATGAGACGCACAGAGAGCATCGGAGGGATCCTCCGCTTCAAAACATGTAAACGTGTGACACATTTAATGAATAATCAATTAGAGCTTACCTAAAAATAAGTGAGCCATATAACTATGTATTGCATTTAGGATGTTAGCTCATTTGGACGCTGTTTTGACCGTCTGTTTTCATTGATGTATTGGTGATATTATAGGCCTATCTACTTTCAGTTTAATTACTGAGTCGTGATCAGTGTTCTTAAATAAACTTAGATTATAAAACAAGAGGTCCAAAACACAGATGATGATTAAACAAACAAATGTAGGCTATGACTTTATATTACCCTAGAAATGCACGGGTGGATTTGACGCGTGGCGATTATAGATATAAAGAGAACGCTGGCGGTTCTAGTGTTAATGCAGACGTTGAAACTCTTAAATGCTTTGCTTTGTGCTTGTAATATCGCTATTCTACCACTAGATTATGTTCGTAAGCATGGTCAGAGTTGTGCTTACATTTACACACATTCATAAGTCTAAGTACATTTTGGTAAATTCCATACTTTGCGTGGCAATGTTCTTACGCCCTACTTACGCACAGATTTGTGCGTAAGTACGGTTGATAAATGAGGCCCCAGGTCAGACTAAAATGCCCCTGGGTTTCTGAGGTATATCATTCAAATTTCAACTCTAAAGCCAGAGGGGTTGCCATTTTAATTAGTAATAAAATTACATTTTCAGCTCCCAAAATTATTTCTGATACGAATGGCAGATATTTAATCATCTCAGGTACACTGTCTCATGTTCCCATTTTATTGGTAAATATATATGCCCCCAATTTTGATGACCCACACTTTATGAATAAGTTATTTGAGCGCCTCCCTTTATTGAACAACACCCTGCTTATATTTGGTGGCGACATGAACTGTGTAATTGGCCCCAAACTTGACCGCTCTGGTCCCCGCTCCCTGACCCCATCGTCAATGTCAAAGGCAATTTCTGACTTTATGTCAAAAAATGGTTGCATTGATCCTTGGAGATTCCTTAACCCCCATTTAAAAGAATACTCCTTTTTTTCACCAATGCATCAGTCCTTTTCTCGAATAGATTATTATTTTATTGATGCCAAACTGATTTCTAAAGTGAAAGCTGCTGAATATCATCCTATTGTTATTTCTGACCATGCCCCTCTCTCTCTGGATATTCAGCTCTCCCCTCAACCTAAGTACTCTGGTTTATGGAGGTTCAATACCTTACTTTTGTCAGACCAAAAATTCAATAAGTTAATTGCGACCACAATTGATGATTTTATTGCGACCAATCAGAACGAGTTGGAACCTATCTCTTCGTCATTGCTGTGGGAATCACTAAAAGCGGTCTTGCGGGGCCAAATTATTTCCTATTCTGCACATTTGAACAAAACCCGTAAAAATAAACTTCAAGAACTCTCCACTAATATTGGCAATTTAGACCATCAACTTGTTGCCGTTGTCCTAATTTGCTCAAACGTCGTGTAGAATTACAGACTGAATTTGATCTCATCACAACCACTGATGCGGAGCGTTTGCTTTTGCGCTCACGCTCTACATATTATGAACATGGGGATAAGGCAGGTCGACTCCTGGCTCACCAGCTACGCCGCCAGGGAGCCTCACGTGCTCAGATAAAAGATTCGTCTGGCAATTTACATACTGACCCTACTTCCATTAACTCGGTTTTTTCATCTTTCTATTCCTCCCTATATAAGTCGGAGTCATCATCTGACCCCACCGAAACTAATTCTTTCTTAGACAGTCTAAATTTCCCTGTAATAAATCCAGACGTTGCCAAACAACTGGACTCACCACTCACCGTAGAGGAAATCACTTGCGCTATGAAAACCATGCAAAATAATAAAGCTCCTGGGCCTGACGGATACCTAGTTTACATTTGAAATAAAATATTATGCAGGGTCCTCTGGGATGGGCTTGGTGTTCTTTTTCTTTTACGGGATATATTTTTCTGTAATATAATGAATTCATTTAAATTTAGTGAGAGGAACAAAGCAGAAGAACTCTGTTGTCCAGTTATCTTTTTTTCCACTGACGAGGCTGAAATAGGCTATAGACTATACACAGTGCATGGGCAACTGAGGGCAGCCCCATTTTCAAATATTTTTAAATAAACTCAATACACACTGTGCATGCCATGGACTTGAACGTGACGTGATCAGTTAACCTCGGATTACCTCCCAGATGAACTGATTCAATTATTAAGCTATTAACTATCTACCAAGACATTGTATTCCTTTTATTGTATGATAATTTACATTTACATAATATGATGTTGATATCAAACACACAAACTAAAAAAAAATTGGGGGGGGGAGGCCCCTGGCAGTCGGGACCCTAAGCAACTGCTCATTTCGCTTATGCCTCGGACCGGCTCTGCTGACCAGTGACCACTATAAGCGGGTGGGTAACTTGGAGGTAACCACCCAATAATACAATTAGAAGCAATGCATGGTAATGGTATATTCTTTAGTATAAATTCATTGTCTGAATTTTATTTGACATTTTCTTGGACAGCGAATGAACAGGTCCGTCCGATAGTGGGTCTGGACTTCCACCTAAAAAAAAAAAAAAATAATGTTTTTATTTTATTTTATTGGGTGGGCACAGCCCACATTTGGGTGGGCACGGCCCACCCTGGCCCCTGGCTACTGCCGGCCCTGCTCGTTAATAAATGTGGATGCTATGATCCTTGCTAAGGCTCTGGCCCGTCGCTTGGAAAACATTCTCCCCACTATTGTCTCTGAGGAACAAACTGGATTCATAAAAGGATGCCAGCTGTTCTATAATGTACGCACCCTCTTAAATATTATTTATTCTAAAAGCACCACAACAGTTCCTGAACTAGTTATCTCTGTTGACGCCGAAAAAGCTTTCGACAGGGTCGAATGGGACTACTTGCTGGCTGTGTTGAACAAATTTGGTATGGGTACTATATTCAATTCGTGGATACGCCTGCTTTATACAGCTCCACAAGCCAGCGTCACTACAAATGGCATTCAATCCAGCTTTTTTACTCTGTCTCGTGGCACTCGGCAGGGATGTCCCTTGTCCCCTTTATTATTTGCCCTAGCAATAGAACCCCTGTCTATCTATCTCAGGTCCTCTCCCATTTTCACCGGTGTATCAAGGTCGGACATGGTATTTAAGCTTTCTCTTTATGCTGATGATGACCTATTACTGTATGTCTCGGACCCAGTTCGTTCTATACCAGCCATCTTATCCTTCCTAAAGACATTTGGTTCATTTTCAGGGTATAAAGTGAATATTTCTAAGACTGAATGCTATCCTATTAATGCTTCTGCACTACAACTTAATCAGGCTAATATTCCTTTTAAGTTTAGCCCATCTGGCTTCAAGTATCTAGGGATCAACGTAATAAGAACATTAAAGTTACTTTTTTCTTCCAACTTTTCCCCACTTCTGTCCAAAATTAAATCTGACCTTCAAAGATGGAGAAGTTTACCCTTATCTTTGATTGGAAGAATTAATACAGTGAAAATGAACATTCTGCCAAAATTTCTGTTTTTGTTTCAGTGTCTCCCCCTATTTTTGCCTAAAAGTTTTTTTTAAACCATTGATCAAATTATTTCAGGCTTCTTATGGTGTGGAAAGGTTCCCAGAGTCCGCAAATCATTATTGTAGAGATGTAAATTTAATGGTGGTTTACTGGGCGGCACACATCCACAAAATTACATTTTGGTTTAATTCAAGTGATCCACCATGGTGTAAGTTGGAGGCTCAGTCTTGTTTTTTGTCTTCTCTATTGGCCCTACTCACCTCCTCTATCCCAACCAGCCCCTCTGGCTTCACAAACAACCAAGTAGTGAGTTCCACACTCAAGATCTGGTACCAATTCAGGAGACAGTTTAAATTTACTTCGGCTTCAACTTCAGCTCCCTTACTAAAGAATCACCTATTCAAACCCGCACTCACAGACTCCACCTTTTCTGTATGGCACGTTAAAGGCCTGATATTTTTTAAAGACCTGTATAGAGAAGGTATTTTCCGTAGCTTTACAGACCTGTCTTGTGTATATCAGCTCCCTCCCTCTCATTTATTTCACTATTTTCAAATCAGACACTGTGTCAAATCGCTATTTCCAACCTTCCCCTCCTCACCTACGGTTCAGTTGTGGGAAGAGTTTATCTGTTCCAGCCCCTTTCAAAATCTCTTATTTCTAAAACGTATAACAAACTCCTGTCCTATGACAACTTACCATCCACTAAGGTCAAGACGGCCTGGGAGCAGGAACTGGGGCTGAACTTAGAGGATAGCTACTGGGAGTTAGCTCTTGACAAAATTCAGAAAAAGCTCAACTTGCACTCGTTTGACACTCATACAGTTCAAAGTGATATTTAGAGTCCATTTTTCCAAAGCTCGACTGTCACAAATTTATACCAGTGTAATCGATAGCTGCGACAGTTGTCATTCTTCATCCTGTAATATAACCCATATGTTTTATTCTTGCCCTCTACTATCTAGCCCCACCCCTAATTGTTAATTGCTAATTGTTTTATTTGTATTAGGGGAGAACGGGGTAAGTAGGCACACTTTTTACTCTAGTGAGAATTGCTCATCACCAAAACATCTGTCAATAGCCATTCCTACATTAAATTGAAGCTTAAGGTGTTGGCTAGAAATGTGTGTCTCTCTTTTTTTCCAACTTATTGTAATGAAGAAGTAATTTACCATCAAAGACACTCTGACACATTGTGACAACCAACCCCATCAAGGGGTCGGTTGTCATACACTATGGGGTTGTTTGTCACAATGTTATCTTAATGGGAAAAATCTTAAAAAGAAGGCAAGGAGGCAGAACCAAATTTGAATGTTTAATTGCATTGTCAAGTTGACAAATAGGCCTACATAACGTTCTGTAGCCTTGGCAGCTGGTCTAGTTTGGGATGCACTGGGTTGTTTTGATTTTGTTGCCCTTTTTTCTTTTGCTTGCTAGCTGCCTTTTCCTGCTCTATTCTTTCCTTCTCTGGGGTGTCAGTGAGGATACAGCTTGACAATTTATTTCGTTATTGGGTTCCTTTTCTGGCTGCAGCCTTGAGATAACATGTGACAACCAACCCCCCAAAAAATTTGACGACCAACCCCAACTTGAATTTCTTGCTAGCATCAAGGCCAACAACCATCTGACAACTAATTAGCTTGCTAACCACAATCTAAACTATAGTTTACCCTTCACACTTTCTGAGGGTAACAAGTGTTTTGTTATAAACCCATTGTGTAAAAGCCTAGAAGAAAAATACTGAGAAGCAAAATATTTTGAATTTGACATGAAAAACACAAAACATCCTCTCATCTGAAATGCAGCAGTCTAACTCCAAGGAAGTCTATGTATGTGACCTCTGATCCCAATTCTGGACCTTTTTTATATCAACATTTCAGAGCTAGCGCGCTCTGGTGGCGAGATATAACGAATGTGACATCCAACCCATGTGACAAATTACCCCGTTCTCCCCTATTCGTAGGGGAAAGTGGGGTGAGTTGTGCATTTTGGAAGTTGCAAAACCCCTTGTTTCTAGAAAACCGTGGAAGAAATTGGAAATGTGACCACATATTTAAGAAGAGCCATCCATTTGACTCATCCTGTAAAGAAGGGAGACACAAGGAATAAGATATAAGCACATTTAAGCTAAAAAAACTGTGTTTTGCCTTTCAAAGTAAAATTTCCATGATCAAGGTTTTTTGATTATTGTGTCTGAACAATTATAGACACGTTTGAAAACATTTGACACATGTTTTAGTGCTTTGGTATGCTACACTTTGAGTCTATATAGTTAGCACGATGTCAGCCCTAAATTGCTGCATCATGCCTATTATCCAAAATTCTGGGGATGGGGTGATTTGTGCCAAATGGCCTAGGTGAGTTATAAGTAAGTAAGTAAGTAAAATGTATTTAGAAAAGCACATTTATGACAGTTTGCACTGTCCAAAGTGCTGTACATAGTGCATTCAGTAGGTAAACAATGAAGGTAAAATAACAATAACCAAAATAAAAGACGTAAAGCCCATACATCCACATAAACACAGATAATAGTGCAGAGGTAAGATAGTTAATGGGGAGGAAACACCAGGGTGTACATATGGGTTTTGAGCCTTGATTTAAAGGCAGAAATGTAGGGAGAATCACATTTGGCAGGTGGCAGTTGGTTCCACAAGCACGGAGCAACTAGTGCAAAGTACATTTCTGAGAGTCGTGCCAGTGGCATGGCTGTATACGCTGGTCACCAAAAGAAAGTGATTGTCTACAGTAGCTCAGAAGAGAGTGACACCACAATTCCAACGACACCACTGATGAGAGTTCAGATGGCCAGAAAGATGATGATGGTCACTTTGTCATTGTGAGCTTTGCAGGCAAAACCACCTAGATCTGCTAGGCCTTGTTTAAGAAAATATACCTTCAATCTATGTCAACTATTTACTTTATTTACTTTAAATACACCTTAAATAAGTGATTGTCTAATGGATTTGTCTTGCATTACAGTTTTTGAGATATATATAAATTGGCACAATTCACCCCACCTTATTTTCTCCAAATGCACAAATCACCCCACGTAGTGGGGTGATTTGTGCGACAAGACAACTTTTTTTCCGAAAGCTATATTTCTTAAACAGTTTATTCCAGATCCAAAGTTTTTATTGCCAGGGATGCACAACATCCTGAAAATATATGTGCATATTTGAGTTGGAGACATAACTGTCAAGGCCTCACTTTAAAATCACTTTGAGTAAAAAGTTGCACAACTCACCCCACTTTCCCCTACATTTTATTGTATTTTAAATATTATTACTATTATTTTTATTATGATGATTATTACAGCTTGATTATTCCTTCCTGTAATGTTTGTAAAAAAAAGAAAAAAAAAACATACAACCAGATCTACTATGAAATGGTTTAAATCAAAGCATAGTCATGTGTTAGAATGGCCTAGTCAAAGTCCAGACCTAAAAACAATTGAGAATATTGAGAAAGACTTGAAAATTGCTGTTGACAGACACTCTCCATCCAATTTGATGCTGAATCAATAGTTCGAGCTATAAGAATGGACAAAATATATCAGTCTGTAGATGTGCAAAGCTGGTAGAGAAATACTCAAATAGATTTTCAGCTTTAATTGCAGCGATAGGTGGTTCTACAAAGCATTGACTCAGGGGGCTGAATACTTTTGCACACCACACTTTTCAGTTTTTTATTTAGAAAAAAAAATAAAACCACGTTTCATTTTCATTCCACTTCACAATGTTGCGCCACTTTGTGTTGTATCACATAAAATCCCAATAAAATAAATGTACGTATGTGGTTGTAACGTGACAAAATGTGGAACATTTTTCAAGGGGTATGAATACTTTTGCAAGCCACTGTATACATTCACGTCCAATCCATTAAAGTGGCCACGAGAACCTTTGGCGGCTGGCAGCCCCCTTGGACAAAAGCGGTAGTATTTTTACGACGCCAGCTGTCTGAAGCTGTTTTCTAGCGTGTGCGTTGCGAGTGTCAAATGATGAGGACACAATATAGTGCATGTCCATGTTGAATATGTTAGGACACGGAATCTTTTCGGCTCTGTGAGAGTGGTTAGTGACACTGCATCAGCTAATGCCAGTCAGTGCCACACACACGGGCGTAGCACCAAATTCTGGGCCCCTATACAAAAAGTCCTGATGGGCCCCCTGAAAATGCGGTCTTACAATACACATGGCTCTCTGAGCCAGACAACTCCACAATATTTCATCTGATGAATGACCAAATCATTACTTTTACCGGTGTCTTAGTCAAGGTGGTCACTGGCCAGGGTCACAGGAGGCGCGGCGCCGCGGCGAAAATTTTGGGGGTATTTTGCTCGAAGATGCCAATGCGCACTATAGAAACAACTGTTTATTTGAATACAGTTGTGCAATTTTGTTTGCTATGTGCAGGTAAAATTTTACAGACAGTACAAAACACAATTAAAGAAAACTTCTACTGTTTTGGTGCAATACTATGCAGACACACTAAATACAAATAATAGACCATACACTTTATGGATAGGGGGCTGTGATTATTTTGGACAATAGGCCTACTGTGATGCGATAGCCTATACTTCATTAATGGTTATTATTAGCCTACTTGCTTGATTTCTTTTTAAATACAGGTCGTTTTGGAACATATCTTTCCCAATTTAAAACGTAAAAATAAAGCAGCATTGAAAATTCAGAAAATAAATCTTGTACACTACACTAGCATGCTTTTCTACAAATAACTCAATAGTTGAAATAATAAATACAATGTGTTTTCCCCTTAAAATGTCTAAATGCATTTCAAAGACAGTAACAGTGTGGCACTTCTTTAAACTTACTGAAACTTGCAGGGGCCATCACTCTCATGTATTCATCAGACTTTTTTTTGCGCTGTCTGAGCGGATAGATAGGTTATGTTTCCACAGTGTGTGATCTTAACTGTTCTAGCTTTGCCAGCACTTATTTCTGTACAGCTAAATATCCCCATAGAAACATCGCTCCGTTTATTTTCGCCACCAGTTCAATTCAATGTTGGCTTGCTCCTGCTTACTCTCCCGCACACATGCCTTAGTCATGCGCAGGCCCCTGATCTCCTTGCAAGGGTCAGGGGCCTATCATGAGCCAGTCAATTATAAAAAAAATTGGAATGGCATTGTTCAGGGCCTTCGAAGATCGGGGCCCCACATTTAGCTTGTTAATTTCTCAAAAACAGTTCACCCACAAGAAGTTTCAGGTCCCGCTGACCTTACTAGCATTCCTTGATAGCCCACATTCGACTTTGATCTATCTGCGTCTTGCAAGGATGGACAAGCTCATGTGCCGCATGATATAATTGTGTAACCCAGTAGTTAAATATTCGTACAGTATTATTTCAATTTAAATGTATCCCAAAGGCCAGATTATTGCTTAGTAGGTCATATTGTACCATGTATTGATAGAAAAGTTAAGTATAAATAATTTACAGATTCTTACCCCTACTTATCCAAATGCATTCTCATAATGTTCCCTTGTGCCTGCATGTACAGTATATAACTGTACACCCTTCACTAGTACAATGTTTTCTAGTTCTTAAGCTGTAGGTAAAACTACAAAACACTGTAAAAAATGTTACTTGATCTTACAAAAAAAAAATGTTGAGTTGTAAAAACTCTATAAAGGTGTTTTTCCACAAAATTCCCAGGAACTTGTAGTTCCAGAAATGTAAAAGTTCCCGTGTCCCTTTGTTGTCTGTGTTTCCAGTGTTTCCTGAAGTCCCAGGGAGGTTTTGCAAATCAGGCCGATGACGTATGGAAAAGCAGTGAAATGAACTGCACTGCACGTCATTTTATGATACATTTAATTAATGTTGATTTTTGACAGAATCAGTGTGCCACATCGTGGGAGGTTTTATTTTGAAAGACACACCTGAATTGTAAAAACTATAGTGAATGTTGCCGGTATGATTAGCCCTTGCAAAAGAGTCTCAATGGGATTTACCTGTAAAAATAAAGGTTAAAAAAAATGAGGGACAACAAATCATTTCTCTATCTATTATAGCCTAGAGAATGCAAGCATGAAAAAAAGAAAAAAGTGAGAATGGTGAGCCGAATAGTGCTGTTGCCGACAAGCGTGGCTGCTGGCACCGGACAGATTATTCCTGTTTATTTTAGCATAGCCCTAATTGTAATTTTGCAGTAGTGTTTTATTCCTGCTGATGCATGCTGTGTGTCTGCTCTATAGACTGTAAGGCTGCTCTAACTTGTTAACACAGGCGCAGTAAAAAAGGCAGACACAAGAGCAGCAGATGCATGATAAGATAATACTTTATTGTCCGTTTGCAGTACAAGCTCCAACAATTATACATGAAAACGGACTTCCGGGTTGAGCATGTAGTGAGCAGACGTATGTGAAGTGGCTCCCGAATTACTTTTTTATTTTCTACCTCATTTTACGAGCATAACGTTTGGCGAGTTTTGGTTTGATTCTGTGTACTTAACTTATATAACTTTGCACGACTAAATGAGTCCAAGGAGACACGGCCGAGGGCAAAAAACTGCCGAAATGGACGAAGATGCTACAAGTGAAGACAACATGGACGCACAAGCTAGCCCAAGCTCGAGGTTACCTGCTGATCTTGCGCAGCTCCACTCGGTGCTTCTTTCCGACCTCGCACAGTCAATGGACTCCCTCCTGAAAAAAGCACTAGGCGAGGCACTGGCACCAATCTCGGCATCCCTTGAGCGGGTAAAGTCGTCTCTTGATTCCCACGAAGAACGCATTCATGACATGGAAGAAGGGCTAAACGACCACAGCGACAGGTTCGTGGCTATCGAAACAACATGCGCTGCACTTGTAGCTGACAACGCGAGGCTGAAAAACAAAGTGGAGGACTTAGAAAATCGCTCCCGTAGGTCCAATCTGCGAGTTGTCGGCATCCCTGAGAATCTGGAGGGGCCGGACACAGTTAAGTTCATGACTGAGTTTTTCGAGGAAGTTCTGGGAAAAGAATTCTTCCCGCATCCCGTCATTCTCTCCCGCGCACATCGAGTGGGACCCAAGCTGACCGCGGACTCCGGCCCCAGCCCCAAACGGCCGAGGATATTCCTCGTTCTCTTCCACTCCTTCCAAAACAAACACCGCATAATAACGAGGAAACGAGAGCAGCTGTTCTTCAGGGGACACAAGGTATTTTTCCATGAGGATGTCAGCGCGGAACTCGGCAAGAAACAAGCTGCCTTTAAAGAAGTGAAATCCCTCCTGTACAAGAAGAGCGTCAGGTTCGCTCTCATCTATCCCGCCCGGCTCCGCGTCCTGCACGACGGACAGACGCTGTTCTTCGAGACACCGGAGAAGGCCAGGGAATTCTACGACCTTCACTGGGGAGAGTAAACGATGCTGGAGCATAAACAATCTATGCAAAGGTGAAATTAAGCCTAGCTTTCGGCTTGGACACTTTGATTCTTTGGGACTGTTTGCTATATGGCTTGGTTAATATTTATTTTATGGAAAAAAAAAAAAAAAAAGTTCAACTAAGCTGCATGCCTACTGACGCGATTATATTTAAGTCAATGTGGTCTAATGTGGTTCATACACGTTTATGGTACAATAACAATGCTGGGGCATCTGTGATTTAAATATACAACAGTTAGGCTATGTTTTACTCTCTAGCATGGCACAGTCATGTTTTAGTTGGTGTGGCTTTCACACATAACTTTGCATATGGCCATTTTACAGACTATGGTCAATTTTAGTAGGGTAAAATAAGTTACATTATCGGTCCTGAAAAGGCTGAATTCATTTTATTTTAACAAGGCCAGCCACTCTGATTTATTTGAAATAGTTTTTCTAGTCCAATCGTGCCCTTTGTAATCGTACAGTGAGCACTGGTGATCCAGATGCAAACCAGGGATATATTATATTATTTTCCATTTTATTTATTTTATCTAGTTTGGTCCCTCTTTTATTTTTTCTCAAGGTGAGCCGAATAGATAATTGTATGTAGGTAGAACATACATCATTTAATGAGAGGGGAGCCACCCTCAGGTTAGGATAGGAGTTATAGAGACAACGCTGGATGTCTTGGAAGTCTTTCATCTGGGAATTCCTGCGGTTTTCTTCGTTTGGGGAAGAAGATCTAGGTTTGGGGTGTTCAATGGGGTTTTTGTTTTTGTTTTCCAACTTAAGTTTCATGAAAACTGGGGAACATTTTATGTATATGGCAACACTTTATCTTCTAAGGATGCACACAGCTATGGTAAAACTTATTTATCATTGATACTTTTTTTTTTTTTTTTTTTTTTTTTTTTTTTCTACACAACTGGACATCACTTATGACCATACATGTACTTATACACCATGTGGTTCGAGCTAATCATACCCATTTTGGATGTCTGCTATGATAAATAATGCAGGGGGTACAAGCCCAATAGGGGGAGCTGCAGTTAGGTTTGTGTCCTGGAATGTTAAGGGGATGAACGGTCCTGTGAAACGGTCTAGGATTTTTCTCATCTTAAACAATTGAAAACTGATGTTTTGTTTCTACAAGAGACACATTTACGGTTAGAAGACCACACCAGACTTCGTAAAGCATGGGTTAATCATATCTTCCATTCTAAATTTAATAACAGATCAAGAGGGGTGGCAATTTTGATTAATAAACGAACTCAATTCTCACTAACTGCTATAATTGCCGACCCCAATGGTCGATATGTCATTGTCTCGGGCCTCCTATTTCAAACACCTGTTCTTTTGGTAAACGTGTACGCCCCTAATTGGGACGATGCTGAATTTGCCAAGAAGCTTCTGTCATCCCTCCCTAATTTAGATACACATAGATTAATCCTTGCAGGAGATTTGAATTGTACAATTGACCCATTGCTCGATAAATCTAGCCCTAAATCTGCCTCACCATCTGTAATGTCAAGGGTCTTCTCAGATTTTATGAGACAAAATGGCTGTGTAGACCCATGGAGGTTTCAAAATCCAACTTCCAAACAATTTTCTTTCTTTTCTCATGTCCACCACTCTTTCTCAAGGATAGATTACTTTTTTATAGATAGCTCTTTCATCCCTGCAGTGGAATCTGTTGAATATTTGGCCATCATCATTTCAGATCATGCACCACTCATCTTAGACCTTTCTTTTACTTTGAACGTTAGAGAGCAATCCTTCTGGAGACTTAACTCCTTGCTGCTTTCAAATGAGAAGTTTTGCAAGCATGTGACTACTAATATAGATACTTTTCTGGAAGTAAACAAGAAGGAAGGTATATCATATTCCCTACTTTGGGAAACTCTAAAAGCGTACTTAAGAGGACAAATTATCTCCTATGTAGCGCATGCCAATAAGGAACGGCGTAAACAAATACAAGACTTGACGGATTTAATTTTTAAATTAGACCGCAGCTACTCTGAAAGCCCCTCCCCAGAATTATATAAAGAACGGATAGCTTTACAGTCTAAACTCAATCTTCTATCCACCAACCAGGCTGAGTACTTGTTACTGCGGACCGGAGCACTTATTATGAGTACGGAGAAAAAGCTAGTCGATTGCTGGCTCACCAGCTGAAACGCCAGGCTGCGTCACGGCTCATACCCAAGTGATAGATCAGGATCAGAATATAGTCACCAACCCAAAGGAAATTAACAATACTTTTGCAACATTTTACTCTACACTTTACACCTCTGAATTCCCATCAGATGTTACAAATATGAACCGTTTCTTAGATAATTTAGATATACCTACTATTGAGCCTGGAGATAGGGAAGGGTTAGACCGACCTCTTACACAGTCAGAGATCACTGCAGCCATCGGGGACGTGCGAACTGGTAAATCTCCAGGACCCGACGGTTACCCCCCTGAATTTTTTAAGAAATTTAAAGATAAACTTGCACCCATTATGCTAGAAGTATTTAATGAATCTTTGGGAAAGGGTTCTTTGCCCCCAACCCTCACACAAGCTACGATTACACTACTCCTCAAAAAGGACAAGGACCCTACTAAGTGTGGCTCTTACCGTCCTATCTCCCTCCTAAATGTTGATATAAAAATTTTAGCTAAGGTGATGGCACATCGTTTAGAATCCGTTCTCCCTAAAGTAATCTCTGAAGACCAGACAGGCTTTATAAAGGGTCGCCACTCTTTTTCAAATATTCGCCGACTTGCTAATGTGATCTACTCCTCCGGTCCTTCCTTGACTGCAGAAGCTGTTATCTCTCTGGATGCAGAGAAGGCCTTTGATCGGGTGGAGTGGAAATACTTATTTGCCGTATTGCAAAGGTTTGGGTTTGGTGACATATTTCTGGCATGGATCCGTCTGCTTTATTCATCCCCTCAAGCATGTATTCAAACTAATCAATCTCATTCCAAATTTTTCCCCCTGTCACGTGGGACACGTCAAGGATGTCCGTTATCCCCGCTCCTGTTTGCAGTGGCAATTGAACCTCTTTCGATTGCATTGAGGTCATCGTTGTTGTTACGGGGGGTGGGCCGTGGGAGTGAGGAACATCGCGTCTCTCTGTATGCAGACGATCTCTTGATCTATGTAAGCAATCCAGAAGCTAGCGCCCCTGTAATCGTATCACTATTGAACAATTTTGGGTCTTTTTCTGGCTACAAACTTAATTATCAGAAAAGTGAATGCTTCCCCATTAATGAGTTGGCAATGCAAATTAAACAAGAGTCATTCCCCTTCCACTTAACACATTCTGGATTCAAATATCTTGGAATAAACATCACACGTTCCTTCACCTCTCTTCTTGGAGCTAATTTTACACCCCTAAATAATCAAATGAAAGCTGACTTTCAAAGGTGGAGCAGTCTACCTCTGACTATTGCAGGGAGGGTACAATCGGTGAAGATGAACATACTCCCAAAGTATTTGTATTTGTTCCAATGCCTACCGTTATTCCTGACTAAATCATTTTTTCAGTCAGTTAACACATCCATTACCTCCTTCATCTGGAATAATAAAGTCCCAAGAGTTAATAAAGGCTTACTTCAGCGGGGACGCAATGTGGGGGGACTAGCTCTCCCCAGTTTTATTCACTACTATTGGGCAGCCAATTTGCAGAAAATTTTATTCTGGCTTCATGTGCCAGATGCAGATTGGTGTACACTTGAGGCACATTCTTGCCACTCGTCATCCCTCCCTGCATTGGTGTACTCCTCCCTGCCCACAAAGTGGTCCAGGTTTACCTCCAACCCTGTAGTACTGTCCACCCTTAGAATCTGGGCACAGTTCCGAAATCATTATAAATTCACTTCTCCCTCCCCTCTAAGTCCTATTTGTAAGAATCATTTATTTCCAGCCTCCTCTCTCGACTTAACATTTACTCAGTGGGGCAGGAAGCAGCTTTCCTGTTTTAAAAGCTTGTACTGTAAAGAAGGGTTCGATAGTTTTGAAAATATATGCCAGAAATATGATTTATCACGCAGTAATTTTTTTAGGTATCTCCAAATACGCCACTGTGTTAAAACGCTGTTTCCCTCTTTCCCTGTCCTCCCTGCTGAGGCAGCATGGGAAGAAATGACCCTCCTCTGTCCAAAAAAAGGACTGATATCATTGTTATATTCGCAACTAATGTCTCTAGAAAACCATGACCTTTCAAAAATTAAGATCAGGTGGGAGGGCGAGTTGATGACTAAGTTGTCGGACAAACACTGGGAGGATGCTTTACAAAGGATTAACTCATCCTCATCATGTGCACGCTTGGGGCTCATTCAGTTTAAAGTAGTGCATAGGGCTCATTTCAGTAGGGCTAGGTTAGCAGATATATATCCAGGAACAGACAACAGCTGTATTAGATGCTCCCTCTCCCCAGCTGATTTAACACACACGTTTTGGTTGTGTCCCCGTTTAAATCAATATTGGTCATCTGTTTTTCAAACTTTATCTGAAGCCATGAAAATTAAAATTAAGCCCTGCCCGTTGATTGCAATATTCGGTATTCCAAGCGAGAGTTTAACCTTAACCCGGAATCAATCGGACATTATTGCTTTTACATCACTTCTTGCCCGTCGAAGAATCTTATTGGGCTGGACTTCCCCTGCTCCCCCAGCAGTGGCCGCATGGTTACAGGATGTTTTATTTTTTCTTAAACTAGAAAAAGTCAAATTCACGGTGAAAGGCTCAGTCCAAAAATTTTATGTAAAATGGCAACCTTTTGTAACATATTTTGAGAATCTTAAAGTAATGCCTGAATAATGAGACACTTATATTTTCCCATCTATTATCTGTTTCCTTTGTTTATTTTTTTATGTATTTTTATTCAAACCAATGATCATCTACTCTGATGGGGTGGGAACTGATTAGCCTGACTGACAATTGTGAAAACTTGAGTTTAAAACCTTGTAAACCATTTGTGTAGATATGTTGACATGCGGACGTGTGCTTGTTTTCAGTGTGTAGACCCTTAAATGTTTTTGAAGAAATGTGTACCAAACAGAGTGGAAAAAAAGCTTCCCAGAATGTTGTCAATATAGGGGGGGGGGATACTTTTGTTGGGAGGGGGGATAATACTTAGCAATGTTCTTTTTGCTACTTTTTTTTTTTTTTTTTTTGTTGTTGTTTGTAATTTTTTTATTTTTTGTTAAGAGAAAATGAAAATGGAGAACTGTCTTACTTCCTGTACAAGGTAACATGCTTGCTCCTCCAATAAAAAGATTTATAAAAAAAAAATTATACATGAAAACATGAAACAACATTAAAAACATAAACAAGAACAATGAATAATAAATAAGATGGGGGGGTCCAGCCCTGCAAAAAGTGGTCATAAATGATATGGGGTTAAAAGTCACTTATTTGCCTTCCTGTGCTGATACAGCAGTGAGATTGACAAAGGCACAAATGAATGTTTATATTTTACTTTTCTGCACTCCGGCACCCTGTAACGCCTCCCCGAGGGCAGGAGCTGGTACTCCCCGTGTAAGACATGGGCCGGGTCCAAACTGATCTTGTCCGCTAGTTTGACTGTGTGCCTGTTTTGTGTTTAAAAGAATCTGCTCTTCACTGAGTGGCCCACCAGTTTGGAGCAGATTGATAGGAGCCGCATAATCCTGGCTTTGAGTTGTGCAGAATGGGCACCGAACCAGATGGAGCCTCCGTACTGTAGGATGGTTTCAATTGTGGCTTTGTAGAACAGAGACAGGACTTTACTGCTAGCTCCAAATGACCTGAGCCTCCTTTAAAAGTAGATTATTTGCTGCACCTTGCTGCAGATGTAGTCCAGATGCTGGGTCCCGGATAGGGCTGCGCTGTTGCCTGTATGCAAACTGGAAGGGGTCAATTTTGTCCTGTACAGCCTGAGAGAGCAGATGGGATAGGATTTTCTCCATTGACTTCATTAAAACAGATGTTAGTGCCACAGGTCGGAAGTCATTGCACTCCTTAGGGCACGATTTCTTTGGGAGGGGGATGATGTGTGATGTTTTCCAGGCCGTTGGGACAGTGTGTGTGTCTATGGACTGTTGGAAAATGGGTTGCCACACCGGGGCTAGCTCCTTACTGCACGTTTTCAGGATAGAGGCACTGATGTTGTCTGGGCTGACCGCCTTCCGTGAATTAAGCTGACTAAAGATGTTAGCCACCTGACCCACTGTGATTATCACTCTATCCTCAGAGCCCACTGTGACTGACTCCAGCACCTCCCTGCATCTCTCCTTACTCCCAGTGGTTTCAAACCTGCTAAAGAAGGTGTTTAATTCAGTAGCAGAGGCCAGCTCATCATTAGTCACAAAAGGCTTCCTGAGTTTACCTGGCATACCTGTCATGTGCTTTACAGTGTCCCATGTTTTGCGTGGTTGCCAGCCTTGAATGCTTCCTCCAGCTGTTTGTTGTGTGCCTCCTTTGCTTTCCTCAGTATTACTCTCAGTTCCTTGTCTCTTTTTTGTAGTTCAATTGTGTCTTTATTTTTGGAAGCCAATTTTCTCAAATTCATTATTTGTTTAATGTCTTTGGTTTTATAGGATTTATTGTTGGGGTAAACAACCTATTGAAATCCTGGCAGAGTTTTCTCCAGGTTGCAGTTGTTTAAATCACCTAGAACAATGGCAGGGGCATCTGGAAAGTGTTGTTGTTGATTATGAACACATTCTGCTATTGAAGCTGCGGCACGATGTATATTGCCGCTTGGGGGGACATAAACAACAAATAGCTAAATGCAGCCAAACTCTCGGGGGAGATAAAAGGGTCTCAACCCAATGCCCAAAAGTTCAAAGTCTCTGTTACATATGTGTTTGATTGTGTACTGGCGGCACCACCGTTCATTTATGTACACACAAATCCCTCCCCCTCGACTCTTTCCCGAGCTTTCATTCCTGTCCGCCCGTATGAGTGAAAACCTGCTGACGTCATACAGTGAGTCTGGAGCGTCTTTGTGCAGCCATGATTCGGTGAAGCAGAGAAGGGCAGCGTCGCGAAATTTATTGGCGATAGAGCGCAGGTTGGCCAGGATCATGGCAGGTAGAGCTGGTCAGGATTTTCGCTGCCGAAGTCTCCTCCTTATTCCTCCCCGTCTCCCTCGCTTCCTCCTCCGATCTGTCAGCCACCTCAGCTTCCCTTCTCTGGCCTCTGATGTGTTTCCCGGGCATTAGTACTGATGACATTCAGGTTGTGATGTTGATGATCATTCTTTATGAAATCGCAAATGGATTAAATCCAATCCAAGAAATGATAAAAAGATAGTTTTTAACATTGTGGGTGAAACACTGCGGGTAGGCAACTCAACCAATCAGAATTATTCAGCACTAAAGCCCCTGCCCCCAAAGTTTCTAATCCTTTGTTAAGGAGTACCCTCTGAGTAGGGAATTTTCCGATGGTAGATCAATTACCCAGGAACTAAATTTAGAGCCTGGTTCCTGCAATCCAAACGAACAGTTTGTTCAAAGGTTCCTCGTTCCCCGGGAAAGTTCCTGCGCTGGAAAAGCAGTTTTGCTAGGCCTGCTGAACTGGTATCTCTCCCACAGTTATTCATCAAGATGGGAAAGTGGGTTCTTCATCTCCCTGAAGACCCTTGTGGCTGGTGGTTTAAATGCTCTTTGGATAATTTGAGCACCATCCTCCACAGGGTCTTCAATAAAGGGAAATTACATTGTTTGCATGAAATTTTGGTCTTTTCTCTCCATCTACGCCTTCACTTTCTTTGTCTGTCTGTTCTTTAACATGTGGCAGACACTGACAGCAACACCCACCCTAACTTTTCAGTGAAATTGAAACAAGCTTTCCTTAAAGTACTTAAAAAATGTTAAATGTTATAACTCATTCTATGCTATAAGTATGTTATTTCTAGTTTTTTTACTCATTCTACTTTCTCCAAATTTACTTTCCTAGCTTTATAATGGGCCTAACGACCAAGCTCCTCTGATTGGTACATTCTGTGGAAACACGCCCCCACCTGCCAACACCACCACAAGCTCAGCCCTCACCATGGTCTTCAGAACAGACAGCTCTGTGTCTAGGCCGGGCTTCCAGATGATGTGGTACCAGAATGGTAAGAAGGAAATGTTTTTTGTCCATCCACTCTAAGTGGATCCGGCCCATTGTTTGAACAATTAGAAACAGACTTTCAAGTCCCCTATGTCTTGGTGTGTCCCCCTGCAGGTTGTGGTGGGGAACTGTCTGGTCCAAGTGGCTCCTTTAACAGCCCAGACTACCCCAACAGGTATCCTGAAAACCGAGAGTGTGTATGGCATATCACCTCATCAGCTAGCAGCAGCATGACCCTAACTATCCATGAATTTGATGTGGAGTTCCATCAAGACTGCAACTATGATGTGCTGGAAGTAAGTTGTTTGGCTAACACATTTACCATCTCTAGTGCTAGTGTTCTGTTCATAGTTCATAAAACACTGTTTCATTGCTCTAGGAGGTAAAAACTGAAAAGAAGATATATTTAGGTTTTAATCTTTAGGCTCGAAATTCACACTGTATAGTCTTTTGTTTGCATCCATTCAAATGATCTGAGATGAGATTGATACCATGTTCTTTCAAAGGTTTTTTTATTCATCAAAAGAATTTGCAAAGCAAATACAATACAATGATTAGTTTTTTTTCCCCTTCCCCCCCCCCCCTGAACACACCCCGCCCACATCCCACCCCCACCCACAACCAATCCTGCAGCACACAAAGAAAAAAAAAAATAACAACAATACACAATGTTAGAAAATTACATAAACGAAATACACGCAACAAGAAACAAAAATAAACAATCAAAAGAAAAAAAGAAAAAAAAAAAAAGAAAAAAAAAGAGGGGAGGGGGTAGCTACTCCTGTAATATTGTTGTCTGTCTATCAAAATAATTCATGAAGGGGCGCCAAATCTTGTCAAATTTAATCCCTGGGCCGTATAACATATCTTTTCTAAATTCATACATGACATGATGTCCTTAATCCAGTGTGAGTGGGAAGGGGGAGTAGGATCCTTCCACCTGAGCAATACAGCTCTACGAGCAAGCAGCGAGGTGAAGGCCAGCACCTTCAGCTTCACTCTAGTCAAGCCCGGACCTGGAGCAATGCCCAAAATTGCGGTAACAGGGTTCGGCTCAATTTGATGCTGCAATACTTCAGAAATAGTTTGAAAAACTGATGTCCAGAACTCAGTCAAGGTGAAAGAGTGATGCCGGCGCGTTCTTACAGCTATCACAGGTCGGGTCTACATCGGGGAACATACGAGCTAATTTAGTTTTAGACATGTGGATACGATGTACTACTTTAAATTGCACAAGAGCATGTCGTGCGCACATGGAGGTAGAATGTATTGATTGATACCATGTTAATGGTTTTTATAGGTTAGATTTTAACCAGATGGAAGGTGATATGATTCATATGAGACGTGCAACATTTTTATGGCGAACAATGCACTCGAAAATGTTTCCAATGTTAAGTTCTTAGGGGTTTTTATTGACAATAAGCTTAATTGGAAAAAACACATATCACAGGTGTCCAATAAATTAGCGAGAAACATTGGGGTTATACGACGAGTAAGACCCGTGCTGTCAAGAAAAATTTGTATGGATTTATATTACTGCCTTATTTATCCCTTTATATCCTATGGCAATATAGTATGGGCAGATTCGATTTTTATGTTACAGAAAAAATTGGTTAGAGCTGTAACCAACTCCAGTTGGGACGCTCATAGTGCTCCGTTATTTCAAAGTCTGAAGTTGTTAAGCATATATGACGTGAATACTCTTCAGATCGGCACTTTTGTTTTCCAGTTTCTCAATAATTTACTTCCTTCTTCTTTCAACAGTTTTTTTATAATCAGGTCACAGATCCATAGTCATCAGACCAGATCTGTAGATCTCCTTCACCGTCAGTTTTACAGAACAAATCTTGGACAGTTTTCAATTAGGGATAGAGGTCCAGTCATTTGGAACAGTTTTCCTGTTACTCTACATAAACACTCATCTTTAGTTACTTTCAAAAAACATCTTAAAATTTACCTAATTTTAAAAGCTTACGATAATGTGTATAACTGAATGTATGTTATATTGTCTTTTTGCTTGTTAGTTACATCTTTATATTGCTTTTTTACATGTACTTAGATGTATTTTCATTTTTGTAACATGACTTTGTAGTTTTAGCTCTTTAATTTTATTTTTGTTTGTCTTTTCTTTTCTTTTTATTTTACTTTATTTCTTTACCTTATTGTATTTTAATGTCAGGTGGACATCCCTCATAAGCCCTTCGGGGTTTCTTTTGTCCCACCCGTGCATTTATGTATGTCTATGCGCATCTTCTTGCCATTTTTAATCTTGTTTATTTGCACAAATAAAACTAAACTAAACTAAACTAAACATAAGACATAATGCTTTCCGTAGTTTTTTTTTATGACAACTTGAAATCATGATAGGTTATAAAATGTTTTCTAATTGCAGTAGAAAAAGACTAGTCTAATGTACTTCTGTTTAACCCATTGATGACTATGGTAATCTAGGATACATGTCCTTATCTCCTGAGGGTTTTCTGAAAAAATACTACAAATTGGTTCATAGTTAAAGGGGGAAATGGACAGTTTTAGCTGTCGGTAACTAGCTGTAAGTATGAAACATACAAATAAAATGCATAACAAATATAAAAAGAATACTGCTACAATTCTCCAATAAATAAAATACTTCTTAACCCATTGATGACTATGGCAATCTAGGATGCATCTCCTTAATGCCTGAGGGTTTTCTGAAAGAATACTACGAATTGTCAACGTCTACCAAAACCTTAATATCTAAGCCTGTGTAGCACATAGAAACATGAAATAAAAATACATTTAAAGGGTAAGGTTCACAGGTTTTATTTAAACATGCTCCCTTAGCGCTTACAAACCAACACATTTTTCAAAAAATTGTCAAAATTGGATGGGGGAGAAAAAAAAAGAATTAATAATACAAAATATTTAAAAATAAAGTGCTAAATGAGGTTATAATCCTGCTTCTTTTTAGCATGGATAGTAGTGACTGAGTGTGCAGTGGAGAGAGAAAGATAGACAGATAGAGGGAGGAAGAGATAGCTTTATTTTATAATTTAGTTCAGATTCATGGTGCCAGTGATAACTGAACTAAATTATAAAATAAAGCTATCTCTTCCTCCCTCTATCTGCCGATCAGCTGGTCCAAACAGCTGTATACCACAGAGATGAAAACAAAACTTAACTTAATCGCCTGGCTGGGCTGGATTTGAGTTGGAGCAGCAAAATATAGCCTAAATTCATAAATATTGTTAATAAATAGAAGTAATGTGTTGTGTGAATTTCGTCAGTGGCCAACAGTAGACCTAGATTCTGCGCTCCAAACGCCACTAACTGTTCTGTAATACACTATCGCCGATCAAGTGAACACACAGCCGGATTCTTTTTTAAATTTTTTAAATTTATTTTTTGATTGACGTGACGCAAACCACACAACATTTGTGTGGTCCCGTGGTTTAAAAAAAGGCTGAAGAAGAACCGGTTGGTTTGATAAATGTACCAACTGCCCACCCTCTGTAGTACACAGACCCTGAGTTCTACTATGGTAGCTTTCCAACTCAAACTGACATCATTACACCTATGTACTATATGAAAAACGATTGTCCACATACTGTAGACATGTTCTTTAAAAAATCCTATAAATGGGTTAGTAAATGACTCAGCAGTTTAACAAGCAACCATTCGGTATTAAAGTTATTATTTTGAAACGTGAACAGTATTGCACTTGGCTTTTTGACCTTAACTTGTTACTTTCCATCAGGTGTATGGCGGCCCAGACCTGTCAGCACCTCAGCTGGCGAAGCTCTGCACTACCACATCTAGTCCAATGCAAGTCTCCAGCACTGGCAACCTGCTCACGGTGCGCTTCAAATCTGATGCATACGTTAGTGGTCGTGGTTTCAATGCAAGCTGGGCTGAAGTCCAGGGAGGTTAGTCTACATTTGGCATACCTCTGTGCTGCTATTCCATAGTGAACATTATATGTCTCATCATGTGTTTAACTTAAAATAAAAAATGTATATACTTAAAAAAACATATGAGGTATTATGAGTAACAAGTTGATATGGTAAAAAAGTCCTCTCGGGGGGCAGGTATCATGTAGACAAAGGGCATATTCACACCTGCCGTGTTTAGTTTGCTTGAAACTAACTCAGGTGCACTTCCACCTTCGGTGCGCATCTTTCAGGCAGGTGTGAATACAGCAATCGCACTCAGGGTGGGGGTGGGGGGGGGGTGACCTAACAAGCTCACCGAGACCCAGCTGAAGAGGTGGTCTCGGTGCACTTCCAAACAAACTCTGTTGCAGTTTGATGTGGTGTGAAGATGCCCCGAACTTGATCCGACTCAAATGCAGGAAGCACCGTGCGGCGTGCCTATTATTTTTCTACATACTTATACCTAAATGACCTGCTATGCCATTATGAGCAGTCTGAAGAACAGTAAGCCTCAACTTAGACGGTAGAACAATTTGCACCACCTCATCTCCCACAAAACAAGTTTCTGAACTAGCTCTCAACTAAGGCGGTCGCATTTCTCCTCCCTCCTGAACCTTATCTTCCTGCTCTGCTCTCTGTCTTGTGCTGTCTCTGTCTATCCCTGAGACTCTCTGTGCATATTCCTCCGAATACCTAAATTATGGATCTGATCAACTGGGGTCTCTCTGCAATAGATCAAATTTTCTCAACGAGAAAAGTGGGCACAGGAGAAGCCCGCTGTCCTGATGGAACCTTTGCTGCCGGATACAGCTGGGACGCATGGAGTAGTTGGAACCCGATGTGCTCGGCAACACTTTCCATTGAGGATGCCGAAGATATCTACATAATTGGGCTTTTGGTAACAGGGTTCCTGCTGTTTGGTGTTGGCGGGTTCTTGTTCTACTGCAAAGTTAAAAAGGCGTTGGCAGCACATCAGGCCATTGACAAGCTGCCAGGCTGTTAACGTACAGACTCATATATTAAGCGAAGTGAACCGCAAGCTGGAGGTGCTTCACGGACTTAATCGAAAAGTGGATGCGATCTGGGTGAGCGTTAACAGTCCGTAGGCACGGAGAACGGCCACTGGATTTGGAATATTTCGGATTTACCTAAACCAGTGACTTTAAGACGGGCCTCACATCCAGCGCCTAGTCTCTTCAAAACAAATTAATTATCTCGATTTGGCTCCCTACACCGACCTTGGAGGTGTTATCTCTTCTCTCTCCGGGATGTTTATGCAGAAAGACGCTCTACCCCCACCGCTCCTGACCTAATCTCCTGTGAACTCTATCTCTGGCTGGGCCTGGAGGTTGTCTCCATGGATTCGCTACACCATCTGGCGCCTGAAGACTCCCGTTATGTCTGGACAGATTTAGATAAACGGAACACACATACACACACACGTAGACACATAGCACACACGACCCCTGACCATCCAAGCCTTCCTGTCTCCTTACCCCTCTGATACATATCTATTTTATTTTCGCGGGCTCAAAAGTATGAGAATTCGATGGTCGCGGCCATTATTTTGTCATTTTACGATCAGAAAATGATGCCGGAAACTAGTTCCTACTCAACAGGCTGCATTTACCAGGGAGGGGAGGAGGAGGGGCAGGGCTTGGCGGAGTGATACGAAGCTACACCAAAAGAGACGAAGATGAAGAGTGACAGGGGGCGGGAGCTGTGCGGGAGTCTCTCTATGCGAGAGAGAGACGAGGCTGCTAGCTAACAAAATTGACAGTAGGAAGATTGAGAGGTACTGAGAGGTTTGAAGATAGACTACTGAGAATGTTTTAGTCATATTGAAGAAAACTTTGAACGTAAGTCAAGCTATCAGCTTGTTCTTTGACATGAAGGAGGAGGACAGTTCATGCTCAGAGTCAAAGTATGACTATGTAGGCTACATAAAGCCATTGGTGTCTGACTGAAGCACTGAGTACTCACACAGCAGCCAGCCTTCATAACGTGTAGCCTACAGACACAGTAGCCTAATAATCTGTTCTTTACATACATGTCATATATGTATCCATATACTGTATGTTTTATTATATAGGTCTACCTAGGCCTAGCTTTTGGAATATTTCGGATTTACCTAAACCAGTGACTTTAAGACGGGCCTCACATCCAGCGCCTAGTCTCTTCAAAACAAATTAATTATCTCGATTTGGCTCCCTACACCGACCTTGGAGGTGTTATCTCTTCTCTCTCCGGGATGTTTATGCAGAAAGACGCTCTACCCCCACCGCTCCTGACCTAATCTCCTGTGAACTCTATCTCTGGCTGGGCCTGGAGGTTGTCTCCATGTATCCATGGTCCCTACACCATCTTGGAGCTGTATCTCCTTATGTCTGGAAGATTTAGAAAACGGAACACACATACCACACACGTCTAGACAATGCACCACGAACCTGACATCCAGCCTTTGTCTCCTTGATTCCTTGATACAACTATTATCTGCGCTCAAAGAAGAGAATTCGATGGTCGCTGGCATTTTATGACAACATTTAACATCAGAAAATGATGCCAGAAACTAGCCTTCCTGTCCTTACCGCTGATACTATCATTATGCGGGCCAAAAGTATGAGATCGATGGGCGGGCTGGCGATTATGTCATTATAACGCTCAACAAAATGATGACCGGAAACTAGTCTATAAAGCTGCATTTCAGGGGGGGAGTGAGGGGCAGGCTCTATGCGGAGTGAATACGAAGCTACAAAAGAGACAAGAACGAGTAGGACAGGGGCGGGAGCTGTGGAGTCTTCTAAAGTCGAAGAGAGACGAGCTGTAGCTACAAAATTGAATAGGAAGATTGAAGTAAAGTAAGGACTACTGAGACATGTTTTAGTCATATAAGAAAACTTTGAACGTAAGTCAAGTATCAGCTTGTTCTTTACATAAGGAGGAAGTTCATGAAGTAAGTATGACTAGTACTACATAAGCCATTTGTCTGACTAAGCACTGAGTACCAACACAGAGCCTTATAATGTACTACAAACATAGTAATAACTGTTCTTATAATTATATAGTCAATACTGTTTTTTTAAGGCTATAGGCCTACTTTTTTTTTTCTTTTTTTTTGTGTTTGGGTCATAATTCAAATATATCAAATGAAAAAAAACTGTCTGGTAATGTAGGTGAAGTTTTACTGAACAAAATTACCAAACACAGCAAGCTTAACATTTTTGTATGTGCCCTCTGTGTTATGATTGACAGAACTTTGAGGAATTTGGGGAAAACGCATGTATTCACCTGCTATTTGTTCATAAAATTTGTATGAAGGTTGATGCCACCTCAATCAAACTTTTAAATTACCATAAAAACATTCCATGTATTTATTTTCAGCTTTCAAAAAAATTCAACATGAATGTTTGAGTTACCCATGGTAGCAATAATATATTTTTTAATCCGTTTTTACATTTATCATGTTGTTTTTGGTCCAATATGATCATTTATCATGTCAAAATGAAAGAAATAACTATCGGGTCATATAGGTTAGGGTGTTTTGAACAAAAAGATACCAAACTTTGGCATGATAAACATTTCTTACTGTAGTTTAGTAAGGATTGATCAAAAGTATGCAAAACGGCCAAAATAGCCCTAGGGTTCAGAGGGTTAAAGTTTTCAATGGAGCTGTAGTGCTCTGCAGCCCTTTGGAAGTCTCCCGAAAGGTAACCAATCACAACGGAGTGAGCTTGTCAGGAGAGGGCAAGGGGGAGGAGGAACCTACACAGACAATTTTGAGAGAAGGCACAAAATAGAATGAAGACAGAGTGCGAAAGGAAAATTTTCCCGAAGATGAACAGACTTAATTGTGGTTAATGGTTTCTAACTGCTCTATAGAAGTCAAAAATCACAAGGAAAGACCTGTAAATTAGTATGATAGGTCCTCTTTAAAGGTGCATTTTGGGGGTAAAAAATAATAGGATTTTGCTACCACCATCATAACTACATACATAAATAAATGGAATGAATCAAATACTGCACTGTTGAGCATTAGCACTCTATGTAACCTTTAACCTCTTCTTCTTCATGCAGGCTGTGGAGGCCCAGTCACAGCTCCATCAGGGGAGATCCATTCTCCTTTGTATCCCAACAGCTATCCAAACAATGTGGACTGTTCTTGGGTCATCAGTGTGGATTCCACCCACCGTGTCTTTTTCAACTTCTCTGACCTGGACATTGAACTTCATAGCAACTGTTCCTGGGATTATGTGGCTGTGAGTGATTCATTGAGGGACATGTATAGCCCATCAGAACACCCTGACGGAAAAAAGGGAGACTCCGTGGACATCATATAATAGCAAGAGGACATAAAAGCGGGTGTTCTAATAGTGACAAGACATAAAACGGATGTTCTAGTTCTTACCGATGCCCTCTTGATGGTCACAACCCTTTAGCCTATACCAGTGAGTGCCCAGGTCAATTTTTTTAGTGGTTTATAAATGCAAGTGGTTGCTAGTGGTTTAATCAAAGCTTGAATTACTAATAAAGACTGGTTATGGTTGGAATTGCCTGTATACACTATATGCAGTCCATGAAATATTGACCATACAAGCAAACATGCTGCAGGGCATGTGCTTAACATTTAAGGCTTTGTAAATATCCTTACTTACATATAACCATGTGTCTGTCTCTCTGTAGATCCATGATGGTCCAACCATATCTTCTCCTCTGCTTGGCCATGTGTGCGGCACCAGTCTTCCTCCCTCCATCACCTCCACCCAGAACAGCATCTATGTTCGCTTTAGGTCTGATTCCAGTCGCAGCCACCGGGGCTTTAGTGCACGCTTCTCTGAGGGTTGGTTTCCTTTAACCTTTCTTTTTCAATTACTCGTCACAATCATGGGTGAAGTACCAAATCCATCCACCATTTTATTTACTGACTTATGATAAGTCAAATGTAGACTGTTTCAAAATCACCCAATTGCTTTGATGTTAACACCAGCATGTTTTTTTAATCCTGTGGCAGTGCACAAAGCAAACTAGTACACAACTAGGGCTTTGTGGAACATTATAACTTTGTATTAATTAGGGCTGTCAAGCGAATAAAAAAATGTATCTAATTAATTACAGGCTCTGTGATTAATTAATCTAAATTAATCGCATACTTTTATGACACTTTTAAACCCGTTTATAAACAGCTGTATAGCCTGCTACAGTTTGTTTCTGTTTCTCTCTCTCTCTCTCTCTCTCTCTCTCTCTCTCTCTCTCTCTCTCACTCTCCGTCTCTCGTAACTTCTGTCTCCACAACAGACAGCGCTTCACTTCCACAGATGCCTATGCCGATTCATTCACCATCGTCGTACTCATAGGCAAAAATATTGACACACACACACACAATAGGGTGTCCGTTTACGCGGGAGACGAGACAGCTAGCAAACAAAATTGAGACACACGGAGGAAGATTGAGAGATACTGTTTTGAACCTATATTGCTGCACCCACTAAATCAATAATGCACAGACACTGCGGAGAATAAAGTAAGATGTCTTCCTACCTTCATGCTTATTTGCCCAAAGCATCCCTTAAACCGTCCATAGAGCCCTCTGCCCCGCCCTTTCCTCTGCTTCTCTCTTTACTTTTCTCCCTTTCACCCGTGCGGGCTGTGTATGCAAGCCATGATGCAAGCTACAGGTGCAGCTCAGTGCCGCTCACCGAGCTGCGCACCACTTTTGCACCGGGTCAAAGGGCACTATAGAAGTGCGATTAATCTGCGTACATTTTTTTAATCGCGATAATTTTTCTGTGATTAATTAATCGAAATTAACGCGTTAATTTGACAGCCCTAGTATTAATATATATTTGAACATATAAATATATGAAAAGATGGATAGAAACATATGTTAACATAATGGAAGTGTACTGAGGTCAAGAGGTTAACAGTAACAGTTTAGGTCTGATGGCCTGTCGGATGAAACTGTCCGTAAGTCTGGTGAAATCCATCATGGCTGACATCTATGGTCCAAGAGTACATTAAGCTGGACATTGGTCCTCATTTATCAACCGTGGCGTAGACCAGAAAAATGGGTGTACGTACATTTCCACGCAAATCTCGGCATTTATCAATATGGACGTGAGCGTAGGATACGCTCAAATCCCACGCCAGCTCTCAGCTCTTGTACGCAAGTTTGTAAACAGCATGGACTCCAGTGCAGGCTGTGCCGGTAGCCGATGACTTTGTTGGACAATTATTAGAAGATAATACAAATGCAGTGTTTGCTTAGACCGAAATAAATATATTAATCACTTAAAATTGTGCAGTTTATGTAGTAGGAGAGCTGATTCAATAGTGCGCACACCGGCCACTTAGGAGCCTGCATGGGACTGCGTAAGGGCAGTTGTCTCCGACTTGGAGCAGCTGGGGGACACTGAGGCACGGGGCTGCATTCATTCAAAATGTTAGTCTAAGTAGCCTATTAAATATGTAGTAGGCCTACACTGCTCTTTATGATAAAAAATACACGGCACAACATTCAGCTTAACATTGTATTTATTTGAAGCACTTTTTAGATGTTAGTTCCTCTTTTAATGTGTCATTGATTGCTTAAGCGAGCGATTTATTTCCACCGTTAATCGGCACGTTTTTCCGATCTGCTGGTGGAGCAGGACGGTGGGCACTCTCACAGCTGATCGTTGCCGGGTCGGCTTGTGCAGCTGACGGCCGGGCTGACCAAGCGCATGCTGTCATACAGTAAAACGCAAAATGTGTTATTTTTAGTTTTTAAACCCCTTTTGAGTAGTGCTATCTAAAAGGGCCAATACATTTTAATCATTCAAATATCTGCAGACGTGTATTTCTTTTATGGGGACCATTATCGGACAGTTGGTGCGTCTTTTTCTCCTCTACCACTTATATTATGCCCGCACCCCCAGCCCAGTTGGTTGCATTTCAGAACAGCAACACGCTTTTTTTAGTGGCGATTTTTGAGTCAGACCACTTTTTCTTCGTCTATGTAAAGAAATGGCGACATATAATTGTATATGCTGTTTTATAGAATTTGAGCGATAGCCTTCTTATTTTTTTTTTTTAGCATAGTGTTTTTTATTCTGAATGAAAAAGTATAACAATACAATGTATATCACACAATGTGCATGTAACACTTGCAGAATACAAATGAAATTTTTGTTTTTGCATGATCCAGTCTAGAGGGAAGAAAGAGGTGACTATTATGAAAAGGAGTTAGACTAGACGCAGCTGAGAGGTTAAATCTTTTGCGGAACTGGGATAAGATTTTCAATGTTGTAATTACTATAGGGCTGGATGAGTATTGTCTTGGGGAAAAGGGGAGACTAGAGGTCACCAACGATCAGTGTTGGGAATAACGCCGTTTAAAAGAACGGCGTTACGTAACGCCGTTCTTTTTTCAGTAACGGGGTAATCTAACTAATTACTTTTTCCGCCGTTACACCGCCGTTATCGTTACTGAACGTTAAATGCGGTGCGTTACTATGAATTGATTGAATAAACTGTGTAATCCGAACGCACCCCTGGCTCCATACTACACAAACTGCTAGTGAGGAGACCGGTGTGTGGATGACATTATAACTGTCAGTTAGCGCTGTCACGTCAGTCAGCCGGAGCGCCTGTTTACTGAAGTTTCTTTTTCTTTCTCTCTCTGTTGTGTGAGCGACGAGCGTGCACGTTGGCGCAGTAACCACCTATCAATCCACGGTTGAAACGTGCTCTCCCTGAATTTGTTTGCATCACCCTTGTGAGTAGGCTAAATGCATTGAGTTTCCCGATCTCTATAAATTATAATTTATGCACGCTATTAAACGGCCGCGATTCGCCGGTTGCAACAGCTGTTTAGCGTGTCATCACGAGCCGAATATTGCTATTGTTCTTTTCCTGGGATCTGTATGCTGCTGTGCATGTTAAAGAAGGAAATAAACAGCAGATAAATCCTTACTCCTCCTCTCATCGTCTCATGCTTCATAGTCTGACGTTTTTGGCCTGAAGTGGTGTTTTAGCCGACACCCCTGAAGTGAATCCAGTGATATAGGCCTAGCAGATCAGCACGGTACATTCAGCAGTTTCCTCTACTACTTTTGTTGAGAACAAAATACTGCAGGTGCAGGATAAACCTCTTGCTGTCTGTTGATGTGCAATAAGTATTGAAGGTTATGTAGGCTACTGTAGCCTACAAGTAGGCCTACCTGTCTGTTCTACTCATTTCAACTGACTTGTGAAAACTGCTCAGAAAAATCAAAATTTTGACATATAGCAACTTTTTTTTTTACAGTAGGCTAACGCAAATAGTTACTTTCCCTTGTAACTAGTTACTTCTATTATAAAGTAATTCAGTTAGTAACTCAGTTACTTTTTGGAACAAGTAGTGAGTAACTATAACTAATTACTTTTTTAAAGTAACGTTCCCAACACTGCCAACGATACAAGGGAGCAAGAGGGGCACGAATTGGCTTCATTTAGACACCAGTTAATTTGAGGGAATTTAATCCAGTGCATTATTTTCTGTATATTTGCAGCCCAGTAGTAAAATCTAAAATTGGGAAGAGAGAGACCTCCTTCAGTGCGATGTCTTTGCAACATCACTTTATTTATCCTCGGTAGTTTATTGCCCCACAAAAAGCCTGTAATGAGCTTATCTAAAGTAGTAAAAAAGAGTTTAGGCAAGAAGAGTGGCAGACACTGGAACAAATACAAAAAGCGTGAAATGTTCATCTTAATAGCGTTAACCCTGCCTGCTAGTGAGAAATATATCGTTTTCCATCTGTCAAAGTCTTCCTTAATCTTAATCAGTAATGGAGAAAAGTTCCTATCATACAAGTGTTCATATTTCCGAGTGATATAAATACCCAGGTATTTAAATTCAGAATTGCATTTATGAAATGGCAGTTGCATTTCTGGGGTATCAGTAGCCAAATTGTTTAAAGGGAAACATTCACTTTTTGCTAAATTCAATTTATATCCGGAAAATGGCCCAAATTGTCTAAGAATTTCTATTCAGATTCAGCAGATTTAGCTGGGTCGGAAATATAAACCAATAAATCATCAGCATAAAGAGAAGCTTTATGCCCAGTGCCTCATCTAAGAATACCACTAATGTTTGGTGAGGTTTTAAGAGCAATTGACAACGGTTCAATCGCCAAAGCAAAAAGTAACGGGCTTAAAGGGCAGCCTTGGCGGGTACCTCTATGTAAATTAAAATATTCTGAGTTTAATCTATTTGTAATGACTGAAGCTTTGGGTGAAGAATACAAAAGTTTAACCCATGACACAAATTGGTGACCAAAACCAAAGTTCTCCAAGATCCTAAACAAATATGGCCATTCCACCCTATCAAATGCTTTCTCCGCATCTAAGGAGATAACCATCTCTGGAACCTCTTCAGATGCAGGTGAATAAATAACATTTAGCAGGCGGCGGATATTACTGAATGAGTGGCGATTGCTAATAAAACCAGTTTGATCATCGGAGATGATCTGGTGTATAACTGTTTCCAGCCGCATAGCCAAGGCCTTCGCCAATATTTTATAATCTGCATTTAGAAGAGATATTGGTCGATAAGATCCACATGCATCTGCGTCCTTCCCAGGTTTTAACAGCAGAGTAACTGATGCCATAGTAAGAGTTTGAGGTAGGGTTCCTTGGGCCAATGACTCATTAAACATGTTAAGCAAAAGTGGTGATAGTTTGTCTGAACATTTCTTAAAGAATTCAATTGGAAAACCATCTGGCCCAGGTGTCTTCCCACTTTGCATGGCTTTGATTGATTTTGTTATTTCACTTATGTTCCATGGCTGTTCTAGATTCCCGGTTTGATCGTTTCCAATTTTAGGAAAAATGATACCCTCAAAGAACATTTCCATGTCTGTATCATTAGGTGGACTTTCAGATTGATATAAAGTAGAGTAGAATTCTTTAAAAACATTATTAATTTCAGATGGGATTATTGTTAATTGATTTAAGTCATTTTTAATTTGGGATATATGCTGCGAATTGGCCATAACTTTAAGCTGGTGTGCCAGTAATCTTCCCGCCTTCTCACCACTTTCATAATTGAGTCCACGTGCCCGCAGAAGTTGCCTCTCTACTTTACCGGTTGACAATAAATCATATTCCTTCTGTAAATTCAATCTCTGCTTGGAAAGGTCTGGTGATGGTGTCATTGAATTTTGTGAGTCTAACTCTCTTATTGATTTTAAAAGTTTGTCTTGTTTTTCTCTGCGTACCTTATTTTGTAAGGAGGAAAAAGCTATAATTTCTCCCCTGATGACAGCTTTGAGAGTCTCCCAGAGAAGAGAAGGGCTTACATTGTCTTTCTGGTTGTTTATGAGAAACTCATCAATAACCTTATTTATCAAATCACAAAAGCTTTTATCACCTAGCAGGAGAGAGTTGAGCGTCCACAGAGGGCGGGGTTTCTGCAATTGGGTGCATATACATTAACAAGTATCACTGGTGTGTGAAAAAGTGATCCAGAGATTATAATGTAGCGGCCATTCGGATCAGAAATAACATCTGCTGCGGTAAACTGAACTTTTTTATGGAAAATAATTGCCACTCCCCTTGATTTGCTATTGAAATTGGAGTGGAATATTTGACCGACCCATGGTCTTCGTAATCTAAGCTGATCCTCTATTATTAAATGTGTCTCCTGTAAAAAAATGATTTCAGATTTGAGTTTTTTAAGGTGAGCAAAAATTCGAGCTCTTTTAACAGGGCCATTTAGCCCCTTAACATTCCAACTGACAAATCTGGCAGTGTCTCCTCCTGTTATTACTCCACTTAACATTACTTTACTCTGGGTTTATTGTTATATTCCATTTGTGAAAGGTAGCGGTAATGTGTATCCCTTAAAACTCTGAACACCCTGAGAAAAAAACAAAAGAGAACAAAAACAAAACAAAAAGGAACAACTTTAACACGTTCCATTCCTATGCTGGTCTCCCTAACACGGGCTAGCCGCAGGATTCCCTTATCTTGTCCCCCGAGAGACATTTCCTATATTTCTCCTACTTTGAGAGAAAACACCCAACTTATTCAAATCCTATATTAAATTTAGTGTATAATTTCCCACAACAAGTACAAACCAACTGCATAAAAGCTTACATCTGAGCCACAAATGAGTAAAGATGAGTAGTCGCCTCATTAACAATTAAGTGTGAATAGCAGTTACCAATATCTGCATCGGGACATGAGAAGTGTGGGTGACGTGAATATCTCCCCGAGAGCCTCCATCAGAAAGTCGGCTATGAACTGCTTCGGCTCCTTGCCAGTCTCGCTGCCCTCCGGTATATTCACAATGCGAAGATTAGATCGGCGCAATCTATTTTCCAGGTCTTCTACTCGGTCTAGGAGGTGTTTGTTTTGGGACTCCAGGGATTTTACCGTTGCTTCGGTCAAAGTGATCCTTTCAAAGTTTTCTCCCACTCTCGTTTCAGTTTCGGTGAGGCGTTTATTAAATGAGTTCACATCCCCTCGCAACGCGTCAACGGAGGCTTTCAATGACTGTGACGTGGTTTGTATTAGCTTCGCCATATCCTCCTTCATACTGGCTCGTTGGTTTTCAAGCATGGCTGAGAGTTGTTGAACCGAAGCGGGCTCGGTAGCTTCGGTAGCAGGTTGAGTGTTGTCTATAGCGGAGCCTGCGCTCGTCGCCATGTTGGCTAGCTGTTCAGGTTGCGAATTAGCACGAGTTATGTAAGCTTGAATTCCTTGTTGTTTGCGGCGTTTTGATGGCATATCTTATTTATTCCATTTCCAATGCGCATTCGGCGGCTCGTTGTGAGGCAAAAAGTGAAACAACAGGACCGTATTGAAGGTAAATAATGCAAATTAGTCGGGAGCCTCTTCTCGCGCGTCTGTTCACTACATCGTCTAACCCGGAAGTCCCGAGCGATAGCCTTCTGATGTAAACCTCAGATGCAAAATCCTCAGCTGGAGATTGTTTGTCGTCAACACCAATGCTGTTGACCGCAGCAGTTATTTCTAGGGATGGGGATCGAAACCCGTTTCCATCAAGGACCCGGTTCCACTTTTTTCAAAACCCGAAAATCAATAACGTTTGGGCTTATCGATACCACTATCGAGTCTCGTCGTTTTTTCTCCCGTAGGTCCTTTAACGCAATTGTGTGTCCCTCGAGTCGCATCACGGCATTTAAATCCAATCAAACCAATCACTGCTGCGTGTCCGCCAATGTGACAAGTGAAGTCTGGCAGTTAACTTCGCTCGCGAGGATGGCTGAACGGGCGAAAAGGTCCATGGTTTGGCTTTATTTTACCAAGCTCGAAGATAAAGCAGAAGCGAAATGCAACTTGTGTTGCAAAATCATTTCTTGTAAAGGGGGGAACACAACCTCAATGGCCAAGCACTTCAGCATTGTGCATCAAATAAAGGCCAAATGCAGTACCTTCGACTGTCTCCGGATTGAAAAGTCTGTCTACTCCTCCTCCTCCTGCTGCTGCCGCCGCCGCACCACAGGCGGGCCCGTCTTCATCATCCACTCAAAGTACCAGCGGTAAACGCACACACACAGACTGTGTAGCTTGTTGTCCCGTCAGTTAAAAATAGTAATCCAATTGTGAAATCCTTGTTGTAATCGGCAGCATAGAAACTAGTTAGCTTAAAAAGTAAACAGTTTTCAGACGTGCTGCGTGATGATGTTTTCAGGATGGCTCAGTAAAACGACTATTAGGTTATCATGATGCGTTCAAGTGTAACGTAAAGGAATGGGAAATTGAGTTTTTGGCGAGAAACATGAGTAATACAGTTGTATAGTAGCCTGGAAATCCAGACCCTGATATCTTGAACAAATTTAATTTGCCAGCGCTTAGTGGCAGGTCTGGGAATGTCAGGCTAGTTGTGTAGTGCTCTCATTTTAAAATATATAATTAATAACTACTGATGCCAATATTTATTAAAAATGTAATTTAATTTAAAATACAATTATTTATTTCCTAATCACTAAAACATGATGAAAAGTGACAGTACATACATTAACCAACAAGTGCGAACATTTATATATTTTTTTCATAGATAGTAGGCCTATACACTTGATTTTTTTTAAAGCAAAAATTATATTTTCTTCAAAATATATAATAATAATAATAGAAAAGTATCGATAGTGGTATCGATAAAGACCCGGATCGATAAGGCGTATCGATAAAGGTATCGCTATCAATAAATATTAACGATCCCCATCCCTAGTTATTTCCTTCCTAACTGCTGCGTTCTGTCGTTCTTTGATGCCGCTTGTAATGCTCCAAAATGAAACTCTTTTTTTTCTACTTTCGCTGTTATTCTTTCAATTTCTACTTCAGAGAAGTTCCTCTTCTGTGCCGTAATGTGCGTATCCATGTCGTAAAACCTCTGGGCGAGGCCTGTAAACTGAGAAAATATAGGGGCGTGATACGATTGTTTTCAGCCGACGCATTTATCAATAATGGCCTGGCGTACGCTGAGATTGGCGAGATACAACTGTTTGATAAATCCCACGCGATACCTGGCGTAGGGAGGTATTTGCGCCAGAATCTGCACCAGTTTCCACGCAAGTTTGATAAATGAGGGCCATTGTGTTTTTGAGGTACATTCTTTGGGCATTTGTGGCGCCACCTATGGGCTGGGCTCGAAATACTTTGGTGGACATGCTATCAAATGTTTTTCTTTTTATGTACACAGGTGCAGGAGGAGTAGAACAAAAGTGGCTGAAGAATAATAATATAATACTAAATAATGCAGAATAATCTTTGACAACATATCGTTATGTTCTTTGTGTTGGTAGTTCAAGTCACTATCGTAGCTCAGGTCACCCCAGTTTATAGTTGTAAATGTAGAACTGACATCGTTTCCAGATATAACTTTAATGTCCTCAGATACACAATGGTTCAAGTGGGTAAAGCAAGTCTGCATTGTCCGGGTAGTGTGGCAGCATGTTGGAGTGGTTGAAGATTGTTTGCCAGCATGTTGCTGCGAAGGGGCAATCTTCTTGTTGTAGAATTGTTCAGCTGCCAGAGAAGTGTCGACAGAGTTTACTGATTATGTTTACAATTTTTTACCTTTTTAAAAGTGCGACATTTCTGTATTATAAATCCTTTTTTGATTGGCCTATGGAATATTCTAATATTGTGTGATGTTGTAATCATCTAAATGAAACAAAAAAAAATGCCTGAAATACAGTATATCACTTTCTTTCTAAGAAATGTAGAATATATGGAACTTTCCATGATAATAATATGAGATGCACCTGTAAGTATTAATAGCGATGAACAACAAAAGCACAGGGCCTCTCCTATTTTGGTCTTTGGTGCTAGAGTTGGATGAGCAGTCTATAACTACTGGGCAATCAAAGTTGTACTCCCCCATAGGGCTGTGCCATATCATGATATAATGACGTTTGACCCATTCACGTTCCCTAACACATGCTTCTTAACAACAACACACACGGAAAGACGTAATGAAAATTATCATTGTTATTAAAGGTTTATTTTTATTTTTGACAGCTTGTGGTGCAACCATCATAACAGACAATGATGGTGGAACCATTTCATCGCCAAGATACCCAGCACCATACCCAAACAATCAGAACTGTAGTTGGATCATCAGAGCCCAGGAACCATGTGAGTTGTATTAGTCAAGGCCTTCAGTCAAAAAATTTTGTTAACATTGTCTTAGATACTTTCTTGTACTTAACCTTTGACATGTATTTCTGTGGCCAGTCAACCATGTGACCTTGTCATTCACTGACTTTGAGTTGGAGATGATCAACTCCAACTGCTCCCATGATGCTGTCAATGTCCTGGATGGAGACAACTATCAGGCGCCCTCCATAGGTAGTTATACTGAGTGAATGTGTGTGCATGAGTCACAGAAAGGGAGAGGGCAGACAAGCCGGTTCTAGAGCCAGTGTTTTGGTTTCACACCGCCAGAGAACCGGCTCCGGCCTGTAAAAACCGGTTCAACTCCAACCCCAAGATTGAGCTGGGCTTGAGGTAAGAACTGCCTGCGCCAGCGGCCGGGGGAGGGATTATCCTGACCAACCAGACCATCTCAAACCTCATGCCCGCCATATTTAAAAACACCGCTACTACGAGACGTAAACATAACATAATTACCGAACGTAGCAATCAAATTGACCGGCGAAAACGCTGTATGGGTCCTGTTTGCAAAGTAGGGTGACCAGATCCCAATTCACCAGATGTGGGACAAAGACTATGTTTGTGCGAGACAATGTGCCATTTTTTTTTAGCAAAATAAACTTGTGTCACCACCGGTAATGCCAGAGACATGGCTTTCTATATTAAAAAACACTATCTCTAGATCAGCGCGCAGCAGTTAAGTTACTGTTAAACAAATAGAGCATTAAGGCTGCGGTTTCACATTAAAAGCATTTCACTGGTTGCACATTAGCATTTCACTGGCTTTTATTTTGAAGTAACAGGGGAGTAAACGCTGAAGCAGGCAGCACCTTCACAGAGCCCACTTAGCCGAGCAGCGCGGAGACACACACACACACACACACACACACCCACAGACAAACGGAGAGACACACAAACGGAGACTGCTGTCTCCACACAGCTATCCAATAAATGCCGCTGTTGTTGTGCTTAAAGTTAGCGGTAGCTTTAGCGTTAGCCACAAGAGCAGCGGCGTCGGGTGACGTACACGCACGTTTACAGTGACGTCATGACGTTGCTCTCTTGTCGGCTCCATGGCTGGCTCTGGTCGTTGTGAAACCAACCGGTTCATAACTGGGATAAGGCTGTAACCGGTTTTGAACAGGCCCCAGCACCAGCCCGGAACTGGCTCATGTTTCTTTTTGGTGTGAAAGGCCTATCAGAGGTTCTAACCAATAATTGAAGTCACCGCCAAGTATAATAGAGTATGTGTTCAGGTCTAGAAGTAATGAAACCAAACGCTCGAAAAAACCTACATCATCTGCATTGGGGGCATATACATTGACAAATACTACAAGGGTATTGTATAATTTTCCAGTCACGATTACATACGGGTCAAACTTGTCCGAGATCACATTATGTGGCTCAAAGGAAATATTCTTGCTGATCAGAATTGAAACCCCTCTAGCTTTAGCCTGAAAGGAAGAATGGAACCTCTGCTCCGCCCAACCTAACAAGAGACATTCCAGCTTACTATATTGAGGTGTCTATCCATGAATCATAAATAGAAATGTTAAGTTGTTATGTAGATACAGTGAACCCAATGGCAGTCTGAATGCAAAGCAACGGGCCAGTGCAGGTTGAAAGTGACTAGTGTACAACGATGGGCTTAAATACATTGCTAAAGCGTTATTGGCAGTGACACAAAAGCGGTATCTTGGCAATAAAACATCTTTGGTAGACGTCATGAGTATTGTCCAATCAGCGTTAAGATCGAGCACCGTAAAGCATCACTGCTGCCGCTGTGTGTGTTCAGACTTTAGAATTGGCTAAAAGTCTCAATCAAAGCCTTTATGATAATAAAAAATAAAAAATTAGAGGCTTTGATTAAACACTGTCAATGCTTTAGAGGTGAATGTAACTTAGCCTACTCGGCTGAAAACAGAAACGGAGGGACGCAGCTCACTGTACAGTCCCTTTATTTAGTCGCGCTGTCAGTTTGCCGATATGGCTCTCTGTAGACATAGAAACAGATCGCGGAAGCCGTTCCTGTAGACAACGTTAACGGGCCGGATATCCCCAACTGTGATTTCATCCATCAAACCACAGTTTTTTCTGAGCGGCGTCTCACTCGCTCATACTGGCGAGGTCTCCCGAGTCCCGGTGATTTTCACCGTCACAGCGATCGACTCGCTGCTTTGCTTGGGTGGAGGCTTTGTGTGAAGGTGATTTAACATCACGGTCGTAGACGAATCTTATAACTTTATGCTGCATATTTTGCACAGCACTGTTGACCCACACAGGACTCTTAAGTGAAGCTGACATTTTAATGAGCGCACATTGCAGAAATGAAGAGTCTGCAGTGCGCTCACAATCAGAGCCGGGCCCGAGGCATAAGCGAACTTAGGGTTGCTTAGGGCCCCCCGACCGACAGTCCCCCCCCCCCCCAATTTCTTTTTATTTATTTATTTTTTAGTTCCTGTGTTTGATATTAACATCATATTATTATATCATACAAAAAAAATAATACAATGTTTTGATCTAGATATTTAATAGCCCAATAATTTAATCAGTTCATCTGGGAGGTAATCCAAGTTTAACTGATCATGTCACGTTCACGTCCATGCACAGTGTGTATTGTTTATTTAAAAACATTTGGAAATGGGGCTCGGATGCCCATGCATTGTATAACCTATTTCAGCCTCGTCTGTGGAAAAGAAGATAGCTGGACAGAGTTCTTCTGCTTCGTTCCTCTCATTGCATTTAAATGTATTCATTATATTACAGAGAAATATGTCCCATAAAAGAAAAAGAGCACCAAGCCCAACCCAGTGGACCTGCATAATATTTTATTTTAAATGAACATTTTAATGGAAAATCCATGTGTCTTTCTTCAATAGCTTCATCTGACCAAGTGTCTCCAAATTATTTGTTCACACAAAATTCCTCGGATTTAGCCTCTTAATTTTCCTCTAAAAGTGCACCAGATTCATGCATTTCACTTTAAAAACTTTAAAAAAAATTGACATTGGAGGCAATAGTGGAAAACTCTGGTTGTGTGAACGATATTTAACAATAGTCAATCATATGGACAGCGGAAAACACCCGACCCCCCTAGAAGGGACGGGTGTTTGTCACCTTTTTCACCTCCTATGAGTTTGCAGGTCTGATAATAATGTTTTGGCTTATAGCCCCAAATAAATATGGCTATGGAGACCGAATATCAACTTTGGAATAACTGAATTGCGTAAACAGTGAACTAAAGAGTTATATGAAATGAAAAACTCACATTAGTTAACAAATCTATGAAAATATGACTGCAGCTTTAAATGTACGGCTGTAAACATTTTAGAAGAGCCGAAGTTAGAACGCCACAGCGTGCACACGGGCAGACAATATGCGACAACAGCACACCCCCCCCACTAAACAAAATGAACACCATCTGGACATAGTTTCTAATTTTGATTACACGTATATTTGAGTGTAGCCATTGTATACAGCCTGTACCTTTTTAGTAAGTAGACAAAACACCCAGATAAGGGCGCACAATCAGCTGTGTAGCGAAACACAGAGCTAACTGAAAGCTGCACGTCTGTCTTCTATGGCTACAATGTTACCTCTCATCCAGTGGATTAAACATCCTCAAACAGTGTCTTTGCAAGAGCATCCAGAGGCTCCAGTACATTCAAAACAGTGCTGCCAGGATCCTGTTGAGGGTGCACAAGCACGACCACATCAGCCCCATCCTGAAATCACTGCACTGGCTCCCTGTCTCACTCAGAATTGAGTACAAGGTCTCCCTCCTCACCCACCAGTGCCTTCACGGACATGCCCCCCTTTACCATCAGGAACTACTCACCCCCCGACAACCTAACGTACACTCTGTTCAGGATCCACTCACACCCTCCAAACCCGACATATGAAGCTGTGCACCATGGGTCATCGGGCCTTTTCTGCTGCTGCCCCTAGACTATGGAACGCCCTCCTGACCACATGAGGGCCCCACAGACTACAGCTCTTTTTAAACGGAACCTCAAAATGCATCTCTTTAAAAGAGTATTTAGCTAAACCTTTTAATATTTTTTTTATCTGAAACACTTTGAGATTCTTGAATATAAAGTGCATTATAAATAAAATGTATTATTATTATTAATACATGACCAATGGCAGCGAACCCAGACACAGCTCTTGCTTTGAGCGTACAGATATTTGATGGCCCTGAGAATGGACCCCCTCACTTCAAACTCCCATAGCACCTCCCACAGCCTTTCTCCAGATCCACAAAACACCGGATAAGCATACTCCCAGGCCCCCTCCAGGATTGTGCAAGAGTGCAAAGCTGGTCGGTTGTTCCATGGACCTTTATTCCACGGCCAGGACGGAATCGTTTGTGGGGGCGGGACCCGATAAGCCTTTGGCTTCTCCTGCTTCCCTTCGGACGATAACACAAAGTAATATGTATGAATATGCAATGAGAAAATTATGTATTATGTGTAATTGTCCGGAAGAATAATAATAAATAAATAAATCTGTATTGTTCCTCTTCAGTCTGAGGTTCGACTATTGGCTGACTTTCCTTTCCATCACCTTGGAGTAGACTTCACCGGGAAGGCTTAGAAATGTGATACCCTTGTAGTTGGCACACACTCTCTGATCCCCCTTTTTGAAAAGGGGAACCACCATCCCGGTCTGCCACTCCTTTGGCACTGTCCCACACTTCCACAGAATCTTAAAGAGACTTGGCAGGCCCTTCACAGCCAGAGCTTTCAGCATTTCTGTACGCCATCAATCCTTGGGGCTTTGCTATTGTGGAGTTGTTATCAGTGTTGCCAACTCTTCAGTAAGGAAAGTATCTATTGGCTGTCCTAAAAGTCGCCAGATGACGCCATCACCTAATTTGCATATTCAGAGACAGCCGGTTTTATACAGTAGGGACTGCTGCGTGAGGACCCGGCTACCTGTCAGTGCTCTGGGCCAGGGGAGGGGCCGCGGAGGCAGCCGATGCTCGTTGAGAAGAGTAATACTTGCTTTAGCGAAAAAGTCACCAATAACACCAGAAAAGGAAGGTAGATTTGTCGCTTTTTTGAAAAAAAAAAAGTCACCAGAGGGTCTGAAAAGTCGCTAAATATAGTGACAAAATCGCTAAATTGGCAACACTGGTTGTTATACTTCAGTGGATTCCACCAGGGCAATTGACAATGATCCCCCATCAGCCTCCAGCTCCGCCTCCACCTTAGAGTTGGATTTAGGAGTTCCTGAAAGTGTTCCTTCCCCCGGCAGATTACCTCCTCAGTTGAGTTCAACAGTGTCCCATCCTTACTGTACACAGCTTGGATGGTTCACGGTTTCCCCTTCCTGAGGTGTCGGACGGTTTTCGGACGATGGAAGCTTTGAACATTGGCCACTTGGGTTCAATGTCTCCAACAGCCACAGGGATGTCAGAAAAGCTCTGCTGACCTCGGCAAAATAATTCTGCTTTGTGTATAGAAGAAAGCCATCCACAAATGTATTATTGACCCTCTGTATACATTTTTTATTAACACCATTGGATTCCTTGTCCCCGAAAATGTAATGACTAATGGTATCTTGATTCTAGGTAATCTAGGAGGTGAGATATTGAGAAATTAGTTTTGGAAGGTCGCTATTTTTTCAGATTCAAGATGGCCGCCATATTGGCTCATCTGAAACTGGAATCATGCGTTTTGTGATTCGTTATTCTTTGATGATTAAAAAAATGTATGGTTTACCTTGTCCCAAAAAAACTCCAAAGAAATTACCCAAGGAACCGGACTAAAATAATTGTTTGCTTACAAGACTGGGTCATAGCATTACTACTTTCATGGACTTTTGGCCAAACACTTTCAGTTTTCTACACCACAAACGTAAAGTTTGCCTCATGTTTCACTTGTTTGTTGTCGTTGGGCATACATGCAGTCGCCTTGGGCCACTTATGGTTGGTGAGCATGACTGTAAAATAAGGAGGGTGGCATGAATTTGGAATTAGTCACGCTGCATAATGTACATCCTAATTACAACCTTTGCGATTTGTAGTTTTAAATCGTGATTTGAAACAATAAATTGTCTGTCAACTGTGTGATTGTGGTAAGCACAACAGACAAGCGAATTTTCTTTACAAAAATTACCGTACTTTCCGTACTATAAGGCGCACTGGACTATAAGCCGCAGGTGTTATAATGTTTAATTACCATATGTAAGAGTTCGTGCACAGAGGGGATTGTCGGCAAGCGGCGAGCACCTTGCATGCTCACCTGGGGCCTCATTTATAAAGCTTTGCGTGGGATTCACGTGGAAGCTGGCGTACGGAAGAAATGTAGGATGTACGTGCGAACAAAAATATTCGGATTTATAAAACAGTGCGCACTCACGTCCTACGCCTGTTTCCCTTTATAAATCACAATCCACTCTAAATGTGGCGCAGCCTTTGCGGGCTTCACGTAACGCCCATATTTACCCATACATAGTCATTGACACGCCCGAATTAATATCATTTAATGAGTGCATGAAGACGGAAGTGGCAATCGCCGAATGAAAGGGAAATGGAAAAATAGACTCCACACGGTGTGGATCACTGCGGTCACGCCGAAGTACCCGTTGGAGAAGTGGCGACCAGGGAACATTTAGTTTGGTGGCACAGTGTGAGGGTAAAGGCATCAGAGTGCAGCCTGTGGCGATCTCTGTGAACGCTGTGGTCGAAATAAAAAGAAGCGATCCGACATAAAAGTGGACGCAAAAAAGTGCATATCCTCACACAGCAGTGTTTGTGCCACGAGCGGGGGACACTGAGACCCCCCATGAGATACAGATTCGGAGAATTCATCTCGGTGCAGTGACGGGCGGCGGAGGGTTAATAATAAACTTCACAGTCCCTTTCAAAACACAGTTACGACGTGCTTAAACACAAAGAAAAACACATAGATAAAACGGACTAAAAGCCGCGAAAAATTAGCACAGTAGGCTATGTAATGTACAGTAGGCTTATGATTAGTGTATGGAACTGTGTACTCCTGTCTGCCTGTCTGAGGCATCGAGAACAGCGTCAGTGTAAAAGTAATAGGCTGTATTCCACCTCGATATTATCAGAATGAATCCAATAACATGCAGATAGGTTATTCTTTAATAGCCTAACTGCAGAGCTTATTCAAACGTTTTTTTTGCACTCATATATCTCCGTTTGTAGGCTATTTAAGATCCTAATTCGTTTAGTTTTTGTTGGTATCACTCCATGGAAAAATCCGTGGAGGAATTGTTTTTATTAGTTGTAAGAATGGCTTCATCCGTTTTGCAAAGGAACTCCCTATATGATAGACCTACATGGCTTATAATAATAGGCCTATATCTGGATTCATTTTACACAAACACATTCGTTCTCGCACTTCATACATGTGCCGACGGAGTCGCCGTTTCTCTTTTCTCCACTTTCTGTGCGTACGCATGGGTCAGAGCTTGCGTGGAGGACCGCACTCTTCCCGTCAAGTTTGGTTTTTATAAATCCCAATATTTGCTTAGAAATTGGCGTGCGCCCTCTTCTGGGCGTACGCAAGCTTTATAAATGAGGCCCCTGGAGTCTACTCATTACTAACTGAGAGTAACAGGTGTCATCTCCCCTTTTTATAAACGTAACTTTATCATCTGCTTTGAAATAATTGGACAGTTATATTCCTGAAAATGTTCTGGAGAAGAAAGGAGAGACCGTGTTCAGCTCCGCGGTGCTGTGGAGAACACAGGCTGCGCCGCGGTGGAACGGAGGTGGCAGTTATTTCCAGTTGATGTTTGACACAGACGCAACGCGCAAGCATGTAGGCTATTATTTAGCCTACCAAAAGTGTTAATAGAAAGAAAACACATTTAAACTTCGAAAAGACCTGCCCCTGCACGGCCGCCGAATAGTCGAATCTCTGGACTGAAAAGGCAGATCTGGCGGGGGGCGGCCGCTCGTAGATTCGCTCGGTCGAGAGGGCGACTGAGCCGGGCATCACTGGAGCTTCTCCCCGCGGGGAGAGCCAGCGAGTCGGGCAGGGCTGGAGCGGCTCTGCCCCCAGCTACGGCGCATGAAACTATAGGCTATTGCGACCGGGGAACATAGGACAATTTTTTGGAAAAACGGGAAACACAGGACCCTTTTTTTAGCCTACTATTTAGATTTAAATGTGGGCTACTTGCAACACGCAGTGACGACAACACAATTCAATCAAAGCACATAGCCTAACATTTAGAAGTTACAACAGTCACAGAAAAATAGTCACAGTGAATAGACCGATTTGTCGATTTATGCCTCTGACACGTAGGCACACGCAAAACAATGAGCCGTGCATACAACAAACGGGCTCATATTATCAAGTGCCGACATAATTATTTACGTTTGCAAGTCAGACAGCCATAGCCTAATAAAAAAATTAAAACGACAGTAGCCCTAAGCTAAACAGCCTGCTGGATGCCGCGACTTAAAAGCCTACTTAACTAAAGTTTAGGTCTTTTCTCATATCAAATAAAAACTCATAGAAAAAAGAAAAAAGCAGGCCCTAATGCACTGATAACAGTCTCTCTCGCTCGCTCTCTCCCTCCTTTTCGGCATGGCATCATCCGTCTCTTCGGAGTCTATCAACTTGTAGTCCGATCAAACTTTATTCAAAGGTAGTCCATAATTCAAATAAAATTGTTTTCTAACGAAAAAGTCCAAAATTGGGGCTCCTAGAGCGATATTTCAGTGCTTCCTAATTGTTTCAAATAAAGGTTTGCCGCAATGTCGCAGATTATCTTATTTGACTGCACATTACGTGTGTCCTTTCCCCCCTCTGAGAGCTATAGCCTACTTTAAAGAATACAAATGAGGGAGAGAGCTACTTGTGTAGCCTACATTATGTGTAACGTGTATTCAAATGGCAAATTTGTATAAAAATCCAACTCTTTGGAATTATAATCTATCAGTGATTCGCATGCTGGCACAAATATGCGGGAGAACACGAAACAAGTGTGTCAGAATGGATGGATGTATAGGCCAGGGCTGTACAGTGCGACAGTTTTGATCGCATTTGCTACTGAAATTGATCACGTGCGATGATGAATACAAATCCTTTCGCACTCGTGCGACAGGCTGCTAATGAGGAGAGGCTGTCTTTGAAACACTTTAGAGGAGCGCTGCACAATTACCGGAAGGAGACGGCACATTACCGCAGTTAAGTTAGCACGTGTACAAACAGAACATTTCCTGTGCGCCTTCACATTAAAAGCCTGTTACTAGTCAAACGTGAGTTGACTTTTATTTTGAAGCCGGTACGAACAGGAAGTTAGCGCTTTTTTCTAGCTTGAAAGGCAACTCATTCAGCTGCAGCGAGCAGTCAACAGTAGTCTAGTCTATTTACAAAGTTTTAAATAAGCCACTGAAAAGCTACTCCCAACACATTCACAACAACCTATTTAATTTATCCTAAATTGTACCAATATGTATACTTATTTATTTAATAGGCTATGTTTAATGTTTTAAAGTTTGGTTTTAATTAACAGGACATATAATAATAATAATAATAATATAATAATATAATAATAATAATAATAATAATAATAATAATAATAATAATAATAATAATAATAATAATAATAATTCTGAATCAGCAAAAAATTGCAATTGGCAGGTTAGATTATTTTGTCTAAATTGCAATCAGTGCACCCCTATTAATTTTTCCATAATTATTACTGCACACACTAGGATATAATATTAATTGAGAATCTCAAATGAGACCAAGATGACAGGCTCAAAGGTAATTAGAACGAAATGTTAGGGTTAAGGACGGTTATGCAAGTTTTCGATCATACTTTGTGTGCTACCAAATTTATTTTTGTGCTACTGAATTTTTTTGCTTGCTAGCACCAGTGCTACCACCTAAAAAAATAAGCGTACAGCCCTGGTATAGGCTAACCTTTTATTTGTCTCTCTTCTATGCAATATTCATGTAAGGTTAAAACAATAACCCCCCCCCCCCACAAAAAAAAAAATTCGGGATGGCGGTATAGGCTACTAAAAGGTGTCGGAATGGCGGCATGTCGGAATGGGGACATGTAACCCTACAGAACATATAGGCCTACTGTGCTGTGTAATAACAGGGTCGAAAAATGGGGAAAAAGTCGCGGCTTATAGTCCGAAAAGTACGGTAGGTAAGCTATAAATTAAAATTATACAGTAAGTGATGATATACAAAGCTGGTTCAATGTCACATGTTAACATCTTGTTTAATTAATTAATGTGGATCATCTTTTTGTCAGGACGCTACTGTGGCTTGGAAATTCCTCATCCAATCACGTCCTTCAGTAACTCTTTGGTTGTCAACTTCATCTCTGACTACTCTGTCTCCAGAAAAGGGTTCAGAGCCACCTATTCAGCATCCACCTCCAGTAAGACATGCTCATAGTTTTAGCTGGACAACCTATGAACTGATCATTGCAAATTGTAAATGATTCTCTTTTAATGAACGCACACTAAACTGAGATAACCTACAAGACAACTAATTCTTCTTACCTCTTATGCTAAGGTTGTGGAGGAGATCTGGTGATGGAGAGTGGTGCATTTAACAGTCCTAACTATCCAGATGCTTATCCGCCTAATGTGGAGTGTGTATGGACTATCAGAAGTTCACCAGGGAACCGTCTCCAGCTATCATTTATGTAAGTCAATTTGAATGTGGGGGTTAATACTTGACCTTGGAAATGGAAAGTGGTCACTTCAATTTCATATACTGTATTTTAACATATACTGTGTACTGTGCAAAAGTTTTAGGAAGGTGTGAAAAATGCTGTAAACTAAGAATGCTTTCAAAATCGGAAGTCTTAATACCGTACTTTCCGCACTATAAGACGCACTGGACTATAAGCCGCAGGTGTTATAATGTTTAATTACCATATGTAAGAATTTGTGCACAGAGGGGATTGTCGGGAAAGAGATGGCTGCTTGAGGAAGCTCCCATTTATTAACATTTCAACAAACAAGTTGCATATTTGCATAACGTATTCAAGTGTTACCATTTAGTGCAATAGCTACTAGGGATGGGCACGGGTGTTTTCACTACTCCTGTGATCGCTTGCATTCCTCCAGGATCAATCGATTCCTCGTTAAACTTTTTTCAATTTTTAGAACGCAGCGCATCTGTCAGCAGAACGGTGCATCGCAATAAAGCCAATAACCTGCGCTTAATGCTTCTTGTCAAACAGTCACAGTTACCATATGATTGTAAGGATTTATTTTCCACAAGTTTAAAACACATTTTCCTAACTGAAAGTAATTAAATAAGCGGGCCACAATTTAAACCGATCGAGTAGGTCTGCGGTGGAGAGAAAAAAAGAGAGAGAGAAAAAAAGCATGGGCTGTAGTTGGCTAACAATCAAAATAGACACCATTTAAAATAAGAAGGGCAGCAAATACAATAACATTATTGTCCTACAATTTAAACACATATATAGGCTAAATAACTCACCAAAGCAGTAGAAGTAGTAGTTGTAGGCTATATTCAACCGCGTATGCTCACTCCGTGTCCGTGACTAATTATCGCGACTAATACCTCGTTAACGGACCGTTACACCGGTCGGCTTTTGAATCTCAATCCTATATTCCATAATAAAGGCTTCTTAACTGTCGTTTGCTCGAATGTGCCCGAAGTCAGCCTGGCTTCTTTACGTGACTATCCAAGTTTTCCAGCACCGCATTCAGCTCCGCGGTGCTGTGGAGACCACACACTGGCTGCGCTGCACGGAGGTGGCAGTTATTTGCGTTTGCTGTTTGACACAACGCTTAGTTTATTTAACTTGGATCAAAATATTTAATTTTGTTAAACTTTATTTTATCCGTTTTGTGCCGTTTTGTACACGTATAACATTTTAAAATAGGGGCGGCCCGCCGGCCGGCCTAAAGGCTACAAACACTAAAAAAAACAAAACGATTTTCCTCATCCACCAATCGAGATCATTTGAAACGAGGAGTACTCGAGTAGGCTACTCGATTACTAACGCCCATCCCTAGTAGCTACAGAACATATACTGTGCTGTGTAATAACAGGGTCGAAAAACGGGGAAAAAGTCGCGGCTTGTAGTCCGAAAAGTACGGTAGTTCATTTTCATAAATGAATAAAACTAAATCAAAGCGTGCTGTGCGCTCAACCTGTTGTTGGTGGAAAGTTTGTTGTAACATTAGAGTGGTCAAGGAATTATTATGTTCTTTGACATGTAACTTTTGAGTGTGTCCTCATGACTTGTGATATGCGCTTTGTGTCAGAGGGCAAGTTATGTGGATTGGTAGGGTCAATGAGGGAGTTGTAAAAGGATCTCCAGAGCTGCAAGGTTTGTGATGTTTTGGAGATATTTATTTATCAAAGTATACTGTGGTTGTTAAACAGCAATGTTGTCTGTCATTCCATCTTGGTTGTGTCCCGCAAACACCCTCACACTTGTTGCTGGTTTGCTGAAGTCAGTGTACAGCCGGCCGTGTCCCAACACACTGTTGGGCAGGAACACACTAACTCTCTTTTTCTACTGTTCTGCAGAAGACACATGGTCAGGTACTTACCAATGAAAAGAAAGTGTTATTTGAAATGAAATTTGAGATGGATTGTATCTCGCCTTTATTGAGTGTGACAGCAAAGGTCAGGTGAAGGGGGAACCACCTCTGGACCACAGTGAATGGGAACTCCTGGGCCTGGTCATAGAGAGGTGTCCTTGACAGGAAGAATCCCTTGTTAGGACTCACTGCTATTCCACAGTCGACTGCCCTGTCCAACATTAGCACTGAGGCGGCTCCATGGTGTGATTGTCTCCTAATGGCAGCTGGTGTCCCTTCCACGGTCGTCCACAATTTTCATTAACAGTTGGTTTGTGTGTGTCCTGTGAATGACAAATTCTTACTGGTATTATTATTACCTCCATAACCTTGATCTGTGAAAAAGCAGGTGTAATAATAACAAAGAATAATACATAGGGGAGAACGGGGTAATCTGAGCCACTTTACATTTGCCCCCCTCTAAGCGAGCTAAAATTATTTATCACTCAAATTTACACATTTCCCATTAATTCAGGATGTTTCCTAGAAATGGGCATTAGCAGAATTTTTTCAAGACAAAGGGCAGTAAAAATATGATTGTTTTAAAAAAAAGTTGTCATGTGGCTCACTTTACACCAGCTGTGGGGTAAACTGATCCACTTACTTTTTCCACTCTGAAACTACCATAACAACACATATTGTAACAGTAAAAATCCTGAAAGCTAGCCACACATTCCAGAACTAACGGCCTCGGCACACATCCTGCGTCTACCTCTGGAGCGCGTCGCCTTACCTTACTGCTGCGTCTCTCGGACTTTTCTCGGACACACATGGAACGTCTCAGCAGCTGCTGCTGCTGCAGTGCTGCTTCTAAAAGCCCTATCTTTCTACATAGAGTTTTCATAGATAATTCCCATTAAAAAGTTATTTCGTGTCATTTATGATGCATATGATTTATATTGAGTCTAATATTGAGTCTGGACAGTAATCCGTGCGCCCCATTGCCTTTTTTGTCTTTTCTTTTTTTTTGCCACATTTTCGCTTGTTGGAAGTTTTATTTTGAAAGGGACACACCAGGAAATGGTGAAACTACAGCGAAAGCTGCCGGTCTGAAGTCAATATGACTCTCAGCAGAGTATTTCTCTATCAGTTAAAGCAGAGAGACCCGAGAGAGACGCGCGGCTCTCAGAAAAAAATAGGCGAGCCTCCTGAGGTAAAGGGGAGCGTCGCTGCAGACGTGCCTCCGACGTGCATCAGCAGTGCGTCTGAGGTTGTATGTGTGCCCGCTCTAGGTTGATTACACGGTCAGTGACAAAAAGTCAGACGCAGACGCAAGGTAGACGCGCAGTAGAGGTAGGATGTGTGTGGGGGCCGTAATGTCGGACTAGTAAAAGAATGATGGGGTTTGGTCAATTAAGCAAAGCAAATTTTCTTAACACTTCAAAGTAACTCTGAACAAAATCAAACAACATATTATAATTCAAAAGGTTTTAATAAGGTTCAAATGAAAGATAGAACCAGTTAGATTAGAACACAGTCTGGGGGTCAGAACACAAGACCCTTAGAGCCAGCTAGTGTCTGGGGGTCAAAGCATAGGACAATCAGAACCAGCGAGAACAGCCTGGGACTCAGAACACAGGAGAAGACCCAACTGGATTATAACATCAGCCTGTCATACTCTACAACTAGGCCTACTCTACATTCCAGCCCTGAAGTTTACAGGGAAAGATGGGAAGGTGCTCTTTCCGTGTGGTTGCCCCAGGTCGTCTTCCTGGTGTATTTCCTTGGCATGATGGCTTTTCTACAATGTGTATGACATTAAAATAAGACATGTCATGTAATATTACATTAAAAAATGTTTAAGACTAAACTTAACTTGTGCCTCATGGTGGGGGAAAGTGAGACAGTGGCTCACTTTCCCCCACAGCATTTGGCTCACTTTCCCCCACCACCACAATTTGAGAAAAAACTACCTCTCTTAGCATTTCAGGCTAATCTTCAGTTATGTATTCACATGGTTTCATATGTTGGTAGTTCATCAACACGTATGATATAAGTTTTTCTACGTGAATACATTTGCTTTGGCACAACAGTTGATTAAGTTGACAGCAAGAACATTTACTTTTACATGCAAAATACCTATTTTGGTGAAAAAAACATGCTTACCACAGCACCATGAGGTCCTCTCTTTCAGAGCCATGGGGAAATGAGAGGGGCTTGAAAACATATATAGACTTTAGACTTTATTGTCCCCAAGGGGAAATTCTTTTTCACTTCACATTACATTTAAGGGGGCTGCACGCCGACAGACAAGACAGATGGACAACAACACAACAAAATAAACATGCATACAGAATATATAGACAGAGTGGGACTGGGGTGATTTTATCTAGGCCTTTTGTTTAGTGCTGCTATGGCTGCAGGCACCAGGCTTTTGCCATAGCGGGCCCTCCTACACAGCAGGGACCTGTACCTGCGTCCTGAGGGCATAATGGTGAAGTGGCAGTTGAGTGGGTGAGTGTTGTCCTGTGCTATTGTAAATGCGATGCGTGAGATGGCCTTGACATTGAGACCAATTAATTTGGCAGCAATGTTTGTGACACGTGTGAGTTTGACCGGTTTTTGACAGTGAGCATGTTAAAGAAGCAGATGGAAAGTAGAGCAGAATGGGTTGGACAATACTTTGATATAACAGAAGGAGGAGATGGGGTGCAACATAGAGTCCTTTGAGTTTACGGATGGCATACAGTCTTTGGTGGCTCCTTTTTTGAATGTCCGTTGTGTGCTTGTCGAAAGTGAGTTTATTGTCCAGTGTGAGTCCAAGGTATTTAAAGCTGTCAACTGTTTCTACTGTGTCATTGTTGATGAGAGTGGGGGGCTGGGCTGATGGGGTACCTATTGTTATTTCTTTTGTTTTGGCTACGTTGAGAAGGAGGAAGTTATGTGTGCACCATTGGGAGAAGTGAGTGACAGTGTTGTGGTAATCTGATACAGAGTTATTGTCTGATAGGAGGGCGAGGATGGCATATCTCACATGACCACAAATGTTTTCCGTGGCCTAGATACAAGGGGTGGCTCACATTACCCGATGCCTCAGATTCCCCCGTTCTCCCCTACCATGTTGTGTGGCTGGAAAGCAGAGCAGCTCCATACGTGGATGTGTGTTTAAAAGCTGAGATGTTGAGTGGCTGGTAACAGAAATGAGCAAGTGTAGGTTGTTGAGTTTTTCACACTTTATAATTGTTATAATAAAAAGGAAAGAGGTGTGTGTGTGTGTGTGTGTGTGTGTGTGTGCTGCTGTAATGTGAAGAATGAACGCTATGCTTTTATGCAGGGCTAATGTTGTTTGTATATGAATATATTTGACGGCAGCCTGGCATGCTACTTAATGTCCTCCAGGCTCATACAGAGAAATGTTCTGAAAAATCATGAGAATGCGATGGACCAGTGGCCTGGAGTAGGCTAGCTACCATGCTATTTATGTAATGTAGATAGCAGAACATAAACAAAGCCTCTTTCAACCATCACAACAAACAATTTAAAATAAAAGCATAAGCTATTTACCTGTGGCGTCGGGCGACCGATTGTCCTCTCGGCGAGCAGTTAAAAGTATTAAATATAACGTAAACGGTGCGTCATGGCGCATATGTAACAATTCTGAATAAAGGTTGGTTAATCAGTATGTGCTCTTCAATTTTTACCTGTCTCGTTTGACACTCGCTAGCTCTGGCCATCTCCTGTATCTTTGTCCAATGTGGGGTTCTGCCGAGTGAGTCCCGCTTTGTTTTCGGCATTTTGCCGATAAGTTTGTCCCTGGTTTGTTCCGAGCTGATTCCGTTTGCAGCTAGCGGTTGGTAGGCTAGCTGTTTCGGATGAGGTGTCAAGATAGTTGTCCGTGTGCGAGTGTGAAGTTGGTTATGGATGAGGTGTCAAGATGGCTGACCGTGTCAAGCAGGCTTCAGGTGCATTAACTTGTGGTGCTCTAGCGCCACCCTCTGGAAGGAATACGTATGGTTATTGGTGAACTAGGTGTGTGTTGTAAATAATAAAAAAATAAGAATTTGGTCGACATCATTGTTATTATTTTTGTTGTGGTCAAAACCTTTCTGGACCCCTAGAGAGTACTTTGGCAAAGTTTGGAAGCATGGAATGCAGTGGTGCCTGTATCAAGTCCACACACACAACACATACACACACGCACACACAGGTCAAACTTAGGTAACACTACTGTCAAAACATAGGTGACGTTGCGAAAGTGGGAGGAGGGAGAGGAGTGCACTGCAATAACATTAATTTTGAGACTGCAATTTTAATTAATAACAAATACAAATCATAATTTTATATTTTACTGAGTTCATTGTGCTTGTCATAATGTAGGCCTATTTGTTTTGGTGATAAGTTTTTAAATCTCTCAGAAATCTCTTCATAATAAGATATAAAAATTGTAATTATTCGTGTGTGTTTTATTTAAATCAGCGGTACAACATTTCATTTAAGGGGGTAGAAATGAATTCCGCGTTCAATCGTGTCGTGATATCGCAATATCGTATCGTACTCAAAATTTCTCTGGACCACAGTGAATTTGAACTCCTGGGGCCAGTCATGGAGAGGTGTTCTTGGCAAGAAGAATCCCTTGTTAGTGCCGACTGCTACCCCACAGTCCACTGCCCTAGGCAACATTAGCCCAACCATGAGTCTGGTCCGGTTTCTGAGGCTGCAGCCAGTTCCAGACGGGACAGTCCTCAGCAGCATGACAGGGCATCGTGCCTTCTTTGTATTGTGTCATCAGTGTTGTGTTGTATAAGGTGTGGAACCGGCTCCATGGTGCGATTGTCTCCTACTGGCAGCTTGTGTCCCTTCTGTGGTTGTCCAGCTGTCAACAGTTAGTTGTCTTTGTCCTGTGAATGTCAAATTATTACTGTAATTACTTTGATCTGTGATATGAAAGTGATCTGTCATGATAATGTTAACTGAACTGGTTATATGTCTTTGTCATAGGAAGGGGATGGAACAATTGAATAATATAATATATACTGTACTATAACATAATAATCTAGAATAATACTTACCATGTTTGTGGCAGGGCAGCAGAGCTTGACAGCTGAGATGTTGAGTGGCTGGGAACAGAAATGAGCAAGTGTAGGTTAAAAAGCACCTATTATGCTTTTTCAACTTTTATGACCTATAAACATTGTTATGATTTATAGTCATGTTTAACCATACTAAAGTGTCAAATAATGACTTACATGCATTTAGACATATTCCCTGCTGACCGCCTGGGTTGTTTGTGCAGAGTGCTAAACACTAGTAACGCCGGTCGTGATTCACTTGTTCAAATTTCCGGGATTTACCTACGTAGCGCAATCCGGATTTTCCATGTATGGTAATGCTGCAACATGCTCAGGCACATTCCTGCCATGCCCCCACCTGCTTGCTCAAATCTGCCCTCGCGCCGCTGAAAGTGTTCCGGAAGGTAACCAATCACAACGGAATGGGGTTGGCAGAGAGGGGCGAGGGGGGCGGAGAAGGACGAAGCCCAGTGTTGACAGTGAGTGCTGAGAGCGCCCAGATGAGAGGAAGAGTTTCCGAAAATCTACATAGTTTTTTGTCCTGTGATTCATGTCAGGTTGCTCTATAGGAGTCATTAATGAGAAATTAAGACCCAGCTGGACATTCGACGCAAAAGCAGAAAACACTGGGTGTATCATTGGCATTAACAAGAGGGGAAATGTGTCTGTTTAATGTGCAAGGAAGTGTTGCCGTAAAGAAGGATTATAATTTACGAAGACACTATGAAACTAAACATCACAGCAGCTACATGTCCTGATAAATGTGTTATTTTTGAAAAGTGATAGATTCATAGATTTTTCCGTATGTGGCCCTCAGTGAAAAAGGTTTGGACACCCCTGCTTTAAATAAACCTTAAATAAGTGATTGTCTAATCGATTTGTCTTGCATTACAGTTTATGAGATATATATCAATGGCAAAATTTCCTCCCATGGTATTCTCTCTTGTGGCACAACTTACACCACACCGGGGGCAAGTTGTGCCACAAGACAACTTTCTTTCTGAAAGCTATATTTCTTAAACAGTTTATTTCAGATCCAAAGTTATTGTTGCCGGGGATGCACAACACCCTGAAATATATGTACATATTTGAGTTGGAGACTTTATTGTCAAGGCCTCACTTTAAAGTCACTTTGAGTAAAAAGTGGCACATCTCACCCCACTCTCCCCTACTACTTTTTTTTTTTTTTTTTTTTTTTTACTTTTTATTTGTTTTTCAGGGTTAGTGAGAACAAACAAACAGAGAAAGAGCACATATGATAAGCATGGGCCATACTACAGTGCAAGAATAAAAATAAAAAAAAGACAGGAAAATGTACATTTTAAGTGGGTTAATTCAGACCATTTAAGTGGGTTACATTCCTCACAGTGTTCAGACCATTTTTTCCCGGCCTCGATTTTGCGGTCAAACTGTAGCCTTAAGGAAAAGATCAGTCTCTCCATACAGTTTATTTCGTTGACAATAGCGACCCATTCTTCTTTAGAGGGTGGTTCTTCTCTTAGCCACTTCTGGGTGATGGCTTTCTTATATACAACAAGAAGGATTTTGTAGAGGTATTTATCATGGGTCATAAGGTTATAGTATAACGGCCTCCACACACATCCTACCTCTACTGAGCGTCTACTGCGCGTCCGCGTCAGACTTTTTGTCCTTGACCGTGTAATCAACCTAGAGCGGACACACATCCAACCTGTGCGGCGCTGCAGACGCACGTTTCCTGGTGTGTCCCTTTCAAAATAAAACTTCCGGGGCGCCCTTAGCTCAGTTCGTAGGGCGTCCCCCCCGGGCCGGGCCCAGCAGCAGACCGGGGTTCAATTCCCGCCCGGGGACAGACTGGATCGTATTTTTGATATATTCCGTAAGTGAAAAAACGCAGTTTTGGTAATCTCTTTGACGTGTTGATCAAAGGACAGGTTGGAGTCGAACTTAACACCAAGATTTCTTGCTGTTAAGCTTTGAGAGATAACGCAATTGTCGGAATTAATTGTCAGTTGCTCAAGCTGATTTCTAACGTGTGCGGGACCGATTAATAACAATTCAGTTTTTTCTGAATTTAAGAGCAGAAAGTTTTGCGACATCCAGCTTTTAACAGCGGATAGGCAGGCATCTAAATTAGCGATTTGAGTAACATCATTAACTTTGACCGGGACATACAGCTGAGTATCATCCGCATAGCAGTGAAAATTGACCCCGAAGCTACGAATAATTTGACCAATCGGAGAAATATACAAAGAGAAAAGCAGAGGTCCAAGAACAGACCCTTGAGGTACTCTGTATTTCACGTCAGTGAATATGGATGCACTGTTGTTGTAGGAGACGCACCGAGTTCTACCGGATAGGTATGATTTCAGCCAATCGTGGGCCGGCCCTGCAAAGCCAAACAGGTTTTCCAGCCGATCCAGGAGTATGTCATGGTCGATGGTGTCAAACGCTGCACTGAGGTCCAACAACAGAAGCACGAGGCCGCATTGGAGTCCATCATCAACAGAGTATCATTAACTACTTTAGTGAGCGCGGTTTCAGTCGAGTGACGTGCCCTAAAGGCAGACTGAAACGGTTCAAAAAGTTGATTACTAGTCAAGTGATCCGAGAGCTGTTGCGCCACTACACATTCTAGTATTTTGGATAAAAAAGGCAAATTTGACACTGGGCGATAATTACTCAGATCATCAGGATCCAAATTGGGTTTCTTGAGAAGGGGTTTCACCACAGCAGCCTTAAAGGAAGTGGGAACAGTACCAGTCATTAATGAAAGGTTGACAACATCATGTATTGTAGGACCCAGGGTTTGCCACAATTCTTTGAACAATTTGGCAGGCAAGGGATCAAGAAGGCAGGTCGTTAGTTTTGAGTTTTTGACTATTTGTCAGTTCTTCATACGGAACAGGCTCAATTTATTAAGTAAACCGATATTACGCTTACACGCAGCTATCGTGCAGTTCGTTGTACCGAAGGAACTGATTTGGTTTCTAATATTGGTCATTTTACTATCAAAATAGTCAATAAAATGTTGCGCAGTGTGGATTGAGCGATTTGATGATTGCGTTTTTTTTGTAAGTTTGGCAACAGTGTCAAATCAAATTTTTGGATTACTCTTATTCCTATTAATAAGAGAAGAGTAATAGGCCATCTTTGCTACATTCAGAGCACGCTTGTAGATTGAGACGCTATCTCTCCAAGGCCGATAGGTGGACTCTTGTTTTGATTTTCTCCATCTTTGTTCGAATCTCCTGCAGTCCTTTTTCAGAGCTCGAGTGTGGTCAGTAAACCAGGGAGAAGCCCTCATCGTTCGTCTGGTTTTTGTAGAGAGAGGTGCCACAGAATCCAGGAGTGTAGAGAGGGTTGAGTTCAGCGCAGCTGTCAGGCTATCGACAGATTCGGTCACCGGTGCTAAGGAGGCCAGGACCGTGGGAAGTTGATCCAGTAAGGTTGTTACAGTTGACGCACCAAGTTACCACTGCTCCATCGTCCGCGCTCGGGCAATCCAGGGCAACCTCGAAATAAATAAGAAAATGGTCAGATACTACAGAAGTGACAGCAGAAACACTTAGGGCCGTCACAGAAATCCCACGGGAGAGGACAAGGTCGAGAGTGTTTCCCTCACAGTGAGTAGGTTCATTTACAAATTGGTTGAAACCAAAGTTATCAATAATATTTACAAAGGCTTTCCTTAAGGGATCGGCTGCCTTATTGAGGTGAATATTAAAATCACCGATAATTAGGATTTTATCAGAGTGGGTGATAAGATCCGCAAGAAAGTCACTAAATTGTTCTATAAATTGTGAGTATGGGCCAGGGGGCCTATAGACCACCACCAAATTGAACCCTCCCCATGAAAGCCATTTTTCCTATTTACAGGAGGTGGCCTCATTACCATGGCTTCGAATGATACAACAAGAAGAAAGTCATTCTTCGAGCTCAGGTTGAAAATAGATTTATAGATAAGGGCAACACCTCCACCCCGTCCAGTATCCCGGGCCACATGAGAGTATGAGTAGTTAGCAGGAGAGGCCTCATTTAGAGGTAGAAAAAAGTTTGGCTGAATCCATGTTTCACACAGACCAATCATATCAAACTTATGTTCAATAATCAAGTCATTTATCAATAGGGATTTACTAGAAAGAGATGTAATATTTATGAGCCCACATTTGAGGGTCATAGTGGGGTTTGGCTTACCACCTCCCAATGTGGGAATGGTAATTAAATTATTGTGCTTAGCAACATTTGGATACAGTAAGCAATTTGCATGGCGAGGGAGGGACACAGTCTCGATGCCGTAGACCAAGCCATCGGTTAAGGAGCTAACATGAGGAGGAATGTTATGGTTAAGCACATTAACAGTTTCATGATTTAACATTACGTTTAACATGGTAGGTAAGCTAATTGACTCCACCTCCGCACTAGCAGGCTCATGTACAACCTGCGACCTGCTGGGTATTACATCCCCATATCAATCGCGATTCAAGTACCCATCTATATTCCTAGACAAAATAGCAGCGCCTTCTCCATTAGGATGGAGGCCGTCTGCTTTCAGCAGGTCAGGGCGCTTCCAGAATGAAGACCAATTATCCACAAAGTTAAAACCCTGCTCCTGGCAGTGCTGTTCCAGCCAGCGATTTAACGCTGTAACCCTACTGTACATCTCACCATCACCCCTCCTGGGTAGGAGACCAGAGACTAGTAATGGATGCCGACACATCTTTGAGGCAGTCTCAAAAGCCCTAGCTAAGCTATATTTAGTGATCTCAGACTGCTTCCGCCTAATGTCATTGGAGCCGACGTGAATAACAACAATGTTATCCCCCTTATCCCTGCATGTAGTCAGCATACTAAGATTAGCCTCAATGTCTGATGCTCTGGCTCCAGGTATACATTTAACAGTGGCTGGCAAATCAAGTTTAATGTTGCGAGTGATGGAGTCCCCTATGACTAGCGTGCGGGGCCCAGCCCGACCAACGGGAGCGAGGGAGACAGACGGGCTAACAGGGCTCGCAAGAGCCGGGTACCGATTCTCAGTCCCGAGAGGGGACCGCGAACCGAGGCACCGAGCAAGCCCGCCAGCACCGCGTGCACCCCTGCCCCGCAAAGTAAGAGTTTGTGCGCGTTTTCCGCCCAGTAATAAGATTGGAAGTTTGGTAAGCCAAGTCCACCTGAAGGTCTACTCCGCTGCATGGCAGCTTTGCAGATTCTAGGATGTTTACCCGCCCATATGAATTGAGAGACAACAGAGTCAATAGATTTGAAAAATGATCTAGGTAAAAAGATGGGAAGGCATTGGAAGAGGTATAGATAGCGAGGTAAAACGTTCATCTTGACTATTTGTACTCTCCTTGCTAGTGAAAGGGGTAAGTGGCTCCACCTTTGGAGGTCCAACTTAATTTGACTTGAGAGCTGCAAAGTTTTGTTCACGTAGGGACCTTATAGATCGTGTAATGACGACACCTAAGTATTTAAACTCTGAGCTGGAAAACTGGAACGGGATAGACGGTGCTGGCTGATTAATCGGAAAAACATTCACTTTTTTGAACATTTAATTTGTATCCTGAAAAAGTGCTGAAGGAGTTAAGGATTGATATGATCTGAGGAATACTAGACAACGGGTTCCTTATGTACAAAAGCAGGTCATCTGCGTAAAGGGAGACTTTGTGTTCTGTTCCCCATCGCTGGATGCCCAGAAAACCTCTTTCCATTTTAAGTGCTATCGAGACTGGCTCTATGGCGATGGCGAAGAGAAGAGGGGAAAGCGGGCACCCCTGGCACGTTCCACGTGAAAGAGGAAAAGTCTTAGAACGAGAAGTATTTGTGCATACGGATGCTTGAGGAGAGGTGTAAAGCAATCGAATCCAAGATATAAAGTTGCCTCTAAAGCCAAAACGCTGCAACGCGGTGAACAAGTAGGACCACTCCACCCTGTTGAAGGCTTTCTCGGCATCAAGGGACACGATTACTTCTCGTCAGAAGGGGAGGGTGGGGAGTGGATGATGCCGAGAAGCCTTCTACTGTTGGTGGATGAGTGTCGTCTAATGAACCCCGTTTGGTCTTCTGACACGATGGAGGTCATAACAGTCTCCAACCGACGTTAAATGGCCTTCGCAAGTATTTTAACATCAACAGACAGTAACGATATTGGACGGAAAGACGCACAGTTTAAGGAATCTTTGTCCTTCTTTAACCCTTTAGGCGCCAAAGTCGCAAAATTGCGACATGACGCTGTACTGAATCAAACAGCTGTTTTCTCTAAATAGAGTGGTATATTTTGTTCAAACTCCCCTCCACTATTTGGCAGACATCCCGTGCCTAGACTTTAGCTCAGAAAAACGTCATGCTTCAATGCAAAATATTCGAGGAAATCCGGAAATGCCACCCCAAAAAAAAAAAAAAAAAAAATCCCATCCAAACTTTACTTTTTTTTGTCATTTCCTCCTAGCAATTTTTTTCTGGTGTTATTGAAGACTTTTGTGGTGTTTGGAGACTCTGACGTGAAAGCACGTATCACTCTGCAGTTGCATTGCTCAACGAGCAGCGGGTGCTGCCGCGAGCCCCTCCCCGTTCAAAAGCACTGACAGGCGGTCAGTCTCGGAGCAGCCCCTCGGAGCAGTCCGAGCCTGCTGTCAGAGCAGAGAGGTGACACACCTCCGCGCCCAGGCTGCAAATGAATGTTGTTGGGTGCGAAATCAAAGATAGTGTGCCACTAAGCTATTTATGCTGAAGCTGGATTTAGGAGTTATTGAGAGAATATGGCAAGCAAAAAGTTGAAGAGTAGGGAGTTAGTGTTCACTCTTTTTACGGCGCCGGTCACGGTGCGTCCAGGGCTGGACTGGGACAAAAAATCGGCCCTGGCATTTTTGGCCATGGCAGCCCACCGTTTATACGATATGCGGAGGAAGGGGTGTTGCACCAAATTCTGGGCCCCTATACAGAAAGTCCTGATGGGCTCTCTGAGAGGCGGTCTTACAATACAAACATGTAAAAGCTATGTTTGTCTATAGTCCAAAACGTATGAGTGACTGGTCCCTCTCTGAGCCAGATAACAACACAATGTTTCTATTGATGAATGACCAAATCATTACGCATACATGAACACAACCCCTGGTCTAATGACTCTTAATAAACATGCACACACACAGTGTTTCTCACAGGAATTTGGGAGACTGTGTCGTGGACCCTGGACCTTCTAGGGGGGTCCGGGGGAGAAGATTATTTTTAAATGTTAAAGTAAAATTCATCAATCTGGTGCACTATTTAGTACTATTATCTGGAATGATTCAAAGACACAGAATGAACCAAAAAGCAGAAGGAATAAAGTTTAAAAAATCCATTTCAGCTTCGGGAATTTTTTCCCTTCGTTTGTATTTTTAATGGCCCAATATAGGCCCCTGATCTTCATAGCCCCTAAATAAAAAATGTCTGGGCCTTCAAAGATCAGGGGCCTATATTGAGCCAGTAAAATTAATAAAAAATCAAAAAAATACGTTTTTATTTTCTTGGGTGCAGCCCCCCTCTGCCTTGGGCCCCCCCAAGCCTGTCCGGCCCTCTGCTGTGTGTGTGATTGGGCCAGGCCAAGCCTAGAACCAATCATAATGAGTAATGGCCTGGTAACTTTCAGGTGAAGTTGACAGCCTGCACGCACATTTATATGTCCATGGCACTCCCGAGAGGGAATGGACCTCGGCCCTCGGCTGTGTGACTTGACCGTGGCCGGGCCGAGTCACACAGCCGAGGGTCCAAAAAAAAAAAAAAAAAAGATTTTTAATTTTTTTTTTTTTTTTTTTTTTATGGACCCGGCCCGGCCCAAAATGCCTGCCGGCCCACCGGGCATTGCCCGGTACGCCCGATGGCCAGTCCAGCCCTGGGTGCGTCCATGCGCAGCAGTGGTGCAGCCATGCGACGCAGCATTATATAAATATATATATATTCATATTATCTTGATAATAATAATCATAATAATAAGAATAGAAGACAAAAGTTAATAAAAATGGTTGTGGGTAAAAAAAAAATCATAAAAAGCGCCTGTTTACATGGGTTTTGTGGTGTAGTTCTAGTTCTAGTTTACAACTGTTGGTTTACAACAATGTGGACATCATTACAAATGGATGTAGGGGTTGAATCTGATTAAATAAATTCAACTCTTTCAAAATATCAGGTATTTCATGGAAATAACATAATCCAACATGGCCGCCGCCATATGACGTCATAATATGCAAATCAGATGGGAGAATTTACGCCCTAGATAAACTTTAGATCATTCTCAATATTTGTCTCATTTACACTTTGTCTCTATCTCAAACCACTTTCAATCCAGAGCCTTCTGAAATTTCGGTGTCAATATCTAGTATTTTTTTTAAATAAAACCCGGCGCCTAAAGGGTTAATATAAGAGAAATTGAGGCCTGGGTGAGGGTGGGTGGCAAGCAGCCCGGCTGGAGCGACTGTGTAAACATCCTTAGTAGTAATGGAGCTAATTTTTCTATAATCTTTTTTAAAAATGCCTTTAAAGATGCCTTCTGTGTTATTGGTTTCCAAAAGAGGTCAATGGCTTCGTAGATTTGCTTACAGAAATTCCCATCAGCCAGCAACAGAGGATCTAAGCGTCATGTCCTATAATCCTTAGGCCTATGGTCAAAACGAAGGTCAAGGGTTACAGCTGAGTGGTCAGATACGACTATAGGTGAGTATTGTGTGGATATAACCGAGGGAATTAGTGTTTTGTCAACGAGAAAGTAATCTATGCGTGAGAAAGTACGATGTACGTGTGAAAAGAAAGAGTACTGCTTAATAGTGGGATGTAAAAGTCTGTAGGTATCAACATAGCCGTATTGTTCCATAAAGGCAGAAAGGGTCTGAGACATTTTAGATGGTGTTGAAGTTCTGGAGCTAGACCTATCCAGTAGAGGGTTAATGACACAGTTCATATCACCTCCCGTAATTAGCACATGGGAATTTAAGTTAGGAAGAGAAGACAATAGGTTTTTCATGAAGTTATAGTCATCCCAATTAGGAGCATAGACAGATACGAGGAGAACCGGTTTCTGGTACAGTGTACCGGGGACAATCACATAGCGATCCGTTTGGGTCTGCAATAATTTTGTCAGGAGTGAAATGCACGTTTTTCCTAACAAGTACGGCCACACCTCTCGCTTTCAGGTTAAATTTAGAATGAAAGATTTGTCCTATCCAAGGTCTAGACAATTTCTGATGATCAATGTTAAGTAAGTGTGTCTCTTGGAGAAACATTATGTCAGCTTTATGGTTTTGAATGTGAGAATATCCTAGCGCGCTTTACTGTGGCATTGAGTCCACCAACATTTAATAAGAGTATTCTTACCAGCTGTCCACCACCCTTTTGTGAATGGGCTAATTCATTTCTGGAATTAATGCATTCATTTTTTCAACGCAATTAACGCATGCGCAGAATGATCCGCCCCGTGCATCCCACCCGCTCTGCACTACAGTCACTCTAACATTGTGGCTGACCCAGGATCAGCAGCTTCGCGCGGCCAAATAAAGCAGCACACTAGCCTAATTTTTGAACTGCTAACAGCCCCGTCCGTGTTGCGGGTTGCAGTTGCTGTTGAAAGCAACAGGAGAAGAAACTTTCTCTGCTTTGTTCAGAGCAACGGAGGACACAAACGTCTGCAGTTTTCAGAGGTGTGTGTGATTAATAAGTGACATCAACATATCGTCGGCTTTCTGGCACCAATGAACTGTCTCCCAGAACGTGGGCTGATTTACCACAGACAGACAGACAGACAGACAGACAGACAGACAGACAGACAAGACAGACAGACAGACAGACAGACAGACAGACAGACCAGACAGACAGCAATAAAGTTGTATTCAGGAATGATTGAAATTTAGGTCATTCACATATGGGATAAAAACACACATGAATTGATCGATTCATTGAACTGCATTTAGACTATTTCTTCATATAAAAATACCTCTTCCCATATGATAGTATAGAAAGAATGGACATATTCAGAAATTATTGGTATAGATTCCCTGTTTTAGCACTTTCTAGTTATGTATCTCATGTTTTCTTTATACCTATAATTAAACTATGTCTGACGTTTGTTATTTAAAGGATACTTCATTTATAAACAATCTTGTGTTTTTGTTCAGTGTCTTTCACCTTCAGGGAGACTCTGGCTGTCAAAATGATTACCTGGAAATTAGAGAGGGCAACTCTACTGGGCCTCTGGTTGGTCGGCTCTGTGGAAACTCCCTCCCCTCCAACTACACCTCTGTGATTGGCCACGTCCTGTGGGTTAAGTTTGTCTCAGATTCATCCATTAGTGGAGCAGGATTCAGAGCAACCTTTTCACACCGTGAGTGTCTGTATGTGAGGAAGATTAACCAGTGTTATTAAATGAGTACTAGTTATTAAATGAGTACTAGTTTTAACTATTCAGGCAGTTTCTTGAACAGGAAATATGTGATCAATATTACACAACATTTATTGTTTCCACCAAGCGGGGCGGGGCGGCTTGGAGTGGGTCAGCTCGGTTATTCTAAATCTGTCTGGCATTTCCACCGCCGACCCTACCCTTTAGGTGGGGTGGGGTCTATACTAGACGGCGATAGCCGGCGCCAGAATATGGGTCAGTCAGACAGAGTATCGGGTCGTCGAATGACTGCAGTTAAGCCAGCCGTCTCTCGTTTTTGCTTGGTCAAATCAGCCGATCCTAAATTGAAGCCCCATCGTAATGCAAGCGTATTTACTGTAAATGCATAAAGCCATCAGGCACAGTGAGTGAACAGTGCTGGCCACGGCAGCTACGTAACTATGGTGACATCGTAGCAGTGGGACACAGAGTAGCCGGAAAATTAATTCAATGAAGAGGGAAAATAGCATACAATTAACAGGGAGCTGCACACAGAAATGTTTCGCTAAACACAAGACTCTCTTCACTCCTGCTGAGGTGACTACACACGGCAGTTTAACGCGGAAATTATTATTTTGACCAAGCAACTTTCAGAAAGCTTGGTACCCCAACAGAGGATTAGCGAAAAATAGCGGCTCAGCTCGCTTATTTTTGGACCCTACCCAACTTTTGGCAAAGAAACCAAAATAATAGCAGGTTGAACCACACCGAAACTCACAGCTCCGCTTGGTTGAAACAAAGCATCAAGTATTAAAGTTGTATGTGTTCACCCCTGTTTAATAATGTGTTTAGTTGTTTTAGTCTGACCATTACAATTCAAATTGAGAGAGAATGAGATCTAACTTTGACTTCCTTGCTGTTTTTCAGTGTATGGTAATGATGTGGTGGGGGAGTTTGGTCAGATAGCATCCCCACTGTATCCCAGAAAATACCCCAACAATGCCCACTACCGCTGGACCATAACTGTAGAGGGAGACAGCTACATCCAGATCCGCTTCTTGGACATGGATATAGAAGACTTATATGACTGCCGCTATGACCAGCTTAAAGTAAGATGCGTGTGTTTGCTGTGAAATCACATTGTATGCTTGATTAAACATTTACATACTGTAAGTGTGTTGAAATGCAATGAGTTTTGATATACTTTATTGCAATAGTAATACACTTAGTCATAATGATTCATTGGCTGCTTTAAAATAGATCTAGATGACAGTCATTCATTGAACATTAAGATGCATTTTAGTTAATGAGATACACACCCTAATCCTTTTAATAAAAGATGAAAAAACTAAAATAATGATAGATAAGTTTCTGGTCACCTTCACCCAATTTCCTGTAGGCATGTCAAAGCGTCATTGGGCAAGGGCCTCAAATTACTCCAGATAGTCAAAACATAACCTACCTATTGGACCAGCTTATATCTCTCTCCAAACCTCCACTACTGCCCAGAATAAAACCCAAATACCCGATGAGTATAAGAGGAGATATTGTGGGTGCATAGCTGGTGCCAAACAGAGAGAAAGGAAGAAACATTTCAACAATTTCTCACCTCTATCATCAAGGAAAAGCACAATTCCTTCAAGCATATTCATTACCATGTTTTAATGAGCTTGTGCTCGTTCATAAGCAATCCGTAACATCATGAAGTTCACCTCTTCCAACCAGGTAGGGGCCAAGGAAGTGTACCTTGCTCGAGTACAGTACGGAGCACTCACACTGGTCAAACAAACTAAACTGGGGTCATCCCTGTGTTCCCACAGCCATATGTTCCAGACATTGCCGATTAGGTTCAGGCATCACCCAATCACTCGGGGGTGGACCAAACAAGCGCTCCGAGACCTAGCTGAGGAGGTGGTCTCGGTGCGCTACCAAACAAACTTTGTTGCAGTTCGTCTGTGGTGTGAATTTGTCCTGACTCGATCCGACCCAAATGCAGGAAGCAGTTTTTTTATTTATTTTTAAAATAAATCGCCGTCAGCTTCACATTATGGGAAAGTGTTGTTGTCGCCATTGTTAGGAAGATTGTGGTTTGACCGGGAGCCCCGAGCGAATATATTACATTTGATAGAGACATGACGCGTAACAATGCTGATGAGTTCAGCGATCAGATGAAGGAGAGGGGAGCGTCTCCCGCACAGTGCCAACAGGTTCACGCTGCGCTTTGCATGAAGTGTGTGTTTTTATTTAGCTCCCCATGTTAATGGGACCGTTAATACTATCCCTGTGTCAGTTTGGAGCTGAGCTGCGCCGAACTGACACCCAGCTGAGCCTATTCTCGCAAACCGTGCATCCAGAATCAACAATACAGTACAAATTATGTTTCACATCGTAGGCTACACGCCACATAACGTGGTATTGACATATGTCTACATATTATAACCATATGAAACAACAATAATTTGATGGGTTTCATCTTCATTTATAGGCTAGATGAAGGCCTATTTATTTATTAGTTTTAACCCCATATTATATCAAACTATATATTAAGCAGTAGGGCTGGCCCGAATTATTCGAATACTCGTTCGGAAAATTAGTATTCGGAGCTTAAATTAGTATTCGGAGCTTCGTTTTTTTTTTGTTTTTTTTTTCCAACATTTTTTTTTGCAAGAAGCTAGTACTGCAATATAATGTCATCAAATAATTTTATATTTGGATATAAAAGTTAGTAATATTGTAGTAGTAGTAGTAGTATTGCTCATTTAGGAGGATATGACATCACTAAGTGTCATAGCGCATCCATTACTTCACCTCCGAGCGCGTAAATCTTCAACAAAATATGCAGATACTGTCAAAATTGGTTCCAGGGAGTATATAGGGATTATTAATGTTTTTTAAATTTTCTTTTTAATTTAATTTTTTTTTTAAATTATTATTATTATTTTTTTTTTAATGTTGTTTTTGATGGTGTGTTTTTCTGGAACGAATATTCGAATATTCGCTCGGAAAAACCAACGAATATTCGAAGCCTGAAAAATGGCATTCGGGCCAGCCCTATTAAGCAGTAGTCCCCCTCCCCCCCCTCCTCTCTCTACAACAAAAATGACTCGCAGTCTAGCCTACAGATTTTACTGACGCACAGTTGTTATTTGCCGATAGGTACAAAATAAACACGATCGCAATATCTCCATGATTGTTAACAATTGCACAGTTTTCACTTCCTGCTTCTATCCACCTAAGAATGTCTGTCCAATGAATGAATGACCTTAGCCCCCCCCCCCCCCCCAAAAAAAAATTCTAAATCCCTGTGTTTTGAAAGATCTTTTAATTAATTATATTTAAAACACATTTTAAACATTCTAAACATCTTTGTGCGTTTAAAAACAAATGTTTTAGACATTTTAACATCTTTGTCTAAGTATGTTTTTATTTAGCTTTTTTTAAATACATTTGAACATCTTGTGAAATGCATGAATCTGGTGCACTTTGAGAGGAAAATGATGAGGCTAAATCTGAGGAATTTTGTGTGAACAAATAATTTGGAGACGCTGGGTCGTTTGAATTAGAAGCTATTGAAGAAAGACACATGGATTTTCCATAAAAATATTAATTTAAAACAAAATATTATGCAGGGTCTTCTGGGTTGGGCTTGGTGCTCTTTTTCTTTAACAAGACATATTTCTCTGTAATATACAGTAGTGAATGCATTTAAATGCAGTGAGAGGAACGAAGCAGAAGAACTCTTGTCCAGCTATCTTTATTTCCACAGACAAGGCTGAAATAGACTATACACAGTACATGGGCAACTGAGGGTAGCCCCATTGATCCAAGATGGCGCCGTTGTGTGTGGCTGGCCATCTCCCTCTGTTACCTTGTTTGTGTTTTATCCTGTTTTTATCGCTTTTGTCTCACAAAGTGTCATCACTATTGGTCGCCTGAGTCTTTTGGAAATCCGCGATTCGGTGGGCAAACTATTGGTTCATGATTTTAATGATCAGATGAAGCCACCGCTACCCGTTCTGGCGTCTGTACCTCCGGACTTATGGCGTTTTTCTGGTCGGTCACTACGCAACAGCCGACGCAGACAACGAGGAAAGAGAAGTGGAGTAACATGCCGGCTGAAAGCTCACCTGGCTTCGTCCTCCACGCCCAACTTTCGCCATCCGCTGTTTGCTCTCTCCAGGGACTGATGTCCGAGGCTCCGTGGGTTATTCCTACCGCTGGCTGCGGCCGGTGTGTCAGGGCAGCTGGTGATCAGGGTAACTGGTGGCGGTAGCTACGTAGATGCCTGATCAAAAACCCGTAAACGTCAAATGTTTAATATGTTCATGTTGGCCGTAAGAATCCAATCTACTCAATATCGGTTTACACTTCCATAGCCTTTGAGTGGAATATACAATTTGAGGTAAGATTTGTGTCACAGTGTGCGTAACCAGCACGAAGCTTCGAGCCAGCTGTTGGCTGTGGTGGCCGATCACCAGTTACCCTGACACGACCAGATTAGTTCGTGATAGCACATCAACAAATACCACCGATCGTATTTAATATGCATCACCTATGTTTCCCACTCATCACTATACATTACTCGGAACCCGTCCAGATTGTATGACTCTCAGTTTGAAAATCGGAGGACAGTAAATTCAGAAAACTAACGCGTTGCGTGGTAGACTTTTCTTTTTTCTTTCGTAGGCTACTGAATACATCCTACTGTGCGTATGGCTTACTTTGGGTAGGCTATGTGACTGAAAACTGTTTTTATCATGATGTTTTTAAAATAAACCGACAAATGAATGCGACATAGACCTACTCCTGGTTCATGTGTTGGATTATCTGGTGGTGACAGGCTTGGGAGGATATGGAGCTAGCAGACTGTCGATGCGTTGTCAGTTTTAAATTGTAGGCTACATGTAACGCTATTATTCAGATTCAGGCCTAGGCATAGCTACTTCAGAAGGATTGGTGATTATTTGTCCATACGCTTTTAGTGAAATGTTGTTTGTGGTAAGCTATTTGTGTGTAACCATTGAAGCGTGGAGGTGTGTGCTAGCTGGGGTTTACTGGGATATCAGTTTAACTTGTGAATGATCTGTACTACCGTGTTTCATACCGTTTTCATATCATCACTAATGTGTTTTTCAATACTCGGAGCCTATTGATGATGTGACTGATATCACATTACACTATTGTCAATGTATAAGGAAAACAGCAGCATTTTGCTATTGTAGCCAAAGTAGGCTAGTTAGTCGAGGTGGACATAGAACTGCAATTCGCTCATTTTACATGAGTTTTTTTTTTATTATTATTATTTTTTTAAATGGTGATAAGAACAAACTAGCACAGACGTTTTTCACCAAACTAGTGGCGTACTGATAAAATCCTGACACAGAGTAGTCGAGATAGATATGAGGTTGCTGGTTCGCATCTAACAGATACTAATTATTTTTCTTTTTTATTATGCCTAGCCTACATATCCGATCTACTTAATATTTAGACTTCCATAACCTACAGTTTGTTAGTGGAACAGTCTGAGGTAAGATGTATGTCACACATGTGCGTAACAGCACGAAGTTTGGAGTCAGTTGTTGGCTTTGGGGCAAATCGTGGCGATCAGATTAATTTGTGACAGCACATCGGCACGCACGGGATACTTTTATTGTAATTATAATTTCGTACTGAATACGTCCTATTGTTCATGTTGTCTACTTTGGTTATGTGACTGAAATAAGATTATCATGATGTTTTAAAAATAAACCGACAAATGAATGCGATATAGACGAAATATTCCTGGTTTATTTGTTGGGTTATCTGGTGACAGCTAGGAGCGTGTAGGTGACTGTGTCGATGCCTTGTGAAAATAACGCAAACGTAAATAAGTTGATAGGTTGTGTGTGGTTGAATAGCCTACAAGATGTTCTCGTCAGTTTTAAAAAGTTGGACATATATCGCTATATTCGGATATACTTGAGAAGGGTCTGGGATTATTCTTCCATTCAGATTTTTAGTGAAATGTAGCCTACGGGTAAGCTATTTGTGTCACAAGTTAAGCGTGAAGTTGGCTGTGTTAGCTGTGGCTAAGTGTGATAGAACCAGTTTAATTTGTGATTACACTTGGAAATACCATCGTATTTCAGACGTTTTTCTATCATCACTACAATGTGTTATTCACTACTCGTAACCACAGTCATTGCTTAGAACCAATGTAGATTTTAGCCTACATGGTCAAATTCGAGTATGAAGATTGAATGATAGTAGGCTATTGTTACTTGCTGTAGTTTGGTCTGGCTTTGAGAGACTAGGTAAGTGTAGAAAACAAATGATCAGGGGCGTGCAGTCTTTCTTAAAAGGATGCTATTGTACACATTTGTGGGTTTTAATCATATGGTTTAAGGGGTTCGGAGAGCGATAGTTGAAGCGAGTTATGGTGACAGTTAGGCATAGCCTACGACGCGACGGAGTGTTGATATTCTTTCTGTTTGCTTACTGACAGTAGTGCGCATTGGGGTGTGTATTTTTGTTTGAGGTTGGTTTGGGGAGTAGCCTATATTTGTTATGACAGTGACAGTGTGGTTCATGTAGGCCTGTATCTGTTATTTTGCTTTGTTGTAGGCCTATTTATTAGTCTGTGTGAGTGAACGGGTGAGCGTAAACAGTGGTGCTAGTAGGAAATGATGTGCAGGAGATACTGTGAGCCAGGTAGAGGTAGGTGCAGAGAGAGGTAAGGGAAAGCATACGACACAAGTCTAATATTTGAGTTTAATTCAGACGTTTTGCTGGACACTGTGGAGTGGATCTAGAGTGCTTGAGTTTCTGCGTGCAGTCTGTGGAAGTTCTACCACACTGGGAGTAGCATACTGTTCTTTTACTGACACTATTTCTGCACTGCTTGTGTTCAATAAAATCTCGTTTTAATGATCATTGTTGTTGTCTTTTCTTTTGTGATGCTCGTCTCTGCAGAGCTTGTATTGCATATTTGAACTTTGATTTGAAACACTGTAGCCTATGTGAAAAGGGTAAATAATAGATCATCATAAAACGTTGCCAGTTGATTACTTAGATTAAAAAAATATATTTTATGTATTACAATTTTTACAGAAATGTTTGAATGGATATTCAACTTTGCTATAGGCCTTTATACATGCATTTTCTAGGCTACATGTAGCCTATTTCCAGAATAAATGTATCATAAATCATACAACTAACAACATAAATAATTATTTTGTAGGCCTAATAAACTCCAGAATAGTGCTAAGAATTTGAGGTGTACAAGTGAATGTTATCGAAAAAGAAAATAACTAGGCCTAATGTTGAGATAATGTCCGTCAAAGATGGGAGAAATATACAGATGCAAACAGACAAGGATTAGTCAAAGAAACACCTTGTAGCCTACATTTTGGACCGTTTATTTGTACTACACTATTCTGCAATTTGCTCATATTTGACAATTGTACTTTTATACTTCATTATTTGCCTGTGTAAATATGGCAATACTAGCAGCGTGCAACTTCGTCCGACCAAGTGGCACACCGTGTAAAATTCGGTCTGTGTAGATTATTATGAATGAGTAGATGAGATCGCTGGTTCGACTCCGCCACGAATTAGTTTTCTTTCCCCCCGCGCAGAAGACAACAAATTGTATATGTACTTTGGGACCAAAGGTAATGATCCTGCAAACGGTTTATAGCATCATGTTTTAAAATAAACCGATAAATGAATGCAAAGAGAGACGATGTTTTGAATAGGTTTATTTCCGGGTTTTTAGACAAGGGGTCCTAAATAGACACGCCTACGAAACATCTGCAAACGCCACCAGCTACCCTGATCCCCAGTTAACCTGACACACCGGTCGTACCGGGTGCCAGGTGTTCATTTTCCTGCCACCGACCTGTGAGGATTCGCCGGCGGGGCTGCACATTGGATAATCTCCGTATCGTTAACCGGGCCTCCCAAGAGACGGATCGGCGTCCGGTTCGCATGGCTCTCATCAAGACTTTTATCCTTAACGACTTTTTTATTTCACATTCCTTGGATTTTTTACTGTTGACTGAAACTTGGCTGAAGCCAGGTGATAACAGCGCGTTTTCTGAGCTCCTCCCACCCAGCTGTGCGTTCTTCAGTTCCCCGCGAATGTCGGGGGGAGGGGAGGGACTTGCTGCTGTGTTCAGTGACAGTTTTAAATGTCGGCTTCTCCCCGCAGGTAAATACGCCTCATTTGAACGGCAATTGTTTGTGGTGGAGTTTGAATGTCCTGTGTGTGCAATTGTTTATCGTCCTCCAAAGTATAATAAGGACTTCATTCATGAGTTTTCTGAGCGTTTGGCTGATACTCTAACAAAATATGACAAGCTACTTATCTGTGGGGATTTTAACATTCACGTTTGTTGCCCCTCCGACCAACTCGCCACAGACTTCAAAAGCCTGTTGGCAATTTTATTTTTATTTTTTTTAAACAATTGTTATTGGTAAACAAACAGAGTTCAATACACAGGTCACCATTTTTAAAAAAAATTCGTAGCCCCCCACCCCCCACCCCTAGAACGTACCCTCAGAAAAACCGGAAACAACAAACATCAAAAGACAGTACATTAAAAAACAAAATAAAAAAACAAAAATACAAAAAATTACAAAATTAGTTGAGACAAAAAAATAAAACAATAAATAAAAAAACAAAAAAAATATTCAGTCAGGAGGAAGAACAGTTAAATCATTAAAGTATGAGACAAAGGGTTGCCATTTTTTCTTAAAACGCTCACTAGATCCTCTGAGTGTAAACTTTATCTTTTCTAGTTGCAGAAATGACATCATGTCCTTCAGCCAGGCTGAGAAAGCAGGGGGAGTAGGCGACTTCCAAGACAGAAGTATCCTTCTCCTGGCTAAAAGCGTTGCAAAAGCAATCATGTCAACCTCATTAGTAGTACAAGGGAGGGGCTCTGCAGGTGTTCCAAAAATGGCAAGACACGGGCATGGCTTTATGCTGCGCTTTAACAGCTTTGAAAATAAATAAAAAATTAAAGACCAATATGTTGTAAGCTTTGGGCATAACCAAAACATATGTGAAAGGTCTGCCTCTGCCGTGTGACAGCGATCACATTGTGGATCAGAATCGGGGGAAATTTCATGAAGTTTGGATTTGCTAAGGTGGGCTCTATGCAATACTTTTAACTGGATCAGACTGAGTCGGGCACAGGATGAGGTGGAATTCACCCTAGCCAAAGCCAATGTCCACCAATCAGCTGCCAATATCATTCCCAGTTCTCCCTCCCATTTGGACTTCAACTTGAGGAGTGTATCATTATTAAGTGACATTGTGCCTTGATAAATTACAGATATAAGTCCCTTCTGGGTAGGAGAAAGCTCAAAAAGGCTCTCCCATTGTTTTTCCTGGGGGAGCCCGGGGAAGGAATCGGATTTTGTGCACACAAAATTACGGACCTGAAGGTAACGGAAAAAATTTGTGCGTGGCAGATTAAATTTAAGGCATAAAGTGTTGAAACTAGGGAAAATACCATCAACAAAGAGGTCTTTGAAGCTATTGAGGCCTAGCCTGGACCAAAGAGTAAAGGTTGAATCCAAAATGGAGGGAGCGAATAGATGGTTGTTGCCAATAGGCCCAAGAAAAGAGGCTGAGGAAAACTTAAAATGTCGGCGGAATTGTATCCATATTTTTAAAGTGGACTGCACCAGAAGGTTGGAGGAATGACGGGATGGGGAAAGAGGGAGAGAGGAAAAGACCAGTGCAGATAAGGAAGACGAATGACATGACTGGGCTTCTAGGTTACACCAATCCGCATCAGGATTGTTTAGCCAGTAAACAAGTTTATGTATGTTGGCAGCCCAATAATAGTGCATGAAATTAGGGAGCGCAAGGCCACCACTATTCCTTGGCTTCTGCAAAACTGCTTTACTGATCCTAGGGACCTTTCCTCCCCATATAAATTTAGTGATTTCCTGATCTAGTGTGCGAAAGAAACTCTTTGGTAAAAATACAGGAAGGCATAGAAAAACATACAAAAACTTAGACTATTATTCATCTTAATGCATTGCACTTTGCCTGAAAGTGATAGGGGCAGACTACTCCAACGTTGAAAATCTGATTTCATTTTGGCTTCTAAAGGACTGAAATTGGCCTCCAACATGGAATGTAGTTTGAGTAATCTTGATACCTAAATATTTAAAACCCTGCTGAGACAAATTAAAAGGTATTGATGACTGTGGGATAATCTGAGCCAGAGCGTTAATTGGAAAGCATTCACTTTTATGAAAATGTAGTTTAGCGCTATAGAAAGGGGCTCAATTGCTATGGCAAAAAGTAGCGGAGATAGCGGGCACCCTTGTCGCGTCCCCCTGGAAAGTGGGAAATATGGGGAGCGTATAGAGTTGGTGGTGACGCAGGCCAAGGGGGAGGAGTAGAGCAGCTTAATCCATGAAATAAGTGTGTCACCAAACCCAAATTTGTGTAAAATAGCAAATAAATACCCCCACTCTACACGTTCAAAGGCCTTCTCCGCATCTAAGGAGACAATGACCTCCGGGAACAGAGAAGGGCCAGAGGTAAGATCCACATTCTGTGGGGTCTTTGTCTTTCTTAAGTAAGAGTGAAATTACTGCTTGACTAAGTGTTTGGGGCAGGGAACCATTCGCCAATTACTCGTTAAACATATCTAATAGGATTGGAGCAAGCTTGTCAGAAAATGTCTTATAAAACTCAGCCCCATAGCCATCTGCACCCGGCGCCTTGCCACTTTGCATGGATCTAATAGCCTCTTTAATCTCATTAATTTGCAAAGGTCTGTCTAAATCAATGGTCAACTCTGGATCAATAGTGGGGAACTCCAAATTGTTAAGAAAATTGTCCATACAACTTGTGTCAGAGGGCGGTTCAGATGTATAAAGGGAGGTGTAAAAGGTCTCAAAAACTTTGTTTATGTCTTGGGGGTCAGAAACAAGATTATTTGACCCGTCTCTAATTTGAGGTATTAGCCGAGAGGCTGCCTGGCGCTTGAGCTGATGTGCCAATAGCCGACTATTTTTTTCACCAAATTCATATGATAAACCGCGAGAATGTAAATCAAGCGTTCCGCTGTCTTTGTAGATAATAGATTAAATTCAGATTGTAGGTTTAGTCTTTTTTTATAGAGCTCATCGGAAGGGTCTCTAGCATATTGTTCATCAAGTTTGAGAATAGAGTCAGTCAGAACTTGCAGCTGTTTTGAAGTGTAAGAAATTATTTCTCCGCGCAAAACCACTTTTAATGTCTCCCAAAATAACGAATGTGAAATTTCATCAGATTTATTAGTGAGTATGAAAGAAAAAATATTTTAGCACAGAAATCCTTGTCGGAGAGTAGTAACACGTCACATTTCCAGAGAGGGCACACCTTTTTATGTAGACTGAAAGAAATATCTAACTGTAAGGGAGCATGGTCTGAGATCACTATGGCCAAATAGTCAACTGAATGGACGGAGCTCATAATAGTTCTGTCAATAAAAAAATAATCGATACGGGAGAAGGAGTGGTGGACCCCCGAGAAAAAAGAGAATGATTTAGAAACTGGGTTTAAGGTTCTCCAAGGGTCCACACACCCGTTCTCATTCATGAAGGTTGATACGGAAGTGGACGTTTTAGAAAGAGTTAAAGATTTAGGGCTAGAGCGGTCAAGAGCAGGGTTCAAAACACAGTTTAGGTCACCCCCGAAAATAAGACGATGCGTATTCAAGTTTGGGAGGGAGGAGAAGAGTGTATCCATGAAATTTACATTGTCCCAATTGGGTGCGTACACATTAACTAAAATAACTGGGGTCTGGTATAGAGTACCTGTGACAATTATATATCTGCCATTTTGATCAGCCAAAATGTTTGATGCTGTAAACTGGATCCTTTTGTTCACCAGTATTGCTACCCCTCGGGCTCTTACGTTAAAATTAGAATGAAACACCTGACTGATCCAAGGTTTATGAAGCCTTACATGGTCCGTTGGTTTTATGTGCGTTTCCTGTAAGAATATAATATCAGCCTTCAAATTCTTAAGGTGAGTAAAAACCCTAGAACGTTTAACTGGACCATTCATAGATTTTACATTCCATGAAATAAATCTTACTGGGTGGTTCCTCACACTACCAGAGTTAATGGTGGTCATAATTTAGGTCGCTGAGTGGTCCCTGTAGTCGGATAGTCCAGCTTCCACATCGGTAATGCGCCGGGCATGAAGGTCCATTGTGGATTGAATGACGCCGAGGGATGCGTTGACTGGGGCCAGAGCTTTGACCAGCAGGGATGAGACGGTTCCAGTGAGGTCGGTGAGTAAAACCGAGCGCAGATTTTCCAAGTCCGCTGGTAGTAGTTTTGTAACGCTGGCCGAGGAGCGTGTCTCCGTAACAGTAACAGGGCATTTAGTCGGAGTGTTGGCTAGCTTGCTGGCCGGGCCCGTGTTAGCTAGGTTGCTAGCAGTGGCCGGAATCTGTGCTTTGTCGATCTTCTTTGACTTCCCCGACATTTTTTGAGGACCGGTGATACAAAAAAAGTATTTGTTTTAAAAGGGGCAACCCTAAAGTAAGCTGTAGCTCCAAAAAAGAAAATTAAAATGAAAATTGTTCTGGAGCCACGATTCGCCTGTCTACTCCACCTTCATGCTCAACCGGAAGTCCTGTTGGCAACTTTTAATTAAATTCAATCTGTGGATAAACCAACACACCATCTTGGCCACACACTGGACCTTATTATTTCTTTCGGGCTCTCTGTTTCTGTTGAAGAGATTTCTGAGACTGCAATCTCGGATCATTTCTCCATTATTTTTGAACTGATAGCCCCTCAACCAGTCTGTAAACCTCTTGCTCCATCCATCAAGCGGCGTATCATCACTCCTTCCACAGCTGATCAATTTTCTGTTGCTTTTAAGGACTCACAGTTTTTTGCCCTGAATGGCCTGGCTTCTCCTCTGTGTCCTGATAGTTTCCTCTCCTCCTTCCACTCCACCTGTGCTGGGATTCTGGACTCTATTGCCCCTTTTAGGCAAAAATCTGTGAAACCAAGAACCGACCCCTGGTTGAATGACACCACCCGCGCCAGCAGGCAACGTTGTAGGAAGGCAGAACGCCGTTTGAAGAAGGACAAGTTACATGTGTAGAAGATGTTAAGGGACTGTCTCAACGATTATCAGAGAGCTGTATGCGAAGCGAAATCTCAGGATCTCTCCAATATTATTTCCAGCAGCAGTCATTGTGCCAAGGTGTTATTTGAAACAATTAAGGCTGTTGTTAACCCATGCATTTCTGCTGTCACTGACGTTTCAATAGCCACTTGTGAGAATTTCCTTCATTATTTAATTGACAAAGTTGACTCTGTTAGAAACGTCATAAGTGAGAGTGTTGTTACAAGTACTAATAAGGATCTGCTTGTTGCCTCAGCTCAATCTGTTGTGTTTGATCAGTTTGAGCTGGTCTCTCTCTCTTCTCTCGGTGATGTAGTGAACTCCCTTAAACCTACAAATTGCCCATTTGATATTGTCCCTGCCAAAGTGATGAAAATGGTTTTTAATGCTGTGGGGCCCAGTCTCATGGTTTTTATTAACTCTTGCCTTGGATTAGGAACTGTTCCAGCTGCTTTTAAACATGCTGTGGTCAGGCCCCTTCTGCCCTTTCTTTCCAAGGTTTTAGAAAAAGTTGTTTTTATACAATTACAGTCCTTTCTTGAAGATAACTCTATCCTTGAGAAATTCCAATCTGGCTTTAGGTCTCGTCACAGCACCGAGTCTGCACTATTAAAGGTGCACAATGATATTGCTCTGTCCATGGATGCCAAGTGCCCCGTTGTCTTAGTGCTGCTTGACCTCACAGCGGCCTTTGACACGGTGGACCATTCAGTCATCCTGTCACGACTAAGTAATTATGTTGGCATCCGTGGCACTGCATTGAAGTGGTTTTCATCTTATTTGTCCAGAACTTTCTCTGTCATGGTTGGTGACCTGTCCTCCTCCAGTGCTCCTCTCTCCTGTGGAGTCCCACTAGGATCTATTCTTGGCCCTATCCTTTTTTCCACTGTTACCACTGGGGTCAATTATAGCCAGGCACAACCTTTCTTTTCATTGCTATGCAGATGATTTGCAAATATACCTGCCAGTGAGGCCAAACAATAACAGTGCACAATGTTTGTTGGATTGTATTGTCGACATTAAGCATTGGTTGGCCCAACATTTTCTTGATTTAAATGAGAAAAAACCCGAATGTATCATGTTTGGGGATACTGTGACGGCTGACTTTGGCATCTTGTCCTCAAAAGTGTCTCCAACTGTCAAAAATCTGGGAGTGACCTTAGACAGCTACTTCAGGTTTGATAAACAAATTTGCAATGTTGTAAGAACCAGCTTTTTCCAGCTACGTCTTCTGGCCAAAGTCAAAATGTTTTTAATTTGTTGTAACCTCGAGAGAGCCATCCACGCTCTTATAAATTCAAGGCTAGACTACTGCAATGCGCTTTATGTTGGCGTCTCCAAGAAGTCGCTAAGTCGCCTGCAACTTGTGCAAAATGCTGCTGCCCGTCTTTTAACCAACACAAACAGACGGCAGCACATCACACCAGTTCTTAACTCCCTTCATTGGCTTCCTGTCCTTTTTAGAATTGATTTTAAACTTTTATTTTTTGTTTTTAAAGCTCTTAACGGCCTTGCCCCACCATATTTATTTGAGCTTTTAACCATCCGAAATCCTGGTCGAGCCCTGAGGTCCACCGATCAACTGTTGCTGGAAGTGCCCAGATCAAGATACAAGCACTAGGGTGACCGAGCCTTCTCTGTTGCTGCCCCCAGGCTCTGGAATAAGCTCCCCACTGACATGCGTCTCATTTCTGACCCAGGCCTCTTTAAATCCAGGCTAAAAACCTATTTATTCAGGATGGCTATTAATACACAGTAGCGTGATGACACTTTGATCTTATTTTGTTTTATCTTATTTGATTTTATCTTATTTGATTTTATCTTATTCAATACTTTTGGTACACCTGTTGTAAAGGGCTGTATTAATAAAGTAAATTTACATTTACTTTTCCAAATGTTTTTAAATAAACTCAATACACACTGTGCTAGGACGTGAACGTGACGTGATCAGTCGGATTATCTCCCAGATGATCTGAGTCAATTATTAGGCTATTAACTATTCTAGGACAATTGTATTTTTTTTTTCACATATTCATCCGTGCCCCTAGGGGGCGTGCCCACAGTTTGAAAACCACTGATATAGAGGAAAGACAACTTACCAACTGAGCTAAAGGCGCCCCCTGGAGAACTATTGTTCCCACAAAAAAGAAGGGTCTGGGAACATCTTTAGGCTGCAAGACGACAACGCAAGACCACATAATGACATAATTTATTGGTGCAGAAGGGGTGTAGAAGATTCCATTGCTTGCCTTTCTTTTAACCTGAATATACAGTTCGCAAAGGTTGATTGTGGTTTAATTTTCATTGTGATATTTTTGGATCAGATTGATCAATAAAGTTTTGAGAAGACATACACTTTATCTATCAAGTATAAATCACATCAGAATAATTTCATGAGAAGAGGTCAAAAATATTTTATTCCAACTTCATGGGCGACCGTGTAGTTAGATTACTTAGACTGTGGGAACAACTGGTGCTGGGTATCGTTCAAAAATGTTCGATATTGATATTGATACCCATATCAATACCCTGACTTCGATACCGGTTCCTGAACAATACTTTTTTCGACATCCATTTCATGAAATATGTTGCAGGCAGGCGTAGTAGGGCCTTGTGTCAATCCTTGGGCGTTTGTGGTCATCATGGTCCCCAAAACGAACAGCACATGGCGGCTCTGACCAGACTACAGGCCGCTGAATGGGGTGACCAAAAAAGACTTGTACCCACTACCGCGCATTGACGAGTCCCTGGACTTGGTCTTCAGGTGCACCTTTCCCTGCAGGCCAATCCCAAAACAGCTTTCTGCACAGGCCGGGGTTTGTGGCAGATAAGGTCTTTAGTTCAGGACTGTGTAACGCCCCAGCTACCTTCGCCAGCAGTAGCGCCAAATCGTTTATTGATGGCAGCAGAAAAACATTATGTGCCAGTATGAAATGGCACATACCATTTTACATAAGTGGCATGCCAGCGGATAAACGGTATGTGCCATGATAAAATGACATGCCACTTATGTAAAATGGTATGTGCCTGTCGATTAGTCAGACCTCTCAGGTGGCTTGGCTAACTACAGTACAGTCCCCGGAGCAAGTCCGGCTGTTTTCAAAATTATCTGTCATTTCGGAAGCAAACAGTTTGCACATATCCTAACAACTGAATTGACTAGAGAAACGTATACATCCCTTTATTTACGGCGTTATGTTGCGATATAGTGTCATACAGACCAAATATATATAGCTATACATTTACGGCAATACTTGTAGTGAAATTATAGCCGGGAGGCGGGGCGTGCTGGTGTGATTTAAGGTGCGGAATAAGCCGCTAGGGGTGCAGGATTCCATTGTTTGGACCGGCATTTACCGTTACTGAGCAGCTGAGCTGTTTGTTCTGACCAGTATACCAATGCTTCCAACATCCAAGCAGGCACTGTACCGTGAGGATGCTGTCTAAAGCCCATAAAGCTGTAAATGTAGCACAATATATCACAGTTAATGTTTAAGTTTAGCTTACACTAAATTAATTCTTATCCTCCAGGCTTGGCCACTTCAATAATAATTTAGAGCTAGCCTTGGCTAATGTGGCTATAGTTAGCCTAGCCATCCGGGGCCAGTCTGACTAATCAATAACAGAACTTTTATTTTAAAACCGCTAGGACGCAGCACATGCCGGCACATGCCAAATGTCTCTGTGGCATCTGCTAAGGGATCTCGACGCTACTGAAGGCATGGGTTGATGACATTTAAAATAAAATATGCAAGATATCTTAGTTAATAAAATACTTCTTGTCTCCACATTTAAACATATTACCTTTAGGTAGTTGTGCAACCGGGTGACTTTAACTTTGTCTTCAGCTAACTTAATGTGATGGTTTTTAAAGTACTATTGTAGTGTAGAGTATAAGAGATGAAAGAAAACACAGCACCGGTGAGAGTCAAATGGTGGCAATAATTGCCCATGGAGGTGTCCTTCATTATGACACTACATCATCCATTCTGCCCTTATTCCTTGATTCTCTCCAGATATTTGATGGCCCCAGTGTACATTATTACCCCATCGGAACATTCTGTGGTCTGGCCCTGCCCCCTCCCTTAAGAAGTTCTGCCAGCACTGTCACCCTTCAGTTCCAGTCAGATTCAGTGGTAGGAGGGCGAGGCTTCCTCGTGGAATGGACTGCTGTACAGGACTCTGGACCACCACCTACTATCACACCAGGTCAGACATAAACAACACAGCAATATATATATATAATATATATATATATTATATATATATATATATATATATATATATAATATATATATATATATATATATATATATATATATATATATATATATATATATGTATATATATATATATGTGTATATATATATATATGTATATATATATATATATGTATATATATATATATATATGTATATATATATATGTGTATATATATATATATATGTATATATATATATATATGTATATATATATATATGTATATATATTATATATATATGTATATATATATATATATATATATATATATAATATTAGTGCTGTCAAGCGATTAAAATATTTAATCGCGAGTTAACTATCAATGTCATAGTTAACTCGCGATTAATCGCGATTAATCGCATTTTTACCTATTCTAGCCTAAATGTCCCTTGATTTCTTTTTGTCCCATTATTTTTTCTCATTTTAATGCTCTTATCACACCCATTCTCTACACCCTTGTAATTCAGTGTATTTCTTCTAAAATAGGCTATCATAATTTGCAATTCAGTGCAAATAGCCCACAATGTAGATCCCCCCCTCCCCTAACAGCATAGGCTACACAAACATAATTGGAACTTATTTTTTTATTTAAAAACCAAACCATAAAACAACATAGGCTATATCAAACAAATTAGTATTTAGGCTAAATTAAACTTGTTGTTGTAGGCCTAAATGTTGTGGGAGTCTTTCATCCACGCACGGCTTATAAGAAAGTGTGTGCCGGACTGCCGGTGGGTGCCGGGTGGTTGCCATGGCGCTGCTGCAGCCGAGGCAGTCGCCCTTCGTAGCGAAAAATAAAGTGAAAATGAATGACTGCTGGCTGCCACCAACATTCATGGAGGTTTTGGTGTGCGCGCAGAGTTATAATTAAGACTTTTGCAAATGACAAGCTTTCTTTACTGTTCTTTTTCCGCGAAGTCCCAGAGTCACAACACGGAAGAAGCTACTAGTGAAGCAGCTGAGCTAGGAAGTGCCTGGTTCCGGTTTCTGCTTCAAAATAAAAGTCAGAATTGACTTGACGTTTAGTCGTTTTGCCAGTTAAATTATTTTAATGTGAAATTACGCTGTAGGACATGTTCCGTTTGAATTAACAGTAACTTACCTGCGAGCCAGGTGTATAGTTTGTGGTGTTTCAGTTGTTCTAACATTACTAGTTGATGCAACAGCATGAGAAAAAACCACAACGTTTGCTAGACCATGACGAGCGTTAATCGCGCGATAAAAAAATTAACGCCGTTAAAATGGGTTTGCGTTAACGCCGTTAATAACGCGATAAACTGACAGCACTAATATATATATATATATATATATATGTATGTATGTACTATTAGTGCTGTCAAATGATTCAAATATTTAATCGCAATTAAACGCATTAATGTCATAGTTAACTCGCAATTAATTGCAATTAATCGCACATTTTAATTCTATCTATTCTAAATGTTTATGATTTTCTTTTGCCCCATAATTTTTTCTAATCTCAATGCTCTTATCACACACATTCTTTACACCCTTGTATTTTTTCTAAAATATCATGATTTCCAATTCAGTGTTAATAGCCCACAATTTAGATACCCCTTGCCACTAGAAGAGCATACACAAATATAATTGGAACTTCATTTTTTTATTTATATAAAATAAATTAGTATTAAGTAAATTGAACTGGTTGCTGCCTAATTGGTGCTATGCTTTGGGAGTAGTTCCTCCAATGCGTATTTCAGACTGTGTGTAGACTCGCGCACTATACGCCTGTGTGCCGGTGGTTACTATGGCACTGCTGCAGCCGAGGCTTCTGTAGCCCTTCGTAGCAAAAGATTAATGACTCGCGGCTGCCTCTATCTTAAATGAAGCTTTCGGTTTGTGCGCAGTGTTACAAGTCGTCCTATTGCAAATGACAGGCTTTCTTTTCTGTTCTTTCACCACATAGTCCCAGAGTCACACACGGAAGACACTGCCAGTGAAGGAAGCGCAGCGGGGCTAGGAAGCGCTAGGTTCCGGTTCCTGCTTCAAAATAAAAAGTCAAAATTGACTTGACTTAAGTTTTCTAGGCCAATTAATCATGCGATCAAAAAATTAACGCTGTTAAAATGGTTTTGCGTTACCGCCGTTAATAACGCGTTAAACTGACAGCCCTAATATATATATACACACACACACACACACACACACACACACACACACACACACACACACACACTCACCGGCCACTTTATTCGGTACAGCAGCTCAATTTCGTGTTAACACATATAACTTATCAGCCACATGGCAGCAACTAAATGCATTTAGGCATGTATACCTGGACAGGACAACGTATTGAAGTTAAAACTGAGCAACATGGGGAATGGGGAAGAAAGGGGGTTTAAGTGACTTTGAACATGGCAATGTTGATAGTGCCAGAAGGGCTGGTCTGAGTATTTTCAGAAACTGATGATCTACTGGGATTTTCACTCACAAGCATCTCTAGGGTTTACAGAGAATGGTCAAAAAAAGAAAAATATAAAGTGAGCGGCATTTGTGTGGATGAAAATGCCTTGTTGATGTCGGAGGTAAGAGGGAATGGGCTGACTGGTTCGAGATGATAGAAAGGCAACAGTAACTCAAATAACCACTCGTTACAACCAGGGTATGCAGAATACCATCTCTGAACGCACAACACAACCAACCTTGAAGCAGATGGGCTACAGCAACAGAAGACCCCACTGGGTGCCACTCCTGTCGGCTAAGAACAGGAAACTGAGGCTACAATTCGCACAGGCTCACCAAAATTGGACAATAGAAGACTGGAAAAATCTTGCCTGGTCTGATGAGTCCCGATATCAGTTGCAAAGTTTAGAGTGTAGGGTCAGAATTTGGCGAAAACAACATGAAAGCATGGATCTATCCTGCCATGCACCATCAACCATGCCACGTTCAAAGTCACCTAAACTCCCTTTCTTTCCCATTCTGATGCAAACTTTGTTTGCATATTGTCTTGACCACGTCTAAATGCCTAAATGAATTGAGTTGCTGCCATATTATTGGCTGATTAGCTATTTGTTTTTACAAGCAATTGAACAAGTGTACTTAATAATATACAGTATATACACTCACTGGCCACTGGCAGCCGGTGGGGTCTTCTGTTGCTGTAGCCCATCTCCTTCAAGGTTGGTTGTGCTTTGCGTTCAGAGATGGTATTCTGCATACCCTGGTTGTAACGATTGGTTATTTTTTTTAAATGTTTTAAATATATTTTTTTGGCATTTTTATGCTTTATTGATAGTGTAGAGACAGAGTTGAAATGGGGCAGAGAGGGGAGTGACATGCAGAGAACGACCGCGGGCTGGAATCGAACCCGGGTCCGCTGCTGGCCGAGGCCCATGGGGGGGACGCCCTACCAACTGAGCTAAGGGCGCCCCTACGATTGGTTATTTGAGTTACTGCTACCTTTCTATCATCTTGAACCAGTATGCCCATCCTCCACATACCACTGACACCAACAAGGCATTTTGCGTCCACACAAATGCCGCTCACTGGATATTTTTTCTTTTACGGACCATTCTCTGTAAACTTTAGAGATGGTTTAGAGTGAAAATCCCAGTAGATAGGCAGTTTCTGAAATACTCATACCAGCCCTCCTGGCACCCTCAACATTGCCATGTACAAAGTCACTTAAAACCCCTTTCTTCCCCATTCTGTTGCTTGGTTTCAACCTCAATAAGTTGTCCCTTCATGCCTAAATGCATTGAGTTGCTGACATGTGATTGGCTGATTAGTTATATCTTAACAAGCAAATGTACCTAATAAAGTGGCCTGTGTGTGTGTGTGTGTGTGTGTGTGTGTGTGTGTGTGTGTGTGTGTGTGTGTGTGTGTGTGTGTGTGTGTGGTGTGTGTGTGTGTGTGTGTGTGTGTGTGTGTGTGTGTGTGTGTGTGTGTGTGTGTGTGTGTGTGTGTGTGTGTGTGTGTGTGTTGTGTGTGTGTAGGGCAATATTGCAACATGATAACGACCCCAAACACACCTCCAAGACGACCACTGCCTTGCTAAAGAAACTGAGGCAGGCAGTGCTGGAAAATAATGGTGGCCACATAAAATATTGACACTTTGGGCCCAATATGGACATTTTCACTCTGGGGTGTACTCACTTTTGTTGCCAGCAGTTTAGACATTAATGGCTGTGTGTCAAGTTATTTTGAGGGAACAGTAAATGTACACTGTTATACAAGCTGTACACTGACTTATTTACTTTGTATCAAAGTGCCATTTCTTCAGTGTTGTCCCATGAAAAGATATAATGAAATATTTGAAGAAATGTGAGGGGTGCACTCACTTTTGTGAGATACTATATATATATATATATACACAGTATATATTCATTTATGTATGTATTTATCAAGAAGTATGTATATTTAGTCTGAGTTACAGGAGGGTACCAATTCACTCTGAAGCAAAAGCACAGTAAATCTAGTCAATTGCTTGCTTGTAACTGTATGTTTCTTGATATTTGTTTCTACAATCATGATTATATGTTAAAAAAATTAACTGTTTTTTATTGTGTGTCAGGTGCATGTGGTGGATTGCTAATGACAGGGGAGACTCCCGGCTTCTTCTATTCTCCTGCTTGGCCTGAAAATTACCCCCCTAATCAGGAGTGTACCTGGTTGATACGTTCTCCAGACTCAACTGTAGAGTTAATCCTCCTGTCTCTGGATATGGAGGACTATCCCAGCTGCTACTTTGACAGCCTTGACATCAGAGATGGTAAGACATGAAACCCAAACTCCATGTTGTATTGCTACATCCCATGTTCTGTCTATCCATCTTAATGACACTGGTGAGCATACGCACAGGTCGAGGTCAGGGGCGCATTGGTAGAATTAGCGTCTCAAGGACGATGGATTACGCCTTTTTACTGTCAACAGCTTTGAGGGAAGAGGGTTGGTTAGCAGTGCACTGATTTACATGAAGGGCCCCTATCCAATTAATCAGGAATGATGTGTTGATTTAAATGGAAAACGGACAATACCATCTGATGAAAAAAAAGGCACAGCTAAAAAATTGTTTGCTGAGTTCAAATGAAAATGTGAATGCTGTAGCTTTAAATTCATAGATGTAGTGTACACGCTTAATTCGGAGACTTTTAGTCAAAGCCAGACGTTCAATAAAATGGGCCCAGCTTTCAAAAAGGAATCTGATGTCTTGCTTTCAATGTGCATAATTGTTGAGCTGGTACTAGTATGGTAGTGTAATTTGGTAATATGACAACTCAATTTTAAAATCCAGAGCTGGCTCTAGGAACACCTGAAATCCATCCAGTTGGGCCAGTATGCAGCAATTAAACAGGATGGTCTCATTAACATTTTGGTTGATGTATTTGTCAGCTAATTAGGGTTCCCTTTAGTGTTATATTTTGTAGAAATGGAAGCATATTTAACAATCTAACCACCAAAGCTGCATGTCACCTGAACCTTGCAGCTAGATGACTGCTCAGAGGATTTCCATTTGCTATCTGTGGACATAGTGTGAGCTGCTAGGCTATGTGTTTCGTAATGGTTTCTTTTAGGGATGGGGCCGATCCGATCCAGTATCGGTATCGGGTCCGATATGGCCGAAATCTGCGTATCGGATATCGGACTGACAGCTCCGATATTAAAATCCGATTTATTTTTTTTATTTTTTTTTTTTACTATTTAAGAGCGAACATGCGCCGACGTTCGGTGGAGGGAGAGAGGACATCACTTTATAATTTGACATACAGTACATATCAGTTTGTTAGCCAGTGAGCTAACCAAAGCTAATCAAAGTCAAGGAAGTGGAGAGGCTTGTGACAAATTCTACTATGTAAAATACAGCCAGAGAGAGGAAGACTGTTTAGACAAACAGACCACCATATATTCTAGTGGGGCAGAAGTGATCATTGAGAAGGATTTTTTTTGTGTGACTCTATAATTCTGCCTTTAAGATAAACCTACAGTATATGCATTTGTGTATAGTTATTGCTCTTTTAAATTAGAATAGCTTAAGCCTTCCTAGCCTAATACATAAAATCACCACCAACAAAAAAATGTATAACAATTATGATATCGTATCGGTCAGTATCGGTATCGGCCGATATCCAAACCCTAGGTATCGGAATCGGATCGGAACTAAAAAAAGTGGATCGTCCCATCCCTAGTTTCTTTTACTTGCCTCTTTGTTTACAATATAATATTACGCGCAAAGATGACAATAAACTGTCTGACAATTTAGCAATCATGATTTACTTACTTACAGTGAGTGCATCTTAACATAGCTTAATAGGAAGCATCGGTAAGGAGCACTATAATGGAAAACCATTGTTTGATGACAACATGGGCATTGTTAGGGCTGAAGAATAAACTGTATAGAATGAGGATAAAGACGTGTACATACAGTATCTCACAAAAGTGAGTACACCCCTAACATTTCTTCAAATATTTCATTATATCTTTCCTTGCGACAACACTGAATAAATGACACTTTGATACAATGTCAAGTAGTCAGTGTACAGCTTGTATAACAGTGTAAATTTACTGTCCCCTCAAAATAACTCGACACACAGCCATTAATGTCTAAACTGTTGGCAACAAAAGTGAGTACACCCCTAAGAAAAAATGTCCAAATTGGGCCCAAAGTGTCAATATTTTGTTTTGCCATCATTATTTTCTAGCACTGCCTTAACCCTCTTGGGCATGTAGTTCACTAGAGCTTCACAGGTTGCAACTGGAACCCTCTTCTACCCATTCATGACGACATCAAGGAGCTGGTGGATATTAGAGTCCTTGCGCTCCTCCATCTCCCATTTGAGGATGCCCCAAAGATGCTCAATAGGGTTTAAGACTGGAGACATGCTTGGCCAGTCCATAACCTTTACCCTCAGCTTCTTTAGCAAGCCAGTGGTCGTTCGGAGGGGTGTTTGGGGTCGTTATCATGTTGCAGTACTGCCCTGCGGCCCAGTTTATGAAGGGAGGGGATCATGCTCTGCTTCAGTATGTCACAGTACATGTTAGAATTCAATGAACTGTAGATCCCCAGTGCTGGCAGCACTCATTTAGCCCCAGACCATGACACTCCAACCACCATGCTTGACTCTAGGCAAGACACACTTGTCTTTGTACTCCTCACCTGGTTGCCGCTCCACACTCTTAACACCATCTGAACCAAATAAATGTATTTTGGTCTCATCAGACCACAGGACATGGTTGCAGTAATCCATGTCCGTAGTCTGTTTGTCTTCAGCAAACTTTTTGTGGGGTTTCTTGTGCATCATCTTTAGAATAGGTTTTCTTCTGGGATGACAGCCATGCAGACCAGTATGATGCAGAGTGTGGCGTATGGTCTGAGCACTGACAGGTTGACCCCCCACCCCTTCAAGCCCTTCAGCAATGCTGGCAGCACTCATACGTCTATTTTCCAAAGCCAACCTCTGTGTACGACGCTGACCACGTGCACTCAACCTTCGTAAACTGGGCCGCAGGGTGGTATTGCAACATGATAACGACCCCAAACACACCTCCAAACGACCACTGCCTTGCTAAAAAAGCTGAGGGTAAAGGTTATGGCCTGGCCAAGCCTGTCTCCAGACCTAAACCCTATTGAGCATCTTTGGGGCATCCTCAAACAGAAGGTGGAGGAGCGTAAGGTCTTTAATATCCACCAGCTCTGTGATGCTGTCATAAATGGGTGGAAGAGGGTTCCAGTTGCAACCTGTGAAGCTCTAGTGAACTACATGCCCAAATAATGGTGGCCACACAAAATATTTACACTTTGGGCCCAATTTGTAAAAATGTTCTAAGGGGTGTACTCACTTTTGTTGCCAGCAGTTTAGACATTAATGGCTGTGTGTCGAGTTATTTTGAGGGGACAGTAAATTTACACTGTTATACAAACTGTACACTGACTACTTTACATTGTATCAAAGTGTCATTCATTCAGTGTTGTCCCATGGAAAGATATAAAGAAAAATGTGAAGAAATGTGAGGGGTGTACTCACTTTTGTGAGATACTGTATGTCCCACAGAGCTCTAAATACAACTCGGATTACAGTTATACTTAAGCCTGTTAAGGACCTATTGGTGTGTGCCAACCATCTGCCAATTTCATTGATTAATGCCAACAATTTGTCCTTCCTTATCATCTAAAGTAAATGACTCTTAAAAAAATTAAGATATTAAAAGATGGAAACACCTGTCAGCATCGGTCCCAGCCCATATATTGGTTCTTAAAATGTAAATATTACCTAATCGCTCAATGATCCCTCTATCACCTCCAACAGGTTATTAGCAAAAACTAGATTTGTTACTAAGATGCTCTATTTGGAATGGTTAACAACCCAGTGTAAAACGGTCAGCTTTTCAATACAAAAAATCAGATGGGGGATTGGCTTGGGCATGCTCTAATTTTAAACTGTATCACATGGGAATTTGTAATAACAAGTCTCAGCTATTGGGTGACTGAAGATAAAGTTTAATCTTGGAAGAATATGAAACAAGAATGAATGGCACCAGTATGGTTAAAGGATTTCCTCCGTATAGGTTTAGCCTATGTACCAAAAAATGTTGCCTGTATTATGGTCCAGGTTTTAATTATTATGCTTTAAGTATTTCGAAGATGCCTGGGCATTAAGTGTATGGTGAAGGTCTTCTCCAATAGGGAACAATAATCACCTTTTAACTGGGGGGAAACCGTTTACTAAAGGTATCACAAATCGTAAGGACATTAACAGGAAAATAATATTCTTAATTTTCAAGAACTGCGGTCTGTTTCAGGAAGCGGGTGTTGAGGCACCTCTGAGTATGTTCCCAAAATAAGTAGAAACTCTGGGTTTTCCGTTTTAGGAAGCCGGCTCAGCTCAGAGTCGGTTACTACGGCAACAGACTCTGCAACACTAACCTAGCCACAGATGCAGGGCTGGCGGTCTGCGCCGGGGGGGGGGGGGACTATTCTTTTATAACATTCCGCGGGATTTTCTAGTTCATGTTTCTCACTCCAGTGGGAGGAGTGGAGAAGTGGGAAGATCATGTCTTTGTTTTTCCTGTTTCCATGGTGCAGCATGTTATCAGCGATCAATTGACAATGGCTTTATGCACGGGCTAAACCCAGAGAGAACATAATCAGAGTTGACTGACACAACGTTGATTCGCCATTCTGAAACCAATAACCCAGAGTTGTTATTCTGGAAACAGCCCCCTGATGGGTATACTACGGAGCGAGATTAACGGCTGTTGAGTCTAAAGCCAGAGTTTTCAGTATCACGAAAGGTGGCTCTTTTTTACCTGGCTAGATCACTGTGGTAACAGAGGCTGCACGGCTTACCTGCTCCGACCAGTTTTTGTTCCGAGTATGAGCTTAAATTCGGCTCTTCGGCACTGCCCTTTTAAGGAAACTACACTTTTGAAAATCCTGCGGACCTGACAATATTGTCTGAGCGATACATTCTCACTGAGAAAACTCGTTAAATCAGGAAACGTATTGATCAGTAAGTTAATGAACGGAACAAAGCCGTACGTGACATTTGGCTTACAACTGAGTGAACTGTAACATCGCACTGCGGCTTTTTGTCACATGCATTCAGTTATTGATGCAGAAAATGTAAAATAGCCTAGGCCTACTGTAGGGGAGACAGGGCAAAACCCCTTTTTTTTAAAAAACAGACATGGAGTGTTGTAAAAGGTTGTTCACCAGAAATGATATCCAGGACTTTCCAGGATCCCAACCTGGGTGGACAACCTGGTCAACAAGCTGCTGGAAAGCTACAGGGGGCCGACATAGAGCAAATCAGAACTACTGTGTGAATGGGGTTGGGCTAATAGGAAAACATTTTAAGTTATAGTTATCATTATGAAATTTTGCAAGTTGATTACTGACATTAAAACAACAACTTTTTTCATTACAGTATTTTCCAAAAAGTTTGAATAAATATGAAAAATCATCAATATCTTACTAATGATGCGTACATTTGCATATCTGCAAAGCCCCAAAATCTAGATATTGGACAAAAGCAGAATCAATTTGTTTTTAAATTTTGAAAATAAAACAAGTGTCCAACTGCCTGAAGCCTTTTCTAATCACAGTTCAAATTTGATCAATAACCCATAAAAAAATAATTTTTTACACTGTTTTTTCCAAGGGAATGTCTAGCCGTTTCCTAAAATACCAGCTGGAGACTCCAAAAGGACACTTTTGGTCCATGGCACATGAAATGTAACTGTAAAAAATGTATTTTCTATGGGTTTTTGTTCAAATTTGAACTGTGATTAGGAAAGGCTTCAGGCAGTTGGACACTTGTTTTGTTTTGACTTTATTTTCTTCCAACATCTAGATTTTGGGGCTTTGCAGATATGCAAATGTACGCATCATTAGTAAGATAATGATGATTTTTCATATTTATTTAAACATTTTGGAAAATCCTGTAATACGAAAAGTTGTTGTTTTAATGTCAGTAATCAACTGGCAAAGTTTCATAATGATATCTATAAGTTCAAAAAATTCCGCATTAGCCCATCCCCGTTCACCCCCATTCACTTAAACAGTGGTTCTGATTTGCTATGTCGGCCTGCTGTAGCTTTCCAGCAGCTTGTTGACAAGGTTGTCCACCCAGGTTGGGATCCTGGAAGGTCCTGGATGTCATTTTTGGTGAACAACCTTTTACAACGCTCCATGTCCATAAAATCACTTTGCCCCCTGGGTATCTAGTGAGAATTGCTCATTACCTAAGCATCTTTCAATAGTCATTCCTACATTAAATTGAAGCTTAAGGTGTTGGCTTGAAATGTGTCCCCCTCACTTTTTATAACTTATTGTAATAAAGAAGAAATTAATCATCAAAGACACCCTTACACATTGTGACAACCAACCCCAGTTGTCACACACTGTGGGGTTGTTTGTCACAATGTTACCTTAATGGGAATAATCTTAAAAAGAAGGCAAAGGGGCACCCTTAGCTCAGTTAGTAGGGCGCCCTCCCCCCCCCCCCCCCCCCCCCGCCGGGCCGGGACCCAGCAGCAGACCCGGGTTCAATTCACGCCTGCGGTCGGTCTCGGCATGTCACTCCCCTCTCTGCCCCATTTCACCTCTGTCTCTATCAATAAAGCATGAAAAATGCCCAAAAATATCATTAAAAAAAAAAAAAAAAAAAAAGGGCAAGAAAGCAGAACTAAATTTGAAAGTTTAATTGCATTGTCAAGTTGACAAATAGGCCTACATAACTTACTGTTTCTTCTTCTCCAGCTAGGGTGGATTGGAGTGCACTGGGGTGTAGTAGCCTTGGCAGCTGGTCTAGTATGGGATGCACTGGGTTGTTTTGATTTTGTTGCCCTTTTTTCTTTTGCATGCTAGCTGCCTTTTCCTGCTCTATTCTTTCCTTCTCTGGGGTGTCAGTGAGGATACATCTTGACAATTTATTTCGTTGTTGGGTTCCTTTTCTGGCTGCAGCCTTTGCATAACATGTGACAACCAACCCCCAAAAAAATGTGACGACCAACCCCAACTTGAATTTCTTGCTAGTGTAGTAGCCGAATCATTTCCCCGTGGCTTGACCAAGACAAAGGACTGTAGACTGGACAGTTCATCAGTTTCAGGTTTATTTCAGAGATTCCATCAGACATTACAGAGGACTTGGTGATAGCATGAGCATGGGGGGCTGTCCCCCAAAGGCTAACTCTACACGCCCGTGACCGTCTTATATTAAAACTCTGGCATGCTGGTTCTCCTAAAATAGGCATATCACAGGTCCCAGCATCGGATAACGTTTCTATTAAAAGGTTGTCTTCGTCTCTCACAGTGACCTCTTAACATTTACAGGCCTTTCCTCAGCAACTCTTGATATTATAGACTGTTCAAATTCACCACACTAGCATCAAGGTTTACAACCACCTGAGAACTAAATAGCTTGCTAACAACAATCTAAACTATAGCTTACCCTTCACACTTTTTAGGGTAACAAGTGTTTTGTTATAAACACATTGTGTAAAAGCCTAGAAGAAATATACCGAGGAGCTAAATACTTTCAATTTGACATAAAAAACACAAACAGTCCTCTCACCTTAAATTCAGCAGTCTAACTCCAAGGAAGACTATGTAGGTGACCTCTGATCCCAATTCTGGATATTTACATACCACAATTTCACAGACAGCGCCTTCTGGTTTTGAGATATAACGATTGTGACAACCAACCCGTGAGACATATAACCCCGTTCTCCCCTATGCAGCGCTACTCTATGCTCTCACCTTAAATGATTTTACCTTGCGATCTACACACACTGGCTGTTAATGAAGCGTACTTCAAAATCACAGGTTGCATTATTTCACTGTGGGCTTCTTTCTTTTCATTAGTAAAGTATGACGTTTACCATATGAAAGGCGCTATAGCCTACAATCCTTCAGTTTCTCTTCATGGTTAGGCCTACAGTAGCCTGCATCACATCCAAATATCACTGGAACATCAGTGGAAGATGAGGGCGATGACATTATGAAATAACTGTTTGGGACGTGACAGCTGTCATAAGGACTGCTGCAGACTCGCAGGTTAAGCTTCTGCACAGTAGATTCATATTTGTCTGAAGAATACAGACTACAGGTTTTGTATTTAAGCTATTTGATTTATTGGTATTGTAAGATGCTAATAAAAGGCTATTAAATTAAATCAATATGGTCTTCATTTTGATTTGATGTGGCCCAAAACTAAAGTGATTTTCCACATAGGCTATTCATTTGGGGACAGTGTCAGACTTTAATGACATTCTTAAGTGTGGGACTAAAGGCCTATAGTGCTAATTAAGTAGCCTATTCATAGTCATAGTGCAAACCAATTAAGCTAAATGGTTTAGTGTTTTAATCCGCTCAATTCAACGTTTAATTGCTTTATAATCTTACATTACGCTACGTGAGAACGATCAGTAAAATAAATGAATCAATTCAGTAATTTTCCACTTCCTCTCCTTATTTGTAGTATGCATTTTTTTCAGCACTCTGTTTTCTGCTGTTCTGTGAAAATTCAGAAAGACAAGCTTTTCCTCTTGAGTGAAGTCAGCGACACACTTCTTTCTTCTTTTTTTTACTCAACTGCTTGCAATCAGTCCATTTGTGTAAAGTTAGTGGCACAAGATCAGTCCATATTGTGCAAAAGCGGAGTCAAATGATGCATCCAACGCCCCCTTTCATGGGGACACGCACAGAGCCTGAAGCTGAAACCCTTGTTCAACATAGTTCATAACCGCCTTTATGATACCGGTCAGCTCTTGAAACAGATCAAGAAAAGAGAGCCAGGCTCTGTTGAGTTTGCTTCGTAGTATACCCCTCTGGTCTCAATATGATATTGATAAAATTTTATTTTATTTTACTTTACCATAAAGTCTAAATGTATAGCCTTTGGGGTTCCCTCGGGGTCAGATTTAAAATAACAATAATTCTAAGCGGGGTGAAAAGTGTTACTTAAATAATAGCGTTATATAGGTTACATGTATTTATGATCATTTTAATTCTCTGAAATACGTACGCCTACATCAGGCATGAGATAGAGAAATAACTGATTTGGGCCAGTATTAGATTGGGATACTATTCGTTTAGGTGGTTAGATTTTCACAAACCAAAATTAACTAACAATTGTTTTATAATTATAATGTATTTTTATTGACATCACCCTACTGTTGTGGTAGATCTGTTTGGTCTTCTGTAAATCTTATAATTCCCTTCTTGGCAATTGTTTTCATAGGTGCGACCAGTCTATCCCCTTTGCTGGCCAGTGTGTGTGGTCGGAATCCTCCAGCTTCTCTCCACTCAACTGGAGACTCAATGTTCATCCATTTCTCCTCAGACAGCAGTGTTACCGGTCGAGGCTTTAATGCCTCCTACTCCAGAGGTCATACACAAAATTCAAACACCATATATTATTGACCGCAAGGTTGCTATAAGTTCTAATGATATTGTTTGGTTAATACACTGTAATGTATTGGGAGTAGAACTAACAACACAGCTTTCCTAACTATCTTAAATACTTCCACTTGCTACTTATGCTGAGCTTGCACTAGAGGACTTTTAAAAGACTTTGAAAAGACTGAAGACTGAAACCCTCTTACATCTAAAGACAATCAACTCACACCTGAAGACAAATAGTCATTAGTTTTCAGTCACAGAGTGAGATTTTGAAAAGACAGGGGTTCTCCTATTGCAAGACTACAACTAGATTCCTTTTGAGATTAATATTATTTCCGCAAACGCGATAGTGATTATTTAATTAAAAAAAGGTTAATTCATTATTCCGAATGGGGGACTTCCTTTAGTTATTTGACCATCTTTATTTGCTGATCTCGTCCCCCAATAACTTTAACTCCTAACCCTGTATTTGACGGTAAAGTGTTAAGGTTGCGCGGCTGTCAGCCTGGTTCTCCCGCCGAGGCTTCAAGGAAAATGTGTCCGAAATAAGTGCCTGCGCAGGCGGACACAGGTCGCGACTAATGCCGCTCCTCCTGCGTCGTGCTTGGTGCATGCGAGAGTGTGACAGTGTTTATGTCATTTCGCTTGAGCCAACCCCTTAAAGCAGCTCCGAGTAACATCTCATAATCATAAATTACCTTTAACAGCAAACGAGACCATCAGTGCAAAGAAGATGTTTTTATATAGTTTTTATTACTGCATTTGGTCTGGTCGCACACCCAGTCCGATTTTCGGTTCACGCGTGCATGCTCTATGGTCACATATCCGTTTTGGTCGCAGATTTTAGTGTGGCGCAGCAACGCGATTTGAGAAGTCTATCCCTCCAGGTGAGGGAAGGGGAGCGGGAGCCTTGTTTGAGACAGTTTTGTCGTCATAATGACTGATAACGGGGCTGAACCATCAAATAAAAAAAAGAAAATGCAATGAAGAAAAGCTAAAAGGGAGAGTGACAGGCGGGCGGGAGGGCGTTGCCAAGCAACGTATATACAATTTCACATGTTTACTCCTAAATGAATGAGCGGTACCCTACTAAAACAAAGTTTACTTTGCCTCACCAGCATCATCAGATGACCATTATTCATCTGAAATAGTCATTATTTACAACAACATAAACACATTACCTCATCGTGATCCATACTAACTGCCGTCTCTCGTTCATTGGCTTTCTGTGAGGACACGTAACACGGACATGCACTATATTGCTTCCTGATAATTTGAATCTCGCACGCCCGGCACGAGCTAGAAAACAGTGCAATGTTACTCGTAGTGGCTTTAAGACTAACGATAATATCAAACATGTTTGATAATGTCGGAACCTCAAGACGGGAAGAAGATTGGCTGAAATCGAGTCGGATGACCACCTTACACTAAACGACTGAGATTACGGGCGCGCGCCACAACTCCAGCACGACTTCTGCGATTTCAGTCCGACATCGCATAGATCACACATACTGTTACATCCCAATGTGGACCAGGAAGTAACAATTGATATGTTGATTGAAGGACAGATGGGAGACATAATTTACACAATTTATTAATAATTGTACAAAATAAGGCAACAGAACACGAATACTGCTCTGCAAGACAATACATACAGCTAAAGCTGAGCAGACAGGGACCTATCTATAAAGGAAAATGGCACGATGTTAGAAAAAGGAAAATAGAAACTAAGTTCACTGTTAACACACGCAGTTCTATTCTTATTACATATCTTTTCAGGTTGTGGTGGTCTCCTGCATGTGGACAGAGGCGTTCTGAGCAGTCCCCGCTACCCCCAGAACTACCTGCCTGGACTGAACTGTAGCTGGCATGTGATGGTCACATCTGGCTTCAGAGTTTCTGTTGCGTTCCAGAACCCTTTCCAGATTCAAGGATTTGGAACTGCATGCAACTCAGGAGACTACCTGGAGGTAGAAAATCTGTATATTATGAATAACAACAGCAACTGTTTAGATTTGCAACTAAGCATACACTTACCATTTTTAAATGTGTTATAGTTAGTACGGTTACTGGTACTATGGACCCATATCTTCCCAGGCAATAATTTTAAATATTTAAAAAACACATTATTCATTGCATATTTTTGTTTTGTTTGTTTTTGATCAATACAGGTGTTGATTCAAGCAATCTGCAATGCAAATAATGCATTGTTAAGTTTGAGATGTGCTTGTTGGCCTATGGATTCTATGGTTAACCATATAATTCCTGAAATCTACAGACTACAGTGTGTAGCTCCACCCTAAAAAACTCGCTATTTGGTACCCTTCCCAACTTTTGACAGTGGAAACAAATGAATGCATGCCCGGCCTCACCTAACCGCACTGTTCAGTAGAAACCCTAACACACTAACACACTAATTAGTAAAATGGTTATTTGTTGGTGGGTTGGAGTGGTTTAAATGACACAAACTCGGCTTCAATTGCCCATTTAGTTTGGTTTGTTTGAGCTGGTCTTAAAGCAGCCATAAGCAAACTGTATTGAAATTATTGCCTGAAAATATATATTTTTGGTTCACACTGCAAACAACTCTGGTGCAGTAATGCCTCGTTTCCACCGAGTAGAGCGGGTCGGGTCAGAGCGGCTCAGAGCGGGACAGCTCACTTTTAAGAATCTCGGTGGTGTTTCCACCGCCGACCCTACCCTTAGTGGTAGGGCGGGGTTTAGGCTGGACTGCGATAACCGCCGTCAGAATGTGGGTCAAACTATCGGGCTGTGGAACAACTGTGGTCAAGCCAGCGGTCTCTCGTTTTTGCTTGGTCAAACCAGCCACTTCTTTATGTATTATTCCCCCCGTGTTGTTGTGAGCACAGAGACGGCTCGGTGCAACTGATAGAGACAGTTAGCGAACAGTGCTGGCTGCGGCAGCTACGTGACATCGTAGCAGTGGGACACAGTGTAGCCAACTGATTAATTTAATGACGAGGAAAAACACCACACAATAAACAGTGCTATGCTCACATTTTCGCCAAAACACAAGACTCTCTTCACTCTTGCCGAGATGACTACACATGGCGGAAATTATTCTTTCGACCAATCAAATGACGGCAGTGTGTAGCTCCGCCTTTTCGGCACCCTTTCAGGCGGCTAGTACCCCAACGGAGGAGTACTGAGATTAGGAGCGGCTCAGAGCGGTTAGGTGCGCTTAAACCGTACCCTACCCAACTTTTGGCAAATGAAAAGCCAAAGTACCCGGACCGAACCGCTCCGATCCGACCCCGCTCTACTCGGTAGAAACGAGGCATAAGTCTGCGTTTTGAAAGCAAAGCAGACCAGCCCTGGGAATGTTTGAGGGTAGATTAGTGTTATCTCCCACAGTTATTTTGAAAACCAGTGTCGACTATATGACGTTTAACTCTTTGAACTACCTTCTTCTTTCTGTGTGTTGATCTACCATTATGACTCAGAAGTAATAAAATATACCTTTGCCTGTCAGACAGAGGGAGTCTGTGGCATTACGGTACTTACAAGCTCCACATGTTCCCATGTTCTGAGTGCAATGGAAAGCAAGCCTGCTGACTGACGTAATAGAAAATATATAGTACTAAAGATATAGATGTATATGATTTTAGCGCGGGAAAGTTTCCACAGACACCCAGATCGTGTTACTTGGCAAAGCTGCAATTACAAGAACTTTAATTTAATCAGTGGGCTCACTCTTTTATAGATAATAACGTAACAGAAAATTAAGTAGATGAAAATGTAATGCAGTACAAAATTGAAAAAAAGTGAAAAGCAAGAGCTCATGTGGTGTACTAGCCGAATTTCCACATGGCTAACAAAGACTTGAAGAGGCTGGACAATTCATCAGTGTTCCAAGTTTATTTCAGAGATTCCAGTCTGGACAATACAGAGGATTTGAGGTGCATGGTAGCGGCAGTGAGCAAGAGGGGCTCTCCCCCAAGGCTGTTAGTACACGCTTCTGCTCGCTTATATCAGAACCTTGGTATGCTAATACTCTTAAAATAGGCAGATGGTCTCATCATCACGGGTCCCAACAACACCCATCGACGTATATCTATTAAAAGGTTGTTTTGGGACTTCCGGCTTGGCGAAACAACATGTAGGTTGCGTCGTCTTGAGCTCCTGCAGATTTATTTATTTTTTCAATTTCAAGGCACTTTTATCACCCCCACTACGGTCCAGCAGTTTTAGTGAACTTTTATTTAACACATTTGGTTTATTTTGTACTACTTTCATGTCGCCCAAGGCGAAAAAAGGGAAAAACAGCATTACGCCTCACCTGCGGCCTGTTGCGCGGCCTCGGTCCCCCACCTCTCCTGAGTCTCCTCCCCCGCGGAGTCTACCCCCGGATAGTATGGATGTAGCCTCGCTCAAAGATGAGCTTTTGTCGGCTCTTCGTCTTGATGTCGCGGCAATGTTTAAAGCCGAGCTCCGGGAAGCCTTGGCTGAGACCCTCAGTTCAATTAAGACCGAGCTGCTAGCCTTTAAAACGGAGCTTTCCTCCAGTCTGTCCCGATCGCGCCGCCAGAACATCCGTATCATCCGTATCCCGGAGGACGACCCTAACTCAGCATCAGCGGCTAACGTTTCCAAGCTATTGATGGAGGCTTTCTCACTCGGGAAGGAGCCGCTGATCGCTAAATCGCACCGTGCTCTGGTGCCAAAGCCCGCACCGGGCAACCGCCGCCATTGTCGCAAAGCTGCACTACTATACTGACTGCAACGAGATCCTCAGAAAGGCGAGAGAGTTACAACGGATTACTCTGCGCAACATGTCCATCTCCGTGTTCCCGGACTACACCCACAAGACGGCCCGGGCTCGCGCAGCCTTCACCGAGGTTCGGCACCTCCTACGAGACATCGATGGAGTCAGGTTTGGCATCCTCTTTCCTGCACGGCTTCGCATCACCTATGCAGGTGTACAGCGTGACTTCACTTCCCCAGAGGAGGCTAAGACATTTATTAAAACACTGAATAAATAGAGTCGCGTATCGTGCTGTCCTTTGCTCTGGTCCTCGTTTGCCAGTTCTGGTGAGTTGTAAAATGACTTTTTCCTTATAACTATTTTAAGCCTCCAGCCGTCACCTAATATTTTTGTTTATATTGGACGACTTTGATATTTTATCCACTCATGGACTATTAAGTACGTTTGGTGACCTTTGTAGCTGTACAGTTTAAATATTTTTACCTAGATCTGATTGAAGTTGGTAACAATAGCCTACCTAGGTTTGTGTGCCAATATGTTCTCCCTAAAAAAATATAAATCACATGGTGAGTGTGTGTAAATGCATGTATAAACGTTTCCTAGATGTATAGTCTGTGAGAACATATTTGTATTTATTATTTAATTTAATTTAATTTTTGTACAATATTTTTGTTTATATTGGATGACTTTGATATTTGTCCAACTCTTCGTATGGACAATTAAGTACATTTGGTGACTTTTGTAGCTGTACTTTGTTTTTTTGTTTATATTTTTAACTGGATCTGATTGGAGTTGGTAAAAATAGTCTACTTAAGCTTGTGTCCCAATATGTTCTCGCTAGGGGTGTGGATCACATGCCACTAGCCTTGTTATTTTTGTTGTGTTCTTTTCCATTACAGAAACTAGTGGGTGTGTGTAAATGCATGCATACACGTTTCCCAGATGTATCGTTTGTGGGAACATGCATATTTTTATTTATTATTTTATTTTTGTACAATCTAATTTTCAGTTCTGCTGTGCCAATGCACCATAGTTATTTCAAGTGCCTTATATTTAATATTCAATGTTTAGAGTTAATGCTCTGCAGAGTTCTATTTGTTAGTTCTAGCTTATAAGTCGAAAGCTTCATTTTGAAGATGGCTCCTGTCGGAGTCTGCACTGTGACTCCCATCGTTTGGGGATGGGGTCAATTGATGTGCGGGAGGGGGTGGGTTTGGGTGGGTTGTGGTTGTTTCTGGTGTTATGTCTCTGTTTTTTTTGTTTTGTTTTTGCCCTGGGGGATCTCCTCTTTTCATCTACCATCTCCATCCCTGATAAAATGCAACCTTTAGATGATTAATACAATTTGCCCAGACTCAGATAATGGATACACTACTAGATTTTTAAGCTGGAATGTGAGAGGTCTGAACAGCCCCATTAAACGATCGAAAGTACTTTCCCATTTGAAGAGATTGAATGCCGACGTAATATTCTTACAGGAAACGCATTTACGTGAAAGGGATCAAGTTAGACTTAAGAGTCCATGGGTCAGTGATGTCTTTCACTTAACTTTTGACTCGAAATCTAGAGGGGTAGCTATTTTGGTTAATAAAAGGGTAAATTTTTTCGGGGGAAGAAAAAAGGGGAAAAAACTTAATCATTGTACTGTAATTGCTTCACAAATCTTTTGTTGAATAAAAAAACCTTTGAAAGAAAGGGTACATTTTACCGCTTCTAAGATCATAGCTGATAAGAATGGGAGATATATGATTGTCGCAGGCCTTATATACCAGAATCCGGTTTTATTAGTAAATTATGCTCCAAATTTTGATAACCCAGATTTTACAAATAGATTATTTGCTACCCTGCCTCTCCTAGACACCCATCTTTTAATTCTTGCTGGGGACCTTAACAGTGTTATGAACAGTGTTGGGAATAACGCCGTTAGGTAACGCCGTTCTTTTTTTTTTCAGTAACGGCGTAATCTAACTAATTACTTTTTCCGTCGTTACAACGCCGTTATCGTTACTGAACGTTAAATGCTGTGCGTTACTATGAATTGATTGAATAAACTGTGTAATCTGAAAGCACCCCTGGCTCCATGCTACACAAACTGCTAGTAAGGAGACCGAGTGGGTTAACAACAAGATAAGCGATTGTTATTTCTTATACTGTTTTAAGATGTGTTTTATTCAGTGTGGATGACATAACTGTCAGTTTTCTTTCTCTCTCTGTTGTGTGAGCGTGCGAGTTGCCGCAGTAACCACCTATCAATCCACGGTTGAAACGTGCTCTCCCTGAGTTTGTTTGCATCGCCCTTGTGAGTAAGTGCATGGAGTTTCCCGATCTCTATAAATGATCATTTATGCACGTTATTAAACAGCCGCGATTCGCCGGTTGCAACAGCTGTTTAGCGTGTCATCATGAGCCGAATATTGCTACTGTTATTTTCCTGGGATCTGTATGCTGCTGTGCATGTTAAAGAAGGAAATAAACATAGGATAAATCCTTACTCCTCCTCTCATCGTCTCATGCTTCATAGTCTGACGTTTTTGGCCTTAAGTGGTGTTTTAGCCGACACCCCTGAAGTGAATGTTGATGTTAAGATTTTAGCTAAAACCTTAGCAACTCGTCTTGAAAAGATTCTTCCTGTCATATCAGAAGAACAGAATGGCTTCATCGAAGGGCGTCAGCTGTTTTTCAACGTCCGAACACTTTTAAATGTAATTTTCGCTGGTCATTCCACCTCAACGCCCGAAGTTGTTATTTCGCTCGATGCTGAGAAAGCATTTGATCGGGTAGAATGGCATTATCTTTTTGAAGTTCTACAACAGTTTGGCCTAGGGAACAGGTTTATTTATTGGATTCGGCTTCTGTATACTAACCCTCAAGCTAGTGTCCACACAAATAATTCCCGGTCTAAATATTTTACATTGTCACGTGGTACTAGACAGGGCTGTCCCCTCTCCCCCCTACTCTTCGCTTTGGCCATAGAACCCCTCTCAATTGCTTTAAGATCTCTCCCCCACTTTTGCGGCATTCCTCGTTCTGGCATTGACTTAAAATTGTCTCTTTATGCTGACGACCTTCTTTTGTATATATCGGACCCCCTGACTACTATTCCGCCAACTACTATTCAGATTTGGTTCTTTCTCAGGCTATAAAGTTAATCTACTTAAAAGTGAATGCTATCCTATAAACACCCTAGCTTTACAACTCAAACAGTCCGATATTCCTTTTAAGCTCAGCCCCTCAGGGTTTAAATATTTAGGGATTAATGTGACCCGCACCTTGCCCTCTCTCTATTCTGCCAATTATGTTCCTTTGGTTACCCAGCTTGGACTAGATTTCAATAGGTGGAATGCTCTTCCTCTGTCATTAATAGGTAGGATTAATGTGGTAAAAATGAATGTCTTGCCAAGATTTCTTTTTCAATGTACTCCTTTATTTTTGCCTAAAAAGTTTTTTAAGTCATTGGATGGTACTATTACTTCCTTCTTGTGGGGAGGTAAGACTCCCAGGGTAAGAAAGTCACTACTGCAAAAATGTACATCTGACGGTGGTCTCGCCTTACCAAATTTTCTTCTATATTATTGGTCAGCACAAATACATAAATTAACTTATTTGGCTTCAATCTCCCGAACTATTATGGTGTAAACTTGAGACCCAGTCGTGTTTCTCCTCTGCACTACCGGCTTTACTCATATCTTCATTGCCCACTAACCTTTCTAGTTTCACTAAGAATCCTATTGTGCTATCTACACTGAGGGTTTGGTTCCAATTTAGGCGCCATTTTATTCTTCTGCATCCACTCTGATGCCCATAGTGAACAACCATCTATTTCCCCCATCTGTTGGGAATACCTCCTACATCTTATGGCAAAATCGAGGCATTAAAGTTTTCAGAGACCTTTATAAAGACGGCACTTTTGCTACTTTTTCAGACTTGTCTAAAGATTTTAATTTACCTAAATCCCATTTATTTATGTACTTTATTTAGGCATTGTGCCTCCTCTCTTTTTTCATCTTATCCTTCCCTCTCTATTAACCAGCCATGGGAAGACTTTTTGATCTTAAAACCCCAACAGAAATCACTAATTTCTAAGATTTATGACAATCTCACGGCTCTGGGAAACAATTCGGCTGTCAAAAGCAAAAGTGCTTGGGAGAGTGAACTTCGGTTAAATCTGACCGATCAATGGTGGGATAAGGCTGTGCATAGTATACGTTCATCCTCTCCTTGTGCCAGGCTGCAGCTTGTACAGTTTAAAGTGTTACATAGAGTCCATTTCACCAAAACTATCTGAAATTTACCTAAATGTTGTGGACCAATGTGACTGATGCCATGCCTCCTCATGTAACTCGAGTCATATGTTTTTTTTTTGTCCTAGACTAGAGATTCTGGAATTACTTTTTTATAATCATGACAAAAGTTCTAGGAACCCAAATAAAAACAGACCCCCTCATTGCAATATTCGGAACCCCCTCTAAACAACCCCATATTACAGCCTTACAATCAGAAACATTAGCCTTCACTTCCCTTCTGGCAAGACGCCGTATTTTACTTATGTGGAAATCCCCTAACCCCCCTTCTATTCCAATCTGGCTCAAAGATGTAATGTTCTTTTTAAAATTAGAAAAAATTAAATTAACAGTGAAAGGCAGCACTAATAAATTTGGCAAAAAATGGGTTTCTTTTATAGCTTATTTTAATTCATTACCAACCCTGGCCCAGGACTAAACCCCCCCTCCCCCCTAACTTTATTTAGTCGCTACTCTTTTTTATTTTTTTCTATTATTATTATTTTTATTTATATTTATTTTTTATTATTTTTATTTTCTTCATGTGTATTTGTACATATCTGTATCCTATTATGTTTTGTATGACGCATTTTGATCTTTTTCATACCCGGAGACACCTGTTCTTTATGTGTGTTTGTTGTTTAAAAAAATTAAAAACCCAATAAATAAAAAAATAAATAAAACTAGAACTGCAAGCAGTTTTTACCGGGGGCCAAGCCTCCGACGCAACTCGTCGTCAACCGCCGCGCCGGCCGCTCACTTCACAGAAACCGTGGATGTAAAGTTTTTGACCGTGGGATGTTCGGTGCGGGAGTTGTATAGGTATTGCTGTTTATGGATGAATTTCGCGAAAGTGCCACGGTAGAACGATGCAGCTCAATTCACAAAACAAGTGGATGTCAAGTTTTTTAATGTGCGATGTTTGGTTGGCGAGTTATGAGCAAAAGCTGATTGTCAGCCTTGACAAAATGGCGGCCGGAGCTAATTGCACAATGTAATGTCAATGGACATGCTAGCTGAGATTAGCATCCCGCCTTTTTTCTTTGATGGAAAAAAAAAAAATCTAATTTTATTAAAATGTCCCTTACACATTAATATTTCTTGGCCATATTTTTTATATAGACTCGTGTATGCCCCTTGATGGTTTCCCGTGAGTTTTAAGAAATTTCCTCTGGCCAATTAGTAGATATAAAATTTCCTAATTTATGGCGCCCCCTTATGGCGAAATGTTCCGAATTTTTTATTGAACGCAATTAAGGGTAGCCCCAACATATGTCTAAAATTTGGACTTGATCCGACTTATGATTTTGGATTTATGAATTTTTACGTAAAACGTAGCTAATCAACAAATATTTAAAACGCTACCGTTTCGTTATCGATGGTCGGATCAAAATTCTTTTACAGGATTTCTTTCCGTATGGGTCAGTAGATGTTCTGTGCAAACTTTGGTGTCAATTGTCCAAAAATTGTGGGAGGAGTAGCGAAAAATATGTTTTGCAGTTTTCGCAATTTTGCGAAAAATCTATAATATCGCAAATGGGCGTGGCCTATGCCAAATGATGCAGCTGACTCCAGTGCATCTGTGGATATAAAGTTTTTGACTGTGGGACGTTCGGTGTGGGAGTTATGACCCCAAACGCGTTTTCTTTCGTTGTAGCGCCAACTAGTGGCCGGCGTGTCTGATTTTTTTGGTCAGCTGAGAAGCCGGGGGTCTGAACTAATGATGCTAGTGGCATGTCCCAACCCGTTACGGTTTGGGCTGCAGCACCAGTTTTACACCGTTTTCCGAGACAAATAAAAAGAATAATAATAATCGCCACTAAAACAATAGGGTTCCCTGCCCCGCAGGGCTTGGGAACCGCGTTGCTGTGCAAAACGCGGTCCCAGCTCCTGCTCGGGCTTGGCCCCCTAAAAATAAAAATTGTTTTGGTCTCCTGCAGTGAGCCCTAACATTTAGGACTGTCTACCACTGCAATTGCTATTATCCACTACTTGTCCCTCCTTTAAAAGAAACTTCTTTTACCAAAACGAATTGGAAACATACAGTTAAATGACCCAAACTCATTAAACACTGAAACACTTTTTACAGGTTATGTAGAATACAGTGCATAGTTTAAGGCATTACTGCAGTACACTACATTTCTATAAGACCAACAATACAAATGCACTAAATCCCAAATGATAAATGAAATTGAGGCAGTTAGTCATGACACCATAACAATTCCCTTCCTCCTGAGGTCAAACCATCACTCCAATACAGTGCACAACAAATCACGCTACGTTGAGGAGAGACTGCTTGCATAGTCCAGTGTAAGACGACACAGTCCGGCTGACAGCCCGCCACTGACGTCACAGCCAGGGTCCCACCATGACATCAGGCAGACCGCAGGGTTGTAGCGAACATAGCACTCAATCTTGGACCTTAGCAGCTTCTCACCAGCGGTGACGAAATCCCTTTCCTGGCACGCATGGTAGCAAGGCCCTCCTTTTCACCCTTGGAATGAAAGGCCAATAGTCTATATTTAGATGGTAGTGGGCCAAGACAGCCAGGGAACCCCTCTGCAGCTTGCGGTTCCCTCCTCAGATCCCTGATGACAGCTTTGTTACTGGCGGGTGTATTGCAGAAACACAAACAGCCAGAATAGGCATGATGCTGTTGGTTTCTAGTCTTGTGGCATCTGTTTTCAGAAACTGCAGTCATACAGTTCAGGAACAGCCCACGTTCTACGCTTTTTCTTTGTCTTTTTCTTCATTTTTAGAGCTTACATGAAGCACATAGCGACGTACCAGCATGATTTCAGTCCAGCCATTTCTTTCCAAAGTCTCAGTCAATAAAAACTGCACAAGGTTCTTTTTTTGTATAACAACTGGAACAGTCTTGGAACAGCCATACAGTTCCTCATGCTCCATTGTCATTTTATCCTTAACAGTGACGCCATCATGTGGTGTACTAGCCGAATTTCCCCATGGCTAACAAAGACTCGAAGAGGCTGGACAATTCATCAGTTCCAAGTTTATTTCAGAGATTCCAGTCAGGGGGGCGCCTTTAGCTCAGTTGGTAAGGCGTCCCCCTCCCGGGCCGGGCCCAGCAGCAGACCCGGGTTCGATTCCCACCTGCGGTCGTTCTCTGCATGTCACTCCCCTCTCTGCCCCATTTCACCTCTGTCTCTCTGCACTATCAATAAAGCATTAAAAAAATGCCCAAAAAATATCTTAAAAAAAAAAAAGATTCCAGTCAGGACAATACAGAGGATTTGAGATGCATGATAACGGCAGTGAGCAAGAGGGGCTCTCCCCCAATGCTGTTAGTACATGCTTCCGCTCGCTTATATCTGAACCTTGGTATGCTAATACTCTTAAAATAGGCAGATGGTCTCATCATCACGGGTCCCAACAACACCCGTCGACATATATCTATTAAAAGGTTGTTTTGGTCTCCTGCAGTGACCCCTAACATTTAGGACTGTCTACCACTGCAATTGCTATTATCCACTACACACACATATGAACCAAATAAACTGACCTAGAGGTCTGAAAAGGCCTTAATGTCTGAATTTTAGTCAAACTACCAGGGAAAAGGTTTGTTCAGACCAAAATGTGTGAGTTTCCGTTCATGTAAAAATAAGGGTTACAATCAGCTTTCTTCAGTACACTGATACTGTATCCCTAGGAGGGGACTAGATACAAAAAAACAAGAAAGCCATCATTTCAATATCTCCAACTTAGATAAACTATTTATTATTTATGTCTGTTTGGGGAAAATAACACAATCATTTTAGAGAAGTATACATTTGAAAGATTGAAGAGAGACATACAGTATATAATGTATGTCAGACAAAGAAAGGCATGCAACACCAATTCTCTGCTACTTACAGTGGTTCGCTGATTTCCCTTTCCATCAAGTTTCACATACATTTTCCAACATTTGACTTAAGATATGTGCCCAAGAACTCCCTGCCAGTCAGTAGAGTGAATACATGGCTCTTGGACTGAAATATGATATCCAGTCGCTTTTACTTAGTACATCAACACATCTTGTTTATTTGTTTTAGGGAGAGAGTTGTTGCTGTTCCTTTGATGTGTTGTTTGTTGTCTCCACAGCTCAGGAATGGTCCAGATGTTTCATCTCCACTACTGGGGCAACGTCTCTGTGGATCAAGTCTTCCGTCCATCCTCCAGTCTACTGACAACCATCTCTTTGTTCACTTTACATCTGATGCCACTAATGAGGCTAGTGGCTTTAAGCTGAGCTTTGAAGCCCACAGTCAAGGTACAACGATCACTATTTTTGGCAGGACCGCAAAGTAATTCCGGCCCTACGAGTGTGAATGTCTCTGAGTGAGTGAGTGGGTGAGTGAGTGACTTGGAGACCAAATACAGGTGAAACTCGAAAAATTAGAATATCGTGCAAAAGTTCATTTTATTTCAGTAATTCAACTTATAGGTGAAAATAATATCTTATACAGACTCATTACATGCAAAGTGAGATATGTGAAGCCTTTATTTTTTTATAATTGTGATTATTATGGCTTACAGTTTATAAAAACCCCAAATTCAAAATCTCAGAAAATTAGAATATTACATAAAATCAATAATAAAAGGATTTTAAATACAGAAATGTCGGCCCTCTAGAAAGTATAATCATGCATATGTACTACGTACTTGGTTTGGGCCCCTTTTGCATGAATTATTGCCTAAATGCGGCGTGGCATGGATGCCATCAGCCTGTGGCACTGCTGAGGTGTTATGGAAGCCCAGGTTGCTTTGATGTTGCCTTCAGCTCGTCTGTATTGTTGGGTCTGGTGTGTATCATCTTCCTCTTGACAATAGTCCATAGTTTCTCTATGGAGTTCAGGTCAGGAGAGTTGTCTGGCCATTCATGCACAGTAATACCATGGTCAGTCAACCAGTTACCAGTGGTTTATGGTACCGTGGACAGGTGCCAAGTCTAGCTGGAAATGGAAATTGTCATCTCCATAAAGCTTGTCAACAGACAGAACAATGAAGAGCTCTAAAATCTTCTGGTAGATGGCTGTGGTGACTTTGGACTTGATAACACAGTGGACCAACAGCAGCAGATGACATGATACTGTTAAAGAAATTATTTTATCAAAAAACCCAAGTTTTTGTTTTTAATAAAGAGATCAGTCAGGCATTTTCAAAGCAGGTTGGTTTTTACTTGCAAACAGCAAAATCAAGGGTCAAACAACAATGTATCTGGTTTGGTACATGGTTGAATACAAAACTGAACTGAAATAGCAGAGCTTATATGTCTGAATAAATGTGTATGTGAACACATTTTGTTCGTGTGTCCAGGGTCATTGCTGACGTGGATGAGTTATAATTAAACTGATAAGGATTTTCCCAGAAACTTGCATCCAATGTCTGAGAACAGAAGGTGGGAGTTTGTCTGACTTTTCCAAGGCCATCCACAGCACCTCATCACAGCACATCATGCACAGAGCCACAAACACATAGTCTCTTAAGTTCAGTGGGACAGAGGTTACAGCAAGATTGTAATGTATCTTCATCAAAATGTTATAAGATATATATCGAAACAAAGTTTCGTTGACAGATACCTCAAATCATCACTGATCCAAATTAAATGTTGCGTTTCATTTGGAAATCAAGGTTCCACTGTCTAGAGGAAGAGTGGAGGGGCACAAAATCCAAGGGGCTTGAAGACCACTGTCAAGTTTCAACAGTCAGTGATGATTTGAGGCACCATGTCATCTGATGGTGTTGGTCCACTGTGTTATCAAGTCCAAAGTCACCACAGCTGTCTACCAGGATATTTTAGAGCACTTCATATTTGGTAAAATGGTAAATGGACTTGTATAGCGCTATATCTCCGTTATTCACAGACTCAGAGCGCTTTACACATTGTTTTTTTGTACACATTCACCCAGTCACACACACATTCATACACCGATAGCAGCAGCTACCACGCAGGGTAGGCTTTAGCACTACGGTGCTAAGCTAACTAAGCTAACTATCGGGAGCAATTTGGGGTTCAGTGTCTTGCCCAGGGACACTTCGACATGTGGCGGGGAGACGGGGATCGAACCTCCGACCCTGCACACCAGAGGCGAGCTCCCTACCCACTTCGCCACTGCCGCCCCACCATATTTCCTGTCTGTTGACAAGCTTTATGGAGATGCTGAATTACTTTTTCCAGCAATACTTGACACCTGTCCACAGTGCCAAAACCACAAGTAACTGGTTGACTGACCATGGTATTACTGTGTTGATTGGCCAGACAACTCTCCTGACCTGAACCCAATAGAGAAACTATGGACTATTGTCAAGAGGAAGATGATACACACCAGACCCAACAATACAGACGAGCTGAAGGCCACTATCAAAGCAACCTGGGCTTCCATAACACCTCAGCAGTGCCACATACTGATAGCATCCAAGCCACACCGCATTTAGGCAATAATTTGTGCAAAAAGGGCCCAAACCAAGTACTTAGTACATATGCATGATTATAATTTCTAGAGAGCCGACATTTCTGTATTTAAAATCCTTGTTTTATTGATTTTATGTAATATTCTAATTTTCTGAGATTTTGAATTTGGGGTTTTCATAAACTGTAAGCCATAATAATCACAATTATAACAAATAAAGGCTTGAAATATCTCACTTTGAATGTCATGAGTCTATATAATATATTAGTTTCACCATTTAGGTTGAATTACTGAAATAAATGAACTTTTGCACGATATTCTAATTTTTCGAGTTTCACCTGTACAGTGATAGATCGCCAACAGTTCACACAAATACACACTGAAGGGGAAAGGAGTCCAGAACTGTCTGCATTATGCAAAGTGATAGGCTGGTTGAAGCCATGAAATTACATTTGTCATATTAGTCCATGGGCCAAGTCCCAAAATGTCACTAATCTGCACTGTTACAACCACTGTTTGTTATTATTTTATTTACAGGAGCTAATTGTTGACCGTTGATAGCTGTAGCTATGTTTATGAGTGTTGTGTCAGTGACTACACTTCCCAGCACCTTAGCTCCAGGATGTGACATCATGCGGAAGCAACGGACTGCTACTTCATTGGCATCAGCTGCGCAGTTTCAGAGCTGAAATGTTTGGACACATAGACCTGCAAACGACACACGAGGATCATCAGAGCTTGACAAGCTAGCTCACATCAATGAACAGTTTCTTTTTAAGTTTTCACAACTTCACGAAAGGATCCTTCTTCCCCATCACAATACTGAACTCAATATCATACAAAGCGGACTGGTGGCTCAAGAGAGCTGGAGACGTGGCTATTCGCATTCAGCAGTCTTTTGAGCATAGCTACACTTTAGCCTCTGTTATCTTAGCTCTGGGTTTGCTTTATTGTTGTTATTTGCGCTATACTGCAGTAGCAGCAACCAGAACAGCGGGTGATAGCTCTGGGGGATGACAGTAGCATCTGAATGCAGTGCGTGGGTGCAGTGCATGATGGCGTGCACGTGATCGAGAGATGCATTATTATCATCATCATTAATATTATTAGCCTATTAAACCTGCCCGTAAGAGGGCCTGCTTTTGTGACGACTTCTGCAGTCTTGCTTGATTGAGTGCTTGTGCTTATTGAATTAATAATATAAATTAACTTGATGTCGGCTAAAGAGGCTTATTTTAGTATAGTCAAAGCATAGTGAGCCTGATCGAGTAATAATCTGCATTTGTGTGTCGCGTTTAACTAAAATAGGCTACATGAGCATATTCCTTTCCATTTTATTCTAAGATGGTGCTATGGTGGTTCATTTGAAAGTTTAATGATTTTATTCATGGACTGAGTTGCTTCAGTGTGTGTATTTAGTCAGTGAAATTGGGCCGGTCAAGGACCAAATGCCAGGGCCGAATTTGTGTCCCAGTCCACCCCTAGTGGATGCGTGGTTGTATATCATTGTAATTCGGCAATGGGTCGTTTTGTCGTCTAGCTTTGTCATGTTGCGTTGCTAGAAATACAGTCCCCTCCAATAGTATTGGAACGGTGAGGCCAATTCCTTTATTTTTGCTGTAGACTGGAAACATGTGGGTTTGACAACAAAAGATGAATATGAGACAATGGATCAACATTTCAGCTTTCATTTCCAGGTATTAACATCTGGATCTGATACAAAACTTAGAAGATAGCATTATTTGTAAAGGAACACCACATTTTTAGGTGAGCAAAAGTATTGGAACAGATAGACCTAAAATAAATTAAAGAATAAATTAAAGTGAATAAAACGTAATATTTTGTGGCAAATCCTTTGCTTGCAATAACCGAATCAAGCCTGTGACCCTTTGACATCACCAAACTTTTGCATTCTTAATTTGTGATGCTTTTCCAGGCTTTCACCGCAGCTTCTTTCAGTTGCTGTTTGTTTTGGGGGCTTACTCCCTTCAGTAGTAGTCTCTTTAGCAGGTAAAATGCATCCTCTACAGTGGCAGGCCGTCAGGGCCAGCAAAGCCTTCTCTGCTGGCCTAAAGACTTTCAGAAAAACGAAATTCATATTATTAATAAATTATTGTATTTTTTATTAAATATATAATCTATACATTATTTGATTTGATTATATCAAATGTTTTCATTGATTCCATCTATTTTAAAGAGTTTGTTCACGTAAGTCTAAATACGTTATTGAATTGTTTTCCTTCGGCTGCGCTGCCTCCGGTGTGCTGCTATATATTAGAGCTCTTATCCAATCAGATTATTTCCCTGCGCTGTCTCCGGGTAAAAAAATATCTGGCCAAGGCCTTCAGAATTCCGAGAGAATCCCCTCTCTGTTGACGCTAATGGGGACGATGTTGTGATTGACATGTTCTTTAACCAATCAGATTTCTAGTTTTCCGAGTTGGGCGTATCATTTTACACGGCTAGGCCTTCTAGCTGGCCCTGAGCTGGCCTTGTCGCAATCACAATGGGGAGGGAAAGTAGCCTACTTGAACTACCGCTAGCTAGCCGACATTACTTTCCATTGGTAGAAGGCAGTATGTTAGATCTCTTCTATTTTTGATTAGATCTTTTAGATGAGACTGTCGAAACACAAAGTGAATTACAGAGGAGAAGGAGTGGATTTAATGGCCAACTTACTGGGGAAGTTTTTTATTGAGAAAAGGACCTTTTAAGAAAAGCTGGACATGGCAGGGTCGAACAACACCACAGCTAGCCGCTCTGACCCAGCTGGATAAAGGATCTGTGCAACACTTCCAATCAGGCAGCGACTTATGAAAGGTAGGCCTATAGTTGGCTCATTGCTAATTGTATTGCTGGATATGCCTGCTAGCCTACTTGCAACCGATCGCTGCCGTGTGGTGCTACGCTGGGTTTTCAAACCGGTGTTTACTACGAGCGGTGACCACAGGATGCGCTACGTTCGCTGTCAGTGCCGTTCTGCTATTCATTCTCCATGACCATGGTATGACCCGCTAGTAGTGCGCTGATTCCCAGCATAATTTTCAATCTTAAAACGTATTAAGATGTGCAAATAATGTTTGTTTTTCTTAGCTGCTGAGCTGTCCAGCGCTCTAAAAATGTAAACTAAAATGATAGACAGAAGATATGACGGGTAGTGTTCATCCTGGCGCAGGGTCTGTGATTAAGCTGAGATCTGTGTGTGTTTGACATTTGCCTTGACCGGTAGTTGCTAGTGACTTGTGGCTGTTTTGAATTTGTTCTTGATGATTTGGTCATGTCATGATTTAGACTACGTGGGGTCTTTTCGTGATGCAGTATCTTGTCAAGCTGTGTAGTGTGTAATATTAGTTGGCCTATGCTCTTGATGGTTTAGTCTACATGTTTAGTGTCATTAGTGTACTGTAATTGTATTATACTCGTTAAAGGTTACTGTAACTTCTGCAATCGGGTGGTTAAGCCAATGACAATAGCCTTGACGTCATCATGAAGTTATTTATTTATTTATTTATTTATTTATTAAGCGGTTTCATTTTTGGGATGATGGCTCTGAAGGCCTAGGTGTAAAAGGCACGGCCCGCCACTGATCCTCTATAATGCCTCGTTTCCACCGAGTAGAGCGGGTCGGATCGGAGCGGTTCGGTCCGGGTAGTTTGGCTTTTCATTTGCCAAAAGTTGGGTAGGGTACGGTTTAAGCGCACCTAACCGCTCTGAGCTGCTCCCGATCTCAGTACTCCTCTGTAGGGGTACTAGCGGCCTGAAAGCGGGCCGAAAATGCATGAGAAGGCGGAGCTACACACTGCCGTCATTTGATTGGTCGAAAGAATCATGTCCGCCATGTGTAGGCTAGATCTCGGCAAGAGTGAAGAGAGTCTTGTGTTTTGGCGAAAATGTGAGCACAGCTCTGTTTATTGTGTGGTGTTTTTCCTCGTCAATAAATTAATCAGTTGGTTACACTGTGTCCCATAGTCACGTAGCTGCCGCAGCCAGCACTGTTTGTTCGCTCACTGTCTCTATGAGTTGCGCCGAGCGGTCTCTGTGTGTTTACGCCAGAGATAGTAGTAAAATACACGCTCACAACAACACGGGGGGAATAAATAAAGAAGCGGCTGGTTTGAATCATTTCCGCCGTTTGTAGTCACCTCGGCTAGAGTGAAGAGAGTTTTGGCGAAAATGTGAGCGCGGCACTGTTTATTGTGTGGTGTTTTTCCTCGTCATTAAATGAATCAGTTGGCTACACTGTGTCCCACTGCTACGATGTCACGTAGCTGCCGCAGCCAGTGCTGTTCGCTCACTGTCTCTATCATTTGCACCGAGCCGTCTCTGTGCTCACAACACGGGGGAATAAATAAAGAAGCGGCTGGTTTGACCAAGCAAAAACAAGAGACCGCTGGCTTGACCACAGTTGTTCCCACAGCCCGATAGTTTGATCCACATTCTGGCGGCGGCTATCGCAGTCCAGCCTAAACCCCGCCCTACCAGTAAGGGTAGGGTCGGCGGTGGAAACAACACCGAGATTCTTAAAAGTGAGCTGTCCCGCTCTGAGCCGCTCCGATCCGACCCGCTCTACTCGGTGGAAACGAGGCATTAGGTTTAAGTCTGGAGATTGACTTGGTCAGTCATAAACCTTCCACTTCTAGCCCATGGTGAACTCCTGTGTTGTTTTTGCAATGTGTTTTGGGTCATTATGTTGCTACATGAAGGAGGATCTTCCAATCAGATTGGTTGCATCTTTCTTTAAATTGGAAGAGAGAATGTTTCTGTAGACTTCTGAGTTAATTTTTCTGCTGCAATCATGTGTTACTGTGTTGTTGTCAAGATGAACCTTTACCAAAGTGATGGAAAGGCTAAAGTTTGGAGAAAGAAAGGATCTGCTCATGATCCCAAACATACAAGCTCATCTGTGAAACACGGTGGAGGCAATGTCATAGCTTGGGCTTGCAAGGCTTCTTCTGGGACGGGCTCATTAATCTTCATTGATGATGTAACACATGATGGCAATAGGAACCTTAACTCGGAAGTCTACAGAAACATTTTGTCTGCCAATTTAAGGAAAGATGCAACCAAACTCTGGGGAATGACAGTAGCATCTGAGTGGGCAAATTCTAGTTGTGATATTTTTAATGCTGTCAGTTTAACGCGTTGTTAACTGGGTTAACGCGTCGCAAACCCATTTTAACGGCGTTAATTTTTTTATTGCGCCATTAATGCTCTTTATGGCCGAGCAAACGTTGTGGTTTTTTCACATGCTGTTGCGACAAATGCTAGAACAACTGAAACACCACAAACCATACATATGGCTCGCAGTTAAGTTACTGTTAATTCAAATGGAACATGTCCTACAATGTAACTCCACAATAAAATCATTTAACTGGAAAAACGGCTAAACGTCGAGTACATTTTTACTTTTATTTTGAAGCAGAAACCGGAACCTAGCACTTCCTAGCTCAGCTGCGCGACCTTCACTGGTAGCGTCTTCCGTGGTGTGACTCTGGGACTACGCGGAAAAAGAACAGAGAAGAAAGCTTGTAATTTGCTAAAGTCCTACTTATAACCCTGCGCCCCCACCAAAACCTCTATGAACGTTAGTGGCAGCCGCCAGTCATTCCTTTTCTCTTTCATTTTCGCTACGAAGGGCGACTGAAGCCTCGGCTGCAGCAGCGCCATGGCAACCACCCACCACTGGCACATACCGTATAGTGTGTCCACTCCACACACAGTCTGATATAAGCCGTGGATGAAAGACTCCCAATGTTTGAATAAAAATACAAATTTCGCAATATATAACTAATTATGTGTACATTTGCATTTTTTTTAAAACCCCAAAACAAGGTGTTGGGAATGGCCAGAGTTAAAATCATTATTTCGTTTTTACAAGTATTTTTTTAAACAGAATATTGATACAGTTGACCTCAACTGAGGAGGTAATCGGCCGGTGAGAGGAGCACTTTGAGGAACTCCTGCATCCAACTAACACATCCTCTATGTTGGAGGCAGAGCTGGAGGCTGATGGGGGATCACCGTCAATGTCCCTGGTGGAAGTCACTGAGGTAGTCAAACAACTGCACAGTGGCAAAGCCCCGGGGGTTGATAAGATCAGTACAGAAATTCTCTTCAACATTGCGCGGAAGATGGTTACAGCATAGAAGGAGTGGCAGACCGAGGTGGTGGTTTCTCACTTGTGTGCCAACTACCGGGGTATCACACTTCCCAGCCTTCCTGGCAAAGTTGGGATGAGGATCAGCACCTCTAAATCTGAGGCCATGGTACTCAGCAGGAAACCGACATCTACTCCAGGTAGGGAATGAGTCCTTACCCCAAGAGAATGAGTTGAAGTACCTTGGGGTCTTGTTTGTAAGTGAGGGAACAATGGAACGTGAGTAGAGCCGCTACTCCTTTGCATTGAAGGAGCCAGTTGAGGTTTTTCAAGCATTTGGTAAGGATGCCCCCTGGGAGGTGTTTCAGGAGTGTCCACCTGGAAGGAGGCCTCGGAGAAGACCCAGGACTAGGTGGAGAGATTATATCGCCACACTGGCCTGGGAACGCCTCGGGATCCCCCAGTCAGAGCTGGTCAATGTGGACCGGGAAAGAGAAGTTTGGGTTTCCCCGCTCGAGCTTCTGCCCCCGCGACTCGACTCCGGATAAGCGGTTGAAGATGATGACGTGCGGATATTCTACTGATAGTAGAAAACTGTCTGCATGTTTGCACAAACTTTGTATCTGCACATGGAAATTGCATAACTGTAAGGTCAGTGTCTGTTGTATTTTTGTATTCAAATAAACAGTTGTTTTTTTAATGTGTATTGTCATCTTTGAGCAAACCCCTGGGCAGCGGCTACCTTGACTAAGACATTTCCTGGGGGAAACACTGCACATGCATTACAAGCTCTAGACTTAAATGAAGATAAATAAGACGTGGACTTTAATTAGCTATTCTTGATTGCACTTTAACCAAAGATGGATGGATGGATGGATGGATGGTCAATATTGCAAAGTGGTCCAATATAAAGTTATTCTTTCACTGTTTCCGTAGCGTGTGGAGGCTTCATTGAGCTGAATAATAACGATCCTCCAGGATATATCACTTCACCTAACTACCCTCAGAACTACCCCACGAACATCGACTGTATCTGGGTTATATCGGTGCCTAATGGAGAAGCTGTCCGAATTGACTTTGAGGATGAATTCTACATTGAGCGCACTAGCAGGTACAGCTTCTTCACTTCTACCTGCCACTTACTGCAAGATTTCTTACTATTTATTTTGCTGTGCTTTTTGTTTCTTAAGTTTCAATACATCATTTATTGGATGTAGTTAAATTCATTTATTCTCCTCAATCTCTGAAAGAAAGTGACATTTACCTTTTTCTCAGCTGTGTGTACGACTACTTGGAGCTGCGTGATGGCTCCACTTCAAATGCTGGCCTAATTTCCCGGCTCTGTGGCAACACCCGACCATCTGCCCAACATTCAACAGGTTCCTCCATGAGGCTCAGGTTTCGTACTGACAGCAGTGTCACGCATAAGGGCTTCAAGGCGAAGTACTCAATAGGTAGACAAATCACAGTTATCATACTCAATCTAAATATTTTTTTAAAATCTTGGCCTTGTTTTTCGGATATGGATCCATATTATGACAAAGCCTAACATAGGGTTGGGTTGTATGGTCAAAATCTTCTATCACAGTATTAGAAATGTTATATCACGGTAGGGTTGTCCCCGACTCGGAATTTTCTCAGTCGAATCGGATCTGCCTGTTCAAACCAGAGATTCGACTATTCGTGATACTATTTGTCAATCAGAAAAGTGCATTGGAGTGAGATATTTGACCAACCGTCAATCCAAAAACAGTTGAAAACAGACTTTAAGACCACCGAAAACAGAGCTTAAAATAAATAACCTCCAGGTTGGATATATTTAAAAAATCAGCTTACGAGTGAACCGGGGAGTTGGAGCGCACCTGAAGCGCGAGGGTGCCCGAGTCTCGGCGAGCCCGTGGGAGAGAAACAACACAGAGTCGGTGAAGGCTGCAGATAATGGTGAATCGCGCGAGTAAAAAAGACGAGATGCTCGCGGTCTACAGGGGCTTAATTGTTTCCAAGACGATCTATCTTTATTACAGCACATAGCAGAGCAGAATCAATAGGCATATATGGTGCGCAATTTGCACAGCGCAAACTTATACATCTGCTTTGGTTTTTTCTTTTGCCATTTCCTCTTTAGTGTTCACCACTCTTCTTCTATGGCGTCTGACCTGACGTGACACATTAACGCCACCTATTGCCCTGGGATGATAACGTCAGTGTTTTGCTCTTATTTTTCTTTCATTTAATGTACACTGACTGAAAAAAAAAAAAACCCGATGGTTCGACTTCAAGAATCTGCGTCGACTGCGGGGGTTCCCGACTGATGATTCGAATCATCGACTTTCAGGGGGCAGCCCTATATCACGGCAAATAATATTATGATATAATGTATTTTTTTCTGTAAATATTTGTATATACACTCACCGGCCACTTTATTAGGTACACCAGTTCAATTTCTTGTTAACACATATAATTTATCAGCCAATCTCATCGCAGCAACTCTCTAGACAGGACAGCTTGTTGAAGTTCAAACCAAGCAACAGAATGGGAAGAAAGGGGGTTTAAGTGACTTTGAACGTGGAATGGTTGATGGTGCCAGAAGGGCTGGTCTGAGTATTTCAGAAACTGCTGATCTACTGGGATTATCTGGCACAACCATCCATGGTCCGAAAAAGGAAAAATAATCTAGAGCTGCAACGATTAATCGACAAATCGATTATTAATCGATTATTAAAATAATCGCCAACTATTTTGATAATCGATAATCGTTTCGAGTAATTTTTTAATAAAAAATCTCAATTCTCTGATTTCAGCTTCTCAAATGTGAATATTTTCTGGTTTCTTTTATCCTATTATTACAGTAAACTGATATAGATATATATGTGAACTTATATCAGTGTGTTTTGGACATAAAAATACATTTGAGGAAGTCAACATGGGCTTTGGAAAATTGATCAACATTTTTCACCATTTTCTGACATTTTACGGGACAAAACACTAATCGATTAATAATCGATTAATCGAAAAAATTATCGACAGATTAATCGATTATCAAAATAATCGTTAGTTGCAGCCCTAAAAATATCCAGTGAGAGGCAGTTGTGTGGACCAAAATGCCTTGTTGAAGTCAGAGGTCAGTTGAGGATGGGCAGACTGGTTCCAGATGATAGAAGGGCAACAATTACTCAAATAACCACTTGTTACAACCAAGGTATGCAGAATACCATCTCTGAACGCACAACAGGTCCAACCTTGAAGCAGATGGGCTACAGCAGCTGAAAACCCCACCGGGCGCCCCTCCTGTCAGCTAAGAAAATGAGGCTACAATTCATACAGGCTTAACAAAACCCTGGTGCCAGAATTTAAGTGACTTAAAAGAATCAATCAATCAATCAACATCCCATTCTTAATCCATAGGGTTTAATATGACGTCGGTCCACACTTTACAGCTTCAACTTGGCTGGGAAGGCTTTCCACAAGGTTTAGGAGTGTGTTTATGGGAATTTTTGACCATTCTTCAAGAAGCGCATTTGTGAGGTCACACACTGATGTTGGACGAGATGGCCTGGCTCTCAGTCTCCGGTCTAATTCATCCCAAAGGTGTTCTATCGGGTTGAGGTCAGGACTCTGTGCAGGCCGGTCAAGTTCATCCACTCCAAACTCTCTCATCCATGTCTTTATGGACCATGCTTTGTGCTTTGTGTCTCAATAAATACACAAATGGATGGGTGAGTGAGTACTTTTGCTATATTTTGGCAATATAGTGTATATATACAGTACTGTGTAAAAGTTTTAGTTTTGCTGTAAACTAAGAATGCTTTCAAAAATGGAAGTTTTAATAGATTATTTTCATAAATTAACAAATTTCAGTGAATGAGCAGAAGAGAAATCTAAATCCAGCAGTGCCATCAGCTCAGAACTGGCTGAAACCAGTGGGACCTTGGCACACCCATCTACTGTTCTCAGCTTTGCACCATTAATCCTGACCAAATCTTCAACTCCATTTGCAGAAATGCAGCCCCAAACTTGAAGGGAACTTCCACCATGCTTCACTGTTTCCTGCAGACACTCATTATTCTACTGCTCTTCTGCCTCGGCGAACAACTGCCTTCTGCTACAGCCAACTATTTCACATTTTGACTCATCTGTCCAGAGAACCTGCTGCCATTTTTCTGAGCCCCAGTTCTTATGTTTTCGTTCATAGTTGAGTCGATTTGCCTTGTTTCCATGTTGGAGTTATGGCTTTTTGGCTGCAACGCTTCCATTAAGACCACTTCTGACCTTCAATAACATGTTAAAGGGTCAAGCTCAGATGAAATCTTTAAACCTTTTGAACTTTAAAATATTAATAAAAGTTAGATTTTTCCTCTGATGATCATTATGACCTAACAGCAAACAAGTCCATCAGTGGAAACAACGCTATGTTATTTGCATGCTTTAAAACTGTAAACTGTAAAAGTTATACTCTGTAATATTATCATCTTGTGTAATGTCTGTTAAATTCCTATCTATCAAATAATGAGTTAAAACAATGGTGATTGAGCATATGACCCACTCTTAGAGTAGTTATGCTGCGTTTTCCTCGCTGCACATTAGGGCTGCACAACAACAAATCGATAAAATCGATCACTAAAAGCGTTGGCAACAAATTTAGTCATCGATTCGTTGAGCCGCGCGATTAATAAGTCACTTGTAGGCGCGGCACTGTTTACATCCAGCCGCCGACAGGTTCATGCACGCCTACAGCGAGCCTTCCGCACGTGAAGCGGTGCGGTAAAGCTATAGTTTGAGCGGCCACAGCTTGTATTTTGGTCATATCTAACACTGGACTGTAGGCCTATATAAAAGTGTTGTACCTTTGCTGTCTTTGGGTTATAAAAACTCCTTCAAAACTCCTAAAAACTCCTTCAACTCAGTCTAGTCCCAAAAAACTCTGTCAGCTGCTGCTGCTGCAGACGGTGTGCAGACGGGCTCGGAGAGTCGGCATCGGCACATCAACAGTCATTCAAAGCAGCGGCAGTAATCACACAACCGAACGGTGTAGAAAGTCCCGTCAGTTAAAAATTGTAATCCAGTTTTTAAATCCATGTTAAAATCAGAAGGTTATAGAGCTAGTTAGCTTAAAAAAAAGTAGCAAACATGTCAAATGTGATGTGTTCAGGCCGGCTCAGTAATATATGTTCAAATGCAACAAACAAAAACATAAATTTGAGATTTTGGCGAAAACTTGTTTTCCCAGCAATATAAAATAGATAGTAAAGATGAAATTATGACCTGTTTAATGTCCTATCTTGAGCTATGATCATATCAGCAATTAAAGCAATAATACAAGTTCTATTTCAACAAAATAATAGAAAAGTATCAATAGTAATATCAATAAAGACTTGGATCGTTAAGGAGTCTCGGTTGACTGGTTTACCATGGACATCCCTTATATACTGTATAAATGTATATCATACATTGTATGTTTTTTTTTGTTTTATCCCAGTTAAGTTTATTTTTAATTTATCATTTAATATTACTTTTAATAGTTCCGGGACGTCGGAGCAATAACCTGGTGTTTTGACACTTCAGGTTATTGCTATTCACTGTTAATTTTAAGTAATGTTCAGTTTTTGAATAAAGATGCGGCATTTACAAATGTTTATTTTTTTATCCGATTAATCGAAAAAATTATCGACCGGTTTAATCGATTATTAAAATAATCTTTAGTTGCAGCCCTACCACAGGTGCTTTCCGTTGTACACTGCCCGGCCCAAAACAAAGTCACACACTTAAATATCTTGATGGACCATCTTTAGCTTTGATTAAGGCATGTATTCGCCTTAACACATTTTGATTCGCTTCGTTTGTAACATAAGGTTGCTTAGAACCTAGACCTGACCAACTGTAGCAACCCCATATCATACTGTACACTGCTACACAGGCTTGTACAGTAGGCACTAGGCATGATTTGGGAGCATCTGATGCACCCATCATTCTGGAACAGGGTAAATCTGGTCTCATCAGACCACACAACATTTTTCTATTGATCCAGAGTCAAATCTGTATGGTCCCTGGCAAATTGAAGCATTTTATCCTGATAAGCCCCAAACACAAGTGGTTTTCTTAAGGCTACACATCTGCATAGTCCATATCCCTATTATGTTCTCTTCGCATTGTGCGTGTGGGAATGCTCATACTTTCACTATTAGATATAGCAGAGAGTTCTACTGTCGATATTTTATGTTTTGATTCCACCAAATAATTTTATTTATTTTAAGTGCTCTCCCATCATGATCATTAAAGTTTTTTTCCGACCACATTTCTTCCTCAAAGATGATGTTCACCACTATCTATCCAGGTTTTAATAATGCGTTGAACAGTTCTTAAAGAGGACCTATTATACTACTTTTCTGGTCTTAATTTCTTGTTTTACACTGCTATAGAGCAACCTGACACGAATCACATCACAAAAAACTATGTAGATTTTCGGGAAGCTCTTTCTCTTATTTTGGCGATCCAGCATGCCTGTGCTTCGGTAATCTCCGCTCCCTCCGCCTGTGCTTCGGCAATCTCCGCTCCCCCCCCGCCCCCTCCTGTAAACCCCACTCCGTTGTGATTGGTTACCTTCCTTCCGGAACACTTTCAGTGGCGGGAAGCGCGAGCATGGACCTATAAGGGCGCGAGGCAGACGCGAGCAAGGAAGTGACAGCATTACTATACATGGAAACATCCGCGTGGTGACGACCCAAGGTTACATGCGACGTCACAGGGTTACAAAGGGTTAGACCACTCTGAACACGTGACTTCTCCACTGGCTAGAATAGTGTCTAGTGCTCTGCACAGACACCCCAGACGGTCAGCAGGGAATACGTCGAAATGCATGTAAGTCATTATTTGATAATTTAGTATGGTTAAGCATGACTATGAATCATCATAACAACGTTTATAGGTCATAAAAGTCAAAAAGCATCATAGGTCCTCTTTAACACAATTTTAACAGTCTTATCTTCTCCTCAGTAGTTTTCTTTGTTTTATGCAGGCCAATTATTTCACCCATCTAAAACACAGTTACATCTTTTCCAAAACCACAGCATATCTCTTATGACATGGTTGTTTAAGAAATAAGAAGCTATATACTGCATCATTTAGGGTTAAATAACTTGGTGCTGACTGAAACATATTTATCACTGCAGTTTTTGACTGATGCCTACTTGCTGAGTAAAATCCAGATGGTGACTTTTTTTTTTGGCCGAGCAGTGTACTTCATGGGAGCTTCAGACTCACTAGTACTGAGTTCTGACCTATATGCATTCCAGTACATCTATTCATTTTTTTATTTCGTTTTTATCTTTTATATATAGTCTATGGTTTGTATAAGACAAGGTCCTAGGTCCCAGATTTTCAAAATTGACGAAAGGTCATTCTGCACACTGTGTGTGCTGTCGTGTCTGAAGTTCCCGATTTTCCACATGCAATCGAATGCAGCAAGCATTCCTAAACGAGTGTTGTCACTGCCGACAGTGTAGCGAAACAAACTCTCTGTCTGTGTGTACTTCTCCTAACTTCTGGGTCACAATGTTGGATCAGAACACACAGAGAAAGCGTTCCAATATACTGACTTCATTCATTCAATAATCTTCGATTTTGAAAGAAACTCTGGTCCGGATGCGTGTGCAAATGCATTTACGGCCACTAGAAACAGCTTAACTCAAAAGTTCAAGATGACAGCTTTAACATACCCTAAATATTGATCTTTTTTAAAGGGTTGTTTTACTTACTGTAGGATAAGTCATACCTAAAATTGTATTTCTTAAGTGAATAGATTGATTGATTGATTTCATCACAATTTTAAAAGAAACAGGAGTCAAATGTTTGTTGACCTTCTCTTATTTTGTGACTCAAATTTCTCACAGCACCATGTGGAGGTACCTTCATGGGTCAGAGGGGTTCCATCCACAGTCCTGGCTACCCAGGATCCAACTATCCTGACAGTACCAGCTGTGAGTGGTACCTGGAGGGGCCCACAGGGCATTACCTCACCCTCAGTTACGGGAACTTCAGTTTGCAGACCACTTCGGGATGCTCTGCTGACTATGTGGAGATCAGAGAGTACAATGCCTCAGGTGAGAAAACGACTATTTGTGTGTCTCAAGAATCCCCACCATTGTATATTCCTATCCCTTGTATGCACACAGACACAAGGGAAAAAAGGGTGATAGAAAGTACAGACAAACTGGAATTCCAGGTCAGTTTTGTAATGAGTCATAAACACAGATACCGCCTGATAGTGAACATGATTTTTTTTTAAACAAAGCAAAACATTTAAAATCCCTCCATCCATTCTTAACACATCTTTACAAATGTAGATTGATAGTTTCAAGTGATGTTGACAGGTTTTCAATAATCTTTTGCTTAGGTCCCAAAAAAGTAATTTGACAAATTGTAGTGTTAAACTCATTCATGACCAGGGCTTCAAATGAACACAAGCCAAATGCAGGTAACATTGTTAAAGGCACACTATGCAACATTTTAATTAAAAAATAAATTATAAGAGTCACACAAAACTGTGCAGGTACACACACTACCACACACTCTAGTGAGGCAGAAGCGATAATTAAGTCAGATTACTTTTGTGAGACTATAATTACATTTTTAATGAAAATGTTGCATAGTCAACCTTTAAATTACTAGCCAATCGTGGCTTGTGATGAATGAAACAAATATCACTGTTTCTGTTTAAATCAGTGGGCTGCAAACGATTTGACGGGCCAGTGTTGCTAGACTGGGTTGTTTTCATTCCAAAGAATTTGGGAGGTATTGTGTGTGTTTGGCTTCCAAAACATAATCTCTATCTGGCAACACAGCTTCTAGTACTAATCTCACATTTCTCATGAACGCTTATGTTAGCGTGTGTTATGTGGCACTGATTTTGAGCTACATTGAAACTGAGAAGACGAACGATGTGAAACAAACTGCTTTAAGTAGACTATGTTCGGAAAAAATAAAACTGTGGAGATATTTAACTGTAGTTAACATGCAAGAAGAGCAAAAGAGGAAGGCTGCAAACATATGGGACAATGAAAATGAAGATGGGGAAAGAAGATGAAAAAATTAGGATGTTTACTTTTCATCTTCTGTTCACCTATAGGCTACCAAAAGTTTCTTCATTACAGCTAAATGAAATGATAAGGTAGTAGTCCGAGACAAGTTATTGTCATTGTTTTTGAAAATGTGTATATATTAGGGGTGTCAAGCGATTAAAAAAATGTATCTATTTAATTACAGGCTCTGTGTTTAATTAATCTAAATTAATCGCATACTTATATGACACTTGTATGCCTGTTTATAAACAACTGTATAGGCTACCGTTCGTCTCTCTCTCTCTCCCTCTCTCTCTCTCGCTCTCTCTCTGAACTACTAGCGCCGGAAAAAAAAGCAGGCTAAATGATTGAGAGTTGTTTTGAACCTACATTGTTAGCACCCACTAAATCAATGCACAGACACTGCGGAGAATAACATAAGACGTATTCCTATACCTTCTAGCTTATTTGCCTGGAGCAGCCCATAAAACGTCCATAGAGCCCTCTCTATGCGTCTTTCTTCACTCTTTAATCCCGTGCAGCTCCGCTATCGTCTCACCTCTTTTGCACCGGGTCAAAGGGCAATATAGAAGTGCGATTAATCTGCGTTAATTTTTTTAATCGCGTTAATTTTTCTGTGATTAATTAATCGAAATTAACGCGTTAATTTGACAGCCCTAGTATATATATTTAGCCTTTAAATGCACAGTAGCTATATTGTTTATTAAAAGGATCCCTATTAGGTGATGCCGCAGCAGTAAGCTACTCTTCCTGGGGTCCACACAAGACATACAATACATACACATTACATCATAGACATTTCATTACAAAATGATACATGAAATCAAAACAATATCGGAAAAACAACAATATAGTATACACATTTACAGTCATGGACAAAAGTGTTGGCACCCCTGGAATTCTGTCTGATAATGCACTGCTTCTCCCAGAAAATGTTTGCAAGTACAAATGTTTTGGCATTAATATGTTTGTCCATGACTGTATGTGCCTGTATACTTACACACGCATACTGACCAGGGCTGGACTGGCCATCTGGCATACCGGGCAAATGCCCGAGGGGCCGGCAGCCTTTTGGGCCGGTGAGGTTAAAAAATAAATAAATAAATAAATCTTTTTTTTTTTTTTTTTTTTTTTTTTTTTTGGACCCTCGGCTGTGTGACTTGGCCGGGCCGGGCCGAGTCACACAGCCGAGGGTCCAAAAAAAAAAAAAAAAAGAAAAAAAAAAAAAAAAAAAAATGTATATGTCCATGGCACTCTCGGGAGTGCCATGGACATATAAATGTGCGTGCAGGCTGTCAACTTCACCTGAAAGTTACCAGGCCATTACTCATTATGATTGGTTCTAGGCTAGGCCTGGCCCAATCACACACACAGCAGAGGGCCGCCCATTCAGAGGCTGCATTGAGTTGTATTATCACGCATTCAACTTGTACTCAGTAATTATGAGCATCTGACGATGGTCAGTTTTACGTTCAGGGCCGTCGGACTGCGGACAGGCTTGGGGGGGCCCAAGGCAGAGGGGGGCTGCACCCAAGAAAAAATAAATTATTTTTTTGATTTATATTAATTTTACTGGCTCAATATAGGCCCCTGATCTTTGAAGGCCCCGACATTTTTTATTTAGGGGCTATGAAGATCAGGGGCCTATATTGGGCCATTAAAAAATACAAACGAAGGGAAAAAATTCCCGAAGCTGACTGGATTTCTTCTTCTTCTTTCTGCTTTTTGGTCATTCTGTGTCTTTGAATCATTCCAGAAAATAGTACTAAATAGCTTACATAGGAAACAGTTGATTTAGCCTTTGTTTTCTCCTCAAAGTGCACCAGATTGATGAATTTTACTTTAACATTTAAAAAAAAATCTTCCGGGGGAGCATTCCCCCGGACCCCCCTAGAAGGTCCAGGGTCCACGACACAGTCTCCCAAATTCCTGTGAGAAACACTGTGTGTGTGCATGTTTATTAAGAGTCATTAGACCAGGGGTTGTGTTCAAGTACGCGTAATAATCTGGTCATTCATCAATAGAAACATTGTGTTGTTATCTGGCTCAGAGAGGGACCAGTCACTCATACGTTTTGGACTATAGACAAACAAAGCTTTTACATGTTTGTATTGTAAGACCGCCTCTCAGAGAGCCCATAAGGACTTTCTGTATAGGGGCCCAGAATTTGGTGCAACACCCCTTCCTCCGCATATCGTATAAACGGTGGGCTGCCATGGCCAAAAATGCCAGGGCCGATTTTTTGTCCCAGTCCAGCCCTGATACTGACACGTGTGGTGTGTGCGCACACACACACACACACACACACACACACACACACACACACTTCATGGTGGAAAAAACAAGACAGGCGTTAAAGGTTTAATATTTATACATTATCGGACAGTTGATGCGTCTGTTTCTCCTCCACCACTTATGCCCGCATCAACACGCTTTTTTAGTGGCGATTTTTATGTCAGACCACCTTTTCTTCACCTGCGACATAAAATTGTATATGCTATTTTATGTAATTTGATCAATAACACTGATGTAATCCTAATATACACCAACCAGCTGGAGATCGTTTGTCAACACACCGCATCAATTACTTCCTACCTAACTGCTGCCTTCTGACGTTCTTTGATACCGCTTTTAATGCTCGGAAATTAAACTTTTTTTATTTTTTCTACTTTAGCTCTTATGCTGTCAATTTCTACTTCAGAGAAGTTCCTCTTCTTTGCCGTAATGCGCATATCCATGTCTTAAAACCTCTGGGCGAGGCCTCAAAATTGAGAAAATATAGGGCCGTGATATTCAAATTACGATTGTTTCCAGCCGCCATATTTATCAATCCTGATCTGGCGTACGCTGAGATTGGCGAGGTACGACAGTTTGATAAATCCCACGCGATACCTGGCGTAGGGTGATATTTGCGCCAGGATCTGCACCAGTTTCCACACAAGTTTGATAAATGAGGCCCAATGGGGTAACATAAAACACAAAGACATTTCACATAACCAACAACTTTAGACAAAACACTCCTAGCAACTGATAGTCACTGTATTTCACATCTGTGTATAAAGATAGTTCCAAGCACTCAAATTTAGCATACATTTTTCCACAGTATGATGTTCTAGAAATGTGAATTAAATTAGATAAATGTATGGAATCAATGGAAGGAAAAAATCAACTGCAGAGGCTAAAGTTGCATTTCCTGTGTTTTTCTATGTGTGTGTAGGGCGCCTACTGGGCAAACACTGTGGCAGTGCCCTTCCAGCTTCCATGGACACGTCTGACAGTTTTGCCTATGTCAGGTTTGTCAGTGACACCAGTGGAAATGCAGCCGGTTTCACTATGCGGTTTGAAGCCAGTGTTGAAGGTATGATCATATTGAAAAAGGTTTAACCAAAGGATTGTTTGTTTCTGGATTTATAACTACGTCATATTTACATGCCTTACACCTGCGTAAGTGTGTGTGTGTCTGTCTGTCTGTGTCACCAGATATGTTAGTCACTGTGCTAAAGTCCTGTCCAGTTCCTAAGTTATTAAATACAATCTCTGCCTGAGGCATTCTCAGGACATTATAACACAATTTTGAGTATTTTCGATGAATAGTTAAACTTGTTTCCATTTTTAAGCATACAAGAACTACAGCTCCCATCAAGTTTTACTTTACTTTACTACATCTATGCTTACCCCCAAGCTCTCCTCTCATTACCTTAAAACATTTAGTTATACCTATAAGTTCCCAAAGCTCACCCCTTTAACCCATTGATGACGGCTGCTGCGCGACGCTACATTGTATCTCCTGCCGGCTGCTGCGTAGCGCAGCATTGTTACTTTATCTAATTTTCATAACGTGCGCAGAATAGAATGCACCGTCATTGGTTCAAATACACATGAGGTGGGTTTTGTTGATTTTTTTTAAGACCACGTGACCACCCAAATGTTGTGTGGTTTGCCGAAAATCACGTCAATCAAAAAAATAAAAAATAAATAAATTTAAAAATGATAAAAAAAATAAGACAGCTGTGTCAGCGATAGTGTATTACAGAACAGTTAGTGGCGTTCGGAGCGCAGAATCTAGGCCTACAGAAAGGCTACTGACGAAAATCACAAAACACATTGCATCTATTTATTAACAATATTTATGAATTTAGGCTATATTTTGCTGCTCCAACTCAAATTCAGCCCAGCGAGGCGATAGTTAAGTTTCAGTTTTTTTTTTCATCTCCGTGGTATACAGCCGTTTGGACCAGCTGATCGGCTCCCGACAACGGGAGTCAGTCTGCGTTCCAGTTGTACTGGGAAGTCCGATTTATGGTGCCAGTGATAATTGAACTAAATAATAAAATAAAGCTATCTCCTCCTTCCTCCAATCGGCTTTTAATGTTGTTCAGGAAAACCTCCATGGATTAAGACTTGTACTAAATATTGACAAAACCAAAATGATCTGCTTTACAAGAAGTAAGAAAACATCTGATATGGATGACAACCAGATTGTTACTCTAACACAATAAAGTGATCGAGAGAGTCGCAACTTACAAATACCTGGGCTTTTTTCTAGAAGAAAATCTCTCTTTCAAACATCACATTGAGTGTCTTACTAAAAAGCTAAGAATTAAACTGGGTTTCTTGTACAGAAATAAATGTTGTTTTTCTTTTTGTGCCAGGAAGAAAATTGTCCAAGCCATTTTTTTATCTGTTATTGATTACGGTGATATTTTATATATGCACGCAAACTCATCATCTCTGAAAATGCTAGATTCTGTGTACCATGCAGCATTACGGTTTGTCTCAATCTCTGGATTCCGAACGCACCATTGTAAATTGTATGAGAAAGTTGGTCTGTCTTCCTTATACACCCGTAGGATGGAACACTGGTATATGTTCCTTTATAAGGCAATTTTGCACGATCTGCCTCCTTATTTGTGTTCTCTAATGGTTCCTAAAAACAGTGCTCGTATCACTCGGTCTAGCAGTTTGATTATGTATAACGTTCCTTGGACTCGCACTGCGTTTGGTGAAAGCGCCTTTAAATCTTTTGCCCCCTCATCATGGTGTAAGCTACAGGAACACCTTAAACTTGAATCCCTTATCACCATGAACAATTACAAAAGCAGGATTAAGGACTATTTAACCGCAAACTGTACATGCCCGGTTACTGAACACTGACTTACTGCCAATGAGATTGATGCTTTGTGACTTTTTATTTTATTTTTATTTTTTATTGTGTTTTGAGTGTGAAATTTTGTTTTTTAATGTGAAACAATGTTTTTTATGTTTTTATGCTGCCTTCTTGGCCAGTATTCTCTTGAAAAAGAGATTTTGAATCTCAATGAGTATATTCCTGGAAAAATAAAGGTTAATAAAAGAAAAAAAAAGAAAAAATTCTATCTTTATCCCTCCACTGCACACTCAGTCAGTACTATCCATGCTAAAAGGAAGCAGGATTATAACCTAATTTAGCACATTCTTTTAAAATATTTTATATTATTTATAAATTTTTTGTCCCCCATCTAATTTTGACGATTTTTAGAAAAATGTGTTGGTTTGTAAGCACTAAGGGAGCATGTTTAAATAAAACCTGTGAACCTTACTTTTTTATTTTTTTTAAAGATTTTTTTTTGCATTTTTATGCTTTATTGATAGTGTAGAGACAGAGTTGAAATGGGGCAGAGAGGGGAGTGACATGCAGAGAACGACCGCGGGCTGGAATCGAACCCAGGTCCGCTGCTGGCCGAGGCCCATGGGGGGGACGCCCTACCAACTGAGCTAAGGGCGCCCCCGTGAACCTTACCTTTTAAATTTATTTTATTTCATGTTTCTATGTGCTACACAGACTTAGATATTAAGGTTTTGGTAGACGTTGACAATTCGTACAATTTGTTCAGAAAACCCTCAGGCATTAAGGACATGCCTCCTAGATTGACATAGTCATCAATGGGTTAAAGGCCTTATAGTCTGACAGGCTGCAGACCCACCACATTCACCCGTGGGAAATAACTTCTCTTCAAGGCTGCAAAAAATATTATCTTGAAAAATCTAGCAACCATTTACCACAGCATGTAACCTGATATAACCAGTATACACCTACACATATTTGTGGAAGTAAGTAAAGTAACTAATAAAAGACTGGCATGTATATTTTATCTACAAGCTCAGTGTGTTATGTTAAACAGCTTTATATCTGGTCTAATTTACTAAATGTCTATTTTGCATTAGTTTCACAAACCAAATGTACCTTTATTACATTTTGAAAATGTTACTTCTCAGATTAATTCCCTCTATTTTACTTGTCTTTGTCATGCAGCCTGTGGAGGAGAGCTGAATGCTCCTTCAGGAACTATCTCCTCTCCCAATTACCCAAACCTGTACCCACACAGCCGGTTATGTACCTGGGAGCTGGTTGTATCAGCAGGCCGCCGGGTAACACTCACCATCAATGATCTGCGGCTGGAAGGTTCTGGTACTTCATGTCTATTTGACTATGTTGATGTGAGTCCTCCTCTGCCTAATGTTTGAACATTCTTTAAAGAGCACCTATTATGCTTTTTTTTATCTTTTCTGACCTATAAATGTTATTATAATGTTATATAGTCAGGCTAAATGATACCAAAGTGTCAAATAATGACATACGTACATGCATTTAGACGTATTCCCTGCTTACTGTCTGGGGTGACAATTAGGGTTGGGAAAAATAATCGATTCTCCGATGCTTCGCTATTGTCTCGAATGATTCTGAATCGATTCAGATAAGTTAATAATTTTTTTTAATTTAATTTTTTTTATATAATTTTTTTTATTTGTATTCGTAAATAGCACTTCCTGCCCCATTGCGCATGTACGCCACACATGTGCGAGTTGTTTACAAACGTGGCTTCAAAAGGGCTGAGAGCAGCAAACCCATGACATGCACCGGCTTTATCTCTGTTTACGTTTTTTATATGAGAGCTGAATTCCAAGCCATACTTTTTGTACAACGTGTTGAAATGACATAGAAAATAATATAGAATAGAATAGAAATCCTATAGAAATAAAATATTAGTTTAGTTTTTACATACTTCCATATTGTGTGTGTGTGTGTGCGCACAAGCGAGATAATGCAGACACACTGCCGGTAGAAGTGAAGGGTGTTAACCCCCGAAATAACATCCTTGGAGGGACAGTATAACAGAAGTAGCTCATGGACCTATAAAGAGCGTGACCGGCTTTGCGGCGACGTGATGACGTAGCTTTGCACCAAAAGTGCAACACTGCGTAATTTTTCGAACCCGAAGGTAAAAGTTTTTAAAATAATTTACAATTCAAAAGATTTCTTAAATTGCAGATGTTTAACATATTGCAATTTTTTTCAATATTAACACCAGCATATACAGGTGAAACTCGAAAAATTAGAATATCGTGCAAAAGTTCATTTATTTCAGTAATTCAACCTAAATGGTGAAACTAATATATTATATAGACTCATTACATTCAGAGTGAGATATTTCAAGCCTTTATTTGTTATAATTGTGATTATTATGGCTTACAGCTTATGAAAACCCCAAATTCAAAATCTCAGAAAATTAGAATATTACATAAAATCAATAAAAAAAGGATTTTAAATACATAAATGTCGGCCCTCTATAAAGTATAATCATGCATATGTACTAAGTACTTGGTTTGGGCCCCTTTTGCACAAATGATTGCCTAAATGCGGTGTGGCATGGATGCTATCAGTCTGTGGCACTGCTGAGGTGTTATGGAAGCCCAGGTTGCTTTGATAGTGGCCTTCAGCTCGTCTGTATTGTTGGGTCTGGTGTGTATCATCTTCCTCTTGACAATAGTCCATAGTTTCTCTATTGGGTTCAGGTCAGGAGAGTTGTCTGGCCAATCAACACAGTAATACCATGGTCAGTCAACCAGTTACTTGTGGTTTTGGCACTGTGGACAGGTGTCAAGTCTTGCTGGAAAAAGTAATTCAGCATCTCCATAAAGCTTGTCAACAGACAGAAGCATGAAGTGCTCTAAAATCTCCTGGTAGACAGCTGTGGTGACTTTGGACTTGATAACACAGTGGACCAACACCATCAGATGACATGGTGCCTCAAATCACTGACCGTTGAAACTTGACAGTGGTCTTCAAGCCCCTTGGATTTTGTGCCCCTCCACTCTTCCTCTAGACTGTGGAACCTTGATTTCCAAATGAAACGCAACATTTAATTTGGATCAGTGATGATTTGAGGTATCATGTCATCTGCTGCTGTTGGTCCACTGTGTTATCAAGTCCAAAGTCACCACAGCCATCTACAGAAGATTTTAGAGCACTTCATGCCTCTGTCTGTTGACAAGCTTTATGGAGATGACAATTTCCATTTCCAGCTAGACTTGGCACCTGCCCACGGTACCATAAACCACTGGTAACTGGTTGACTGACCATGGTACTCTGCATGAATGGCCAGACAACTCTCCTGACCTGAACTCCATAGAGAAACTATGGACTATTGTCAAGAGGAAGATAATACACACCAGACCCAACAATACAGACGAGCTGAAGGCCACATCAAAGCAACCTGGGCTTCCATAACACCTCAGCAGTGCCACAGGCTGATAGCATCCATGCCACGCCGCATTTAGGTAATAATTCATGCAAAAGGGGCCCAAACCAAGTACTTAGTACATATGCATGATTATACTTTCTAGAGGGCCGACATTTCTGTATTTAAAATCCTTTTTTCATTGATTTTATGTAATATTCTAATTTTCTGAGATTTTGAATTTGGGGTTTTTATAAACTGTAAGCCATAATAATTACAATTATAAAAAATAAAGGCTTCACATATCTCAATTTGTATGTAATGAGTCTGTATAAGATATTATTTTCACCTATAAAGTTGAATTACTGAAATAAATGAACTTTTGCACGATATTCTAATTTTTCGAGTTTCACCTGTATGTGTTAACATCTCAAAAAACAAGTAAAAGGGTGCAGTTACACTTTACTTGCCTCTTGGATTTGTATGAACATTTATTTTTTTTACAGATCTGATCAAGAATTTGGCTTCCCTCGTTCTCCTTTCTTTCATTTCTTGCAAATAAGACACTTCATTCGCACGCAGTATCCTTCATTTCCCTCACCACCCTCCACTTTGCCCTGGGAGGAATTACTTAAATTAGGCCCCAATCAGAAAGTTCTTATATCCCGGGTATATAGTGGTCTCCTGTTGCTCAATAACAAACCTGTGCTCAAAGCTAGGGTTGCATGGGAAAAATAATTAAATGTGGATTTCACAGATGACTGGTGGGTTAAGGCAATCGATAGAATGAGCTCAACATCATCCTGTGCTCGTCTAGGGTTCATACAGTTTAAGGTATTTCATAGGATCCATTTTACTAAAGCCAAATTGGCAGAGATATACCCTGACGTAGACGATAGCTGCAACCGGTGTGGCTTTGCCCCGGCTGACCACAGTCATATGTTTTTTTCTCTGTCCAAGACATTTGTAACCCTTACCCACGTCCGGGGTAAGGGTTACAAATGTTTATAAATGTTTGTTGTCTGTTTAAGAAAAAAAGGAAAATCTCAATAAAAATTGTTTATGGAAAAAAAAAAAAAACTCCTGTCAAAAAAATAAAGATACAACACAAATAGGCTAATTAATCTGAATGTAGAGCATGTTCACAGTGTGTTAGGTGGTCGCCTATATGAACTAGAGAATACTGATCAGATAAATTATTAATCAAACATAAAATCATCAGGAGATGATAAAAACATCCCAATAGAGAACCTGTACAGGGACAGGATGTGACACTTCAGTCGGAGCTGCAGCGTAAAGTGACAACAAACTCAGAATCGGTCAAACCACTTAGCAAGCAGGACTCACGGTGTATGTTGCCGCAGTAACAGACTCGGAGTTGCGCTAAACCTGTTCCCTGAAGCGGAAAACCCAGAGTTTACACTAACTCAGAGCGATCATACTCTGAGTTGCCTCAAAACCTGCTTCCTTAGGGCGAACTTTGCTCAGTTGGTAGGGCGTCCCCCCCATGGGCCTCGGCCCAGCCCGCGGTCGTTCTCTGCGTGTCACTCCCCTCTCTGCCCCATTTCAACTCTCTCTACACTATCAATAAAGCATAAAAATGCCCAAAAAATATCTAAAAAAAAAAAAAAAAAATCTTCCCCTGATCATGGACTTGTTGCTTAATGTGTACAGACCTGATCCCCCTGTGTCTCATGACAACCTCTATGTCTCCTAGGTCCTAAACGGGTTGTCAGTTGACGCCCCTCGTCTGCAGAGATTCTGTGGTACAGTCCCAGCAGGCACCACGCTGCGCTCCTCAGGCAACACCATGACTGTTGTGTTCCGCACTGATGCCTCTGTGTCCAATGGGGGCTTTTTGGCTACTTACTCCTCTGAGGAACTTGCAGGTAAGGTGCATCCCCAAACAATACTAATACTGAACTCTATCTACAGTATCAAGTGTTTAAACTTATTTTGCATATCCATCTATAGCCATCTGTCTGGTAAAGTAGAAAGTTGCATTCAGAATTGTTAAGATTGTGTACAATAAATGACAGGGATTATTGCCACATATTATTAATAATACTTCAAATCGTCTTCTCAACATTGAATGTCACAATGATTTACCTTTTTTTAATCAATTGACAGCCAGTGTCAACCTTCCCACTCTATTTTTGGGACGACTGTGACAGTTGTATCTGGCTTGTAAGGTTGAATCAGTTAGACTAAGTTAATGGTACTGCTTTGACGTTTGGAAGACAAAAGAGAAGCATAGCCAGAAATCTTATTACCCCTAAGAAACAATCTAAAGTTTGTCAAAAGTAATAGATTGCTTATATTCTGCAATTATATGAAGGGTGACAGTAATAAAATATAGTGATGAAAATGGAGCTGATAAAATTGCATGGGAATTCATGACCTTTGGAATGTCAAAAATTGAGATGAACTGAGCACACGCACCACCGACCTTGCTGTTATTGTGTGCAGCTGGATAACAGGTCATTTTTCACATTACTGTCTGGAGATAAAGGGGAGACCGGGGCTAGTAGGCACATTTTTTACTCTAGTGAGAATTGCTCATCACCTAAACATCTTTCAATAGTCATTCCTACATTAAATTTAAGCTTAAGGTGTTTTTCTAACTTATTGTATTAAAGAAGAAATTAATCATCAAAGACACCCTTACACATTGTGACAGCCGACCCTATCAAGGGGTCGGTTGTCACACACTATGGGGTAGTTTGTCACAATGCTATCTTAATGGGAATACTCTTAAAAAGGCAAGAAAGCAGAACTAAATTTGAAAGTTTAATTGCATTGTCAAGTTCACAAATAGGCCTACATAACTTACTGTAGCCTTGGCAGCTGGTCTAGTTTGGGATGAACTGGGTTGTTTTGATTTTGTTGCCCTTTTTTCTTTTGCATGCTAGCTGCCTTTTCCTGCTCTATTCTTTCCTTCTCTGGGGTGTCAGTGAGGATACAGCTTGACAATTTATTTCGTTATTGGGTTCCTTTTCTGGCTGCAGCCTTTGGATAACATGTGACAACCAACCCCCAAAAAATGTGACGACCTAGAACAAAGCATGGGGCCGACAAGATCAATAAAAGCTCAAAGGGTTGAACGAAAGCTGGAATAGCAACCAAAGTGGCAGGTTTTATACAGTATACTGATAAAGTTTCACGATGAGCTGGCACGTCTGACATGATTTATTTGTTTATTGCAAACAGCTTACACACACACACACACACACACACACACACACACACACACACACACACACACACCACACACCACACACACACACACACACACACACACACACTTACTTGCTTATGGCTGTCCATCGTATTCGATGATGACGTTGCTCCACTTGAGCTGGGTTATTATGGGGGTTACGTTGGTGCCATTTCATGTGGCTATGGAGGCCGATGCGCGACCCGCATGGTTTGCCACATGTGGGGCAGATGTACACACACACACACACACACACACACACACAGCAGGCCCTGCTAAAGCAGTAGGGCCATCACAACAGGAAAGGGGTAAACACATGAAGCCCTTTTTTCCAAAAATAAATTAAATAAATACAATATACATTCAATTGCCAGGTAATAATTAGGTACACCTCATGCAGTCTAATACATCAAGCATGCATTGAATAATTCAGAAAGGTTCTAATGTTAAGTTTTTGAAGCTTGTTCTGCTGTTTAATTGTTGTTTTGTGACTGAGGGAGATGTTTCCAATGCCACTTTTCCACTGCATATCAGCTCAACTCGACTCGACTTAACTCGCATATTGGGTGTTTCCACCGCAATTTCATGGTACCTGGTCCCTGCTAGCGGCTGTTTTTTTGGTATCGCCTCGCTCTAGGTTCCAAGCGAGCTGAGCCGATGCTAAAAGGTGACGTCGGCAGACTGCCGGCCACTGATTGGCCAGAGACTACCGGCTTCATTCTTTTGACTGGGACATTTCGAGTTTATTTTGTCTCGTCGCGTGCAGCCTTCTCTGGCTTTCTTTGATTTGATTTGATTTGCATCACAGATCCGAATTTTTTTAATGAAATGTCCATATATTTGCTAAGCTCACCCAGTTGTGTTGGTTGTTGGGGATGTTACTTTAAACATACTGTACACGACAGGAGAGGAGACATGTAGGGCAGCTAGCAGCTAGCCTATAGTAGCCAGCTGGGACAGAAATGATAGCAAGCGATTACATTACAAGCCTCGGACTGCACTGATTATCTCAATAAAATATTCAGGCTTAGACACGGCTTGCATTTGCAAACACGTATCCTGAAACAAGCGCAAAACAGACAACTTTATGATGCCCGTATTTACGAGCATAGGGATGTAGCGTACGTGACGCATCCCGGATTCCCTACAGCTGACTGAGTGGCAGAGTCACTCACCGGGACACCTATCCTCCCTTTTTAATGGAGGCAATATTCTTCTACTTCTTTTAGCAAACAGATAAATGGGGGGTATTACTTAAACATTTTCCATCCTTATTTTTTGCGGTTGGTGTAGTTAACCCATTGATGACGGCTGCTGCGCGATGCCACATTGGCTCTCCTGCCTGATGCTGCATCGTGCAGCATTATTACTTTATCTAATTTTCATGGCATTCCCAGCATTGAATGCACTGTCATTGGTTCAAATACACATGAGGTGGGTTTTGTTGATTTTTTTAAGACCACGTGACCACCCAAAAGTTGTGTGGTTTGCCGAAAATCATGTCAATCAAAAAAATTAAAAATTAAAAAAATAATAAAAAAAATACGCCAGCTATGTCGGCGACAGAACAGTTAGTGGCGTTTGGTGCGCAGAATCAAGGTCTACTATAGACTACTGACGAAAATCACACAACACATTGCATCTATTTATTAACAATATTTAATATTTTTTTAATTCATCTAATTTTGACGATTTTTAGAAATATTTGTTGGTTTGTAAGCGCTAAGGGAGCATGTTTAAATAAAACCTGTGAACCTTAACTTTTAAATGTATTTTATTTCATGTTTCTATGTGCTACACAGGCTTAGATATTAAGGTTTTGGTAGACTTGACAATTCGTACTATTTTTTCAGAAAACCCTCAGGCATTAAGGACATGCATCCTAGATTGCCATAGTCATCAATGGGTTAATAGTACAACAACTTCTCGTAATTTCTGCTTTTCTACTTGACTCCGGAGTCGGCTTTCTGCCCCTTTGTATGATGACCCCGCCCACGTTCAGGAGGTACTATTTGCGGTGTAATACGACCCGTGCTGCTACCAAACCAAGTTGAGTTAAGTCGAGTTCAGTCGAGTAGAGCTACATGTGCGGTGGAAAAGCGCCACAATATTTACTCAATCCTCATTCTCATATTGGGGTGCCATATTGTGATTTTTCCCTCTAGGGGTTAATTAAGTATTTCTGATTCTGAATATGTTGTTAATGTTGTGACTCTCATTGCACTCCTACATTTTCGTTGCCTTTTGTTAGAGTGTGGTGGAGCCCTGAACAACCCAGCTGGAGGGATCTTCACTTCCCCTGGGTACCTAGTGTCTAACTATAGCAACAACCTGGACTGTGAGTGGCTGATCCAGAACCCTCAGCACACTAATTCCTCTATTGTAGTGCTGATAGAAGACCTGCACCTGGAGAACCACCAGACCTGTGAGTCAGACTACTCCAGTTCCGCTTAGGTAAGTCCCACACAGAGAGTATTGACTTAAGGATTTGCTGAATTAAGTTATTATACATTTCAGATCTGGAATGTCAGGCCCGAGCCACACATCCTGCATCTACTGCCAGCAGAATTCACTGTAGTTTCACCATTTCCTGGTGTGTCTCTTTCAAAATAAAACTTCCCGCAAGCACAAATGTGGGAAAGGCAATCAGGCACAAAGATTTCTGTCGTTTCATATTAATAGGAACTAGAAAATCCCGCAGACTTGAGATTTTAAAAGTACGTGCCCGACCACCAGCCCCGCATCGGCGGCGCACCACCCATCGGCCGGGCTCAAACGCTTCTACGAACCACTGCTGCGCGCTTTCCAAACTCAAGTCCCAAGTTGTGGCCTCTCAAACTTTTTTCAGTCGGGCTGAATAACAGCGCCCCCTTGTGGAAATTTTAAAACATTGTATAATAGCACATCCCGTGGGGTAGGGACGCAAGTTCTGTGAAAATTTGGAATGTCTAAAGGTGCGAACACACTACACGCGTACAGACGCGTATACAAACGGCAATTTTTCCATAGGGAACCATTGGTTTACGCGCTTACATGGCGCGTAGATGCGTTACTCACGCTAAAGCAACACTTTAGGCACGTTAGCCGCGTATGAGCCGCGTATATATATATGCACCTACGCGCGGAGTTAAAAAAATTGAACTTTTTACGCTCATGTGTGACGATTAGCCGCGTTGGCCAATCAGCGTTGGGCTTGACCCGACGTCACATACATTGGCACGGTTGGAGAACAGTGTACACAGAGGCTGAGAAACACAGAGGAGGAAAATGTATTGCGGGCGGCCGGTGCTGTATGACAGCCGCTCGGGAATAGAAGACGTGGGGAAAGTAAACCAGGAGAATGGACTTCCTTGTTAACGCGGTGAAACAGAGGCTCCGCTCGGAGGGAATCCAGTACGGTTTGCAGTTCCCTGCTAAGCTCCGCATCACACACGGTGGAAAGAACTATACATTTCTGTCGCCTCAAGATGTACATGTCTTCCTCCAGAAACATATCAGGAGCGGCCATCCAGAAGAGGTTGAATAAGTGATTTATGGCATATGCGCCTGGGCTCCCACCCCACACGGAGACGTGTGCCATACGGTAATACAGTGCGTATTTACAGATGTTAAAGTGCTGCATTTATTGAAACGTTTGAGTAGCTTTCGATGGTAGACTTTATATCAATGATGAAATCCCCCTCTCTTGAGTTGTGAGCATGGACTTTTAGATTATTTCATCACTAGACAGCACATGCAAATATAATATACTTTGGGTGGTAATCTTAACATTATATACTTTAAAATGATCTGTTAATTTGTGCAGTGCATAGTTTTCTTTTTGTTTCTTCCATCTACCTTTTAAATTGTCTCAAGCAACAATATTAAGAGACAGAAACATAAGCTATTATTTAGTTTATTATTATTATATACTAGTTTGTGTTTAATGACTATTAATCCGAGTCATCCTGAGCAAATCAACATTTACAATTTTAGTTTCATAAGAATTCCTGTATATTCAAAGGGTCTTTAAATTACATAGACTAATAGTCAGAGATAAAGCGTAAACTAGTTAGATTTATTTCCGTTGCTACTCTTTGCAGGATCAACAGAAGCCAAGGAATTTAGTTGACTGTAGGATAGAAGGCAGTCGTTAGGTGGATGACACAGTTGTTAACTGTGGTTGTTTTGCAGGTTCTAGCAAATTGTTATACTGTATGTCGATGTTGCTTTTTGTGTGTTTGTTTTGTCTTTGTTTGTTTTTCTTTTTGGTTTTCTCTCAATTAGTCTTATGGTTATTTTTACCTGTTTTTCAACCTCTATTGTTAAATTAGTTGATAAGGTGATACAGCCACTCAGATTCAGAATGGTCCCTTTTGACAGATCTATTTATTAAAGTTTACATGGCTAGTAATCAGCTATTTAAAATATCCTCTTGGAATGTCAGAGGCCTGGGTAGATTGGTCAAGCTAAAACAAGTTATGACAAGGCTTAAACACTTGGGTTCTAAAATAGTACTCCTACAGGAGACACATTTAACTTCAGGTGAAGTTATCAGGTTAAGAAGAAGGTGGCAAGGTCAGGTGTTTGTGGCTAATTTCTCATCCCATGCTAGAGGGGTGGCCATCCTAATTCACAAGTCAATTCCATTTCAGGTCAATACCACCACTCTAGACCCCGGGGGTAGGTTCATTATTTTACAGGGCTCTCTCTTTGGTCAACATCTTATTTTAGTAAATGTCTATGGCCCTAATAAAGATGAGCCACAATTTTATAATAATATTTTCCTAACACTTGCCTCACTTAGAGGGGATATTATTATAGGTGGGGATTTCAATTGTGCGTTAAATCCAGATGTTGATCGTAATGGTAACCAGGACTCCTCCCACAATCAATCAAGGAAAATAATCCTTAACTTCATGGAAGAGTTGGGCCTTTGCGATGTTTGGAGGGAGCGTAACCCAGGCAAGAGAGAATTTTCATGTTATTCAACTACGCATAAGACGTTCTCAAGATTGGATTTCTTCCTGTTCTCCAAAATGTTAGTACCAAACGTGAAAAATTGTTATTACAATAGCATAATCATTTCCGATCATGCTACAGTATCTATTGAGAACAGTGCTACCAAAGAATTCCGTGGACCTCCCAGATGGAAATTTGATACTAAATGGTTGCAGGATCATGAATTTATCCGCTTCATTGACCAACATATAGATTTGTTTTTTCTCGTCAATACCACTGAAACTTCTTCTTTAAAGAGGACCTATTATACTACTTTTCTGGTCTTAATTTCTTGTTTTACACTGCTATAGAGCAACCTGACATGAATCACATCACAAAAAACTATGTAGATTTTCGGGAAGCTCTTTCTCTTATTTTGGCGATCCAGCACGTCCTGTCAACACTTGAGTGTGTGTGCTTCGGCAGTCTCCGCTCACTCCGCCTGTGCTTCGGGGATCTTTCCGCTCCCCTCCCCCCCCTCCCCTGCAAACCCCACTCCGTTGTGATTGGTTACCTTCCTTCCGGAACATTTTCAGTGGCGGGAAGCGCGAGCATGGACCTATAAGGGCGCGAGGCAGACGCGAACAGGGAAGTGGCAGCATTACTATACATGGAAACATCCGCGTGGGACGTCACGAAGTTACATGCGACGTTACGAAGTTACGGAAGGGTAGACCGCTCTGAACACGTGACTTCTCGACTGGCTAGAATAGTGTTTAGTGCTCTGCACAGACACCCCAGACGGTCAGCAGGGAATACGTCGAAATGCATGTAAGTCATTATTTGATAATTTAGTATGGTTAAGCATGACTATGAATCATCATAACAACGTTTATAGGTCATAAAAGTCAAAAAGCATCATAGGTCCTCTTTAATTAGATGGGAAGCTTTTAAGGCGTATATCAGAGGCCAGATCATTAGTTATACCAGCTTTAAATCTAAACAATTCAAGAACAAAATGACGGAAATTGAAAACCAAATTAATGAGTTGGAAGGTGAGGTCTTAATTAACCATACCCCAGCACTTGAACATAAACTAACCATACTGAGAGCCCATTATAATGAACAGTCAGCAAACAAGGCCCTATCTAATTTAAATAAATTAAAGCAGTCCTTTTATGACCAGGGGGAAAAAGCCGTTAAACTGCTTGCCTGGCGAATTAAAAAATTACAGAATGAGAAAATTATCCACGAAATTGAAAATTCAATTGGAGTTGTTACAAATGACCAAAAGGAAATAAATGAGAGATTTAAATTATATTATGAAAAACTTTATAAATCTGAACTGCCTAGTAACACGAACAAGATCACAAGAACCAGTTTTCTTGATAGTCTTGATTTTCCATCTCTTTCTGTTGAGGACCAGGAACTTCTCGACAGTCCAATGAAGCTTTCAGAGCTAGAAATTGCACTTACAGCTATGAAGGGGGAAAAGCGGCAGGCCCTGATGGACTTCCCATCGATATATTAAAGACGTTTAAAGATAAGCTACTGCCTCCCTTTTTGGACATGCTTGAAGAAGCATTCAAAATAACTTCCTTGCCACCTTCTCTCTCAAAAGCTCTTATTATGAATATTCTGAAGCCTGGTAAACCATCATCTCAATGTGAATCATATCGACCCATATCACTCTTAAATGCTGATGCAAAGCTTATAGCCAAAGTCATAGCAAAGAGGCTAGACAATCTCCTGCCAAGTCTAATTCATGTAGACCAAAATGGATTCGTTAGAGGCAGACAGGCGTTTCAAAATTTAAGAAGGGTGCTCAATGTTGTTCATAACGAAAAGGAAAGACCAGATGCGGCCATTCTATCCCTGGACGCTGAAAAAGCCTTCGACAGAGTCGAATGGCCGTACTTATTTGAAATATTGCCCAGATTCGGTTTTGGAGAAAACATTATTAAATGGATAAACTGCTCTACAACAATCCCACTGCTGAAGTTCTGACAAACACAATTATTTCAGAACCCTTTCCCCTAACCAGGGGTACCCGACAGGGGTGCCCGCTGTCACCTCTCTTATTTGTCCTGTCGATCGAACCCCTAGCAATGACAATTAGATCTCACCCTTTAATAACAGGAGTTACAATTGGAAATTATGAACACCGTCTGGGCCTCTTTGCTGATGATATTGTTATTTTCTTGAGACAGTTAGCGCAATCCTTACCAACACTTACAAAACTGTTGGACACTTTTGGAAGTATCTCTGGTTATAAGGTGAATAACACAAAATCTAATATTATGTTTTTTAGGAAGACTGAGAGGGACACCCCCCTCCCCCCCCCCCATTAGTGAATATATTTCATAACTCGCCTCATGGCTTTACCTATTGTTACCCAGACTGGGGCTGAGTCGTCAAGGTGAAAATGCACCCAATACACTAAAGAACGGATATTAGCAGCCCAGTAATAGTATTGGAAATTAGGAAGGGCCATTCCACCTGTTTGTTTGGGTCTTTGAAGAAAAGCTTTCCGTAGCCGAGGGTGTTTACCCTTCCAAATATAATTTATCATTAAAGAGTCAAAGGCCTGAAAAAAGGATTTGGGGAGAAAGATGGGGAGACATTGGAATAGATATAGGAACTTTGGGAGTAATGTCATTTTAATTGAATTTATTCTACCTATAAGAGAGAAAGCCAGAGGAGACCACTTCGATAATATTTGCTTCGCCTGATCCAATAATTTGAGGAAGTTCGATTTAAATAGGTTTTTTAAATTTCTGGTAAAACATACCCCAAGGTAACTCAGATGATCTGTCACCACTTTGAGTGGGAGAGCTGTATAATCAAGTTTAAGAGCTTCTTTATTAATCGGAAAGAGTTCGCTCTTACTCAAGTTAAGTTTATAGCCAGAAAACTGACTAAAGACCTCCAACACAGAAAGTGCCTCCGGTAAAGAGGTGGCTGGCTTGGCGACAAACAAAAGTAAGTCATCGGCGTATAATGATACCTTATGATCGATTCCTCCTCTCCATATCCCCTGAATCTGTTTGTTACTGCGAATGGCAATCGCAAGTGGTTCGATTGCAATAGCAAAAAGGAGCGGGCTCAAAGGACAACCCTGCCGGGTCCCACGGTGCAGATCAAAACTACTTGAGTAACGACTATTTGTTAATACTGAGGCAGAAGGGCATGCATATAATAATTTAACACAAGAAGTGAAAGGGAAAGCTAGTTTCAACCGTGGATTGATAGGTGGTTACTGCAGCAATTTGCACGCTCACACAACAGAGAGAAAGAAAATGAAACTTACTACACAGGCGCTCCGGCTGACTGAACGTCACAGCCGCTAACTGACAGTTATAATGGCATCCACACTGAATAAAACACATCTTAAAACACTATAAGAAATAACAATCGCTTATCTTGTTGTTAACCCACCGGTCTCTTCACTAGCAGTTTGTGTAGTATGGAGCCAGGGGTGTGTTCGGATTACACAGTTTATTCAATCAATTCATAGTAACGCACTGCATTCAACGCTCAGTAACGATAACGGCGTTGTAACGACGGAAACAGTAATTAGTTAGATTACCCCGTTACTGAAAAAATAGGGTTATTTTAAACAGCGTTATTCCCAACACTGCTTATCAATGGTCTCCTGTGAGTTATACTACAACACTGTCACAACTTCAGCCAATATTTAGTCTGTTTTCCTGGTTTCCTTTCTTACTCATGTCATTTCATACCCGGTCACTCCCTCCTGCTCTGCACTCCCTGTTAATTGCATTCACCTGGCCTCTCCATACTCACCTGCTCCCCATCAGTTCATCAGCCCCTCAGTATATATTCCACTCCATTTCCTCAGTTCTCAGCCTGATCGTCTAGTGTGTTATCCTAGCTCTCCAGCGTTCCAAATCATTTTGATCCTTCCTGCCTGTTCCCGTTTCGTTCTGTATTTTTTGGACCTTGGACTCTCCCCTTTGCCTGCTCCCCTGGACTTGTTTGCCTCACCGTTTTACCTGGTTTGACATCTTGATCTCATTAAAAGCCTTTTGTGAACCTGAACTGTTTTTTCATGTGTCATGCTATTGGGTTCTCGTCTGTCTATCCCGGAAACCTGACAAACACGTTGCCTTTTCATAATTTTGGGGATTGTGGTCATGATTTCTATGGGAAAAATACAAATAGTGTAGTAACACTGAATCCAGTTCAACAACCAGGGTTCTTCTGCTGTAGGTCATGCAGCTCCAGTTTCAGTCTCAATTGCCCATGCATATGATTACAATGTGAATAAAGTTGTCTGTCCTGTGATATAATGGCATCACTACCCCGATCTCTTCTGAACATATTCCTGCAGGTGACCTAAGACAGGCTCATGCCCATCACCAGTTCTGTTAAAGCTTCTATCCCTTCCCCCAGGTGACTCAGATGGGGAGCTGTTGGCCACATTGTGTGGGCAGACCGTCCCCAGAATTCCCATTGTGGTCTTCACACCAGAGCTTTGGGTCCATTTCCAGACTGACAGCTCCCAGGGAGACCTGGGCTTCAAGGCCAAGTACCTGTTCTCTGGTAAGAAAGACATGAACAGCTTAATTTATTTCATATATGATATTAATATAAGATTAGTATTTGTCTTATCTTGCCTTCACAATCTCTTTTCAGAATGTGGAGGGTTGCAAACAGGGGAGGGAGGGGTGTTATCCAGTCCCAACTACCCCAATATCTACCCTAGCCCAAGTAGGTGTGCTTGGCTATTAGAAGCTCCAATGGGCCACACTATTACGGTGAGTCTGCATGGACTGGTACATTGGCTTAACTCAACGAAATGAAGCAAGTCATTAACATTTCTGGGTGTGTTGTGTGGCAGTGTCTGGGTTACTTTACTACAGGACCTACTGCTTTGTAGCCATCTACGTTGTAAATATTTACCTTGGACCCCACTCCCCTGTCTTACGGCAGCTAACCTTCAGCTACTTCAACCTGGAACCCCATTCTACATGTGGCTGGGACTCTGTCAGCATCTTCAATGGAGGATCCCCTGGCTCCCCTGTCATTGGCCAGTATTGTGGGACCACTTCTCCAGGAACCATCCAGTCAGGATCCAACAAGCTTGCTATAGTTTTCCTGGCCGACCATAGTGTGTCCAGAGGAGGCTTTGTTGCTTCCTGGTCTGCAGACTCCTCAGGTGGGTTTACATCAACTTAATGAACTTTCGTACAAGTTATTTACTGAATGTATATGCTGTGATAGGAGTACATACAATGAGTACACACGTGCTCCAAAACATTGCTGTTCACCTAATAACTTTTAAGGTCCCATATAATGCAAAATGCACTTTTTCAATGTTTTTACCATAAATATGGGACCACGGTGTGTCTAGAGACTGCCAAAGTGTCACAAAAAAAAATACATCCTTTTCTCACCCTCCCCCTTTCTGAAAACCTCCCCAATTTACTCTGTTCAGAATTTCGCCTGTTCTGATTTCAGAAACGGGGAAGCCACCTCCTCCCACATTATGAACAAGGAACTTCCACCGTGCAATAGTGTATGATAAGCCCACCCCTATTTCTTATTGGTTCACTGCCCCCAGATCCTCTGGAAAAATGTTCCATCCACCTCCATATTGTTTTTCCCTCTAAGCAACAAGATGCCCATAGTACAGCAAGTAGGGATGGGAATTGATAAGAATTTAACGATTCTGATTCCGATTCTGCTTACATTAATTCTCACACATTTTATGTACAAGTCCAATGGGCAATTGTGGTGTCGACTAGACAGGCAGCGGACATTTAAACATTTAACCGTCAGGATCGCCATTTGCTCGCTTGCGCTCGTGCTTGTGCGCGTGTTGACGAAATGGAAACTTTACAATTGTTGCAAGTGGCCGTTTTGTCGTCTTTTCAAGTGAAATACAACCAACATTTAGAGAGATTCTGTCTCAACGCCATGTTTGCTGCGTTCTGAACCAAAACAACGCAGCGTGAGTGTGAAGTCATGACACATTTGCAACGAGCGGAACCGATAAGCAGACATGCTAACGATTCCAAGGAATTGGTTGACTCGGCACCGGTTCTGGTGGTTTTCAACCTTTTTTGAGCCGCGGCACATTTTTTACATTTACAAAATCCTGGGGCACACCACCAACCAAAATGACACTGTAACACAGTACATATCATACATATACCGTATTGGTCCGTAAATAAGACGACCCTGATTATAAGACGACCCCCCGTTTTTCAAAACTCATATTTGGAAAAAAATATTTGAAGACCAGATCTTGTTTTTAAAAGGAAATTAATTTTATTTATCAAAATAATATACAAAAATAAAAACGCATTGAATAAAACACTTTTCTTCATTGAAAATGAACAGTAGTGCAAATAGACCGAACTCTGATGTGTTTACCACAGACATTATTCCTCTGCCCCGCTGTGATCGCTGTCATCCCTTATGCTCTGGTTCGGTCATGCCATAGCGGGTCATCCTCGCTGCTGTCCTCGGCATCTGAGACGCAACATTTATTTAATGTTCATAGTTAATCACATAGCCTAGTGCTGAAACGAAAGCTATCAACGCCGTGTTGGTTCCAACCGATAAAAAAATAAAATAAACACAACTTGGACACAGGCCCTGAAGCTATGTAAAGCGCTTTGAGTGAGAGAAATGCGCTATATTAAATATATTATTATTATTATTATTAAGCTGAATGGTCACTCTGGTAACGGGCACGGACTGTTGGATTTTAACAGCAAAGTCACCTACAGGTTTGCGCACATGAAGGACCGCAGAACGTCATTTCTGTTCAAGAAGTGACCCTCATTGGTGAGTCTAATTTGTAATAATTTTTATTCTAAGTGGAATTTATAATATAGTTTAGCCTACATATTATTGTTTGAATTAAAATAATTAATTAATTTCTGTATGCGTAACTGGCGATACGTGGTGTGTGTGGGGGGGGCACAACCTCACGTGGGCTCCCCGAGGGAGCAGTTCACCTGCCTGTGGTGGTGAAATGGCTCTTTGGCTGTGGTAGCCTATATTGTGAGTGGTGGCTTTGTATATTGATTGCTGTGTATAGGGTGTGCGCCGTTGTGTTTTTATTGTTGCCACGTTGTTTCGATCTTGAGTTTTTGATATTGTGAGATCTTGAACACGGCCATTTGGTGGTGCTAATAGCCTAATATATGTCGTCAGATTCACGTTTGAGTGATGGCATTATTCAGCTGCAATTTTGGTCTCCTCTGTTACTTGCTACTTTGTTTTTGTTGTGATGGTAGTAATATGTGGTATTTCTGGATTGCGTTATGAGATTTTACTGCATGGCCCCACCAGAGTTTCCAAACCAAAATCGCCACTGGTTAGGGACTACTACCTTTAAAGCCTTGTTTCCACTGAGCGCTGCGGCTCAGCACGCTTTTATTTGTGTTTCAAAGTCAACCATGAGCTCGCTGGTTCGTTCCCCAGCACCAGACAGGAGGGTGTTATTTGTAAAACTAGTTGGGGCTGGTATTATATCTACGGTGCCCTCCATTTCTACCATTGCGTCCTTGAGAAAGACACTTTACCCCAAACTGCTCCAGGGGCACTATACTATGGCTCACCATGCGCTCTGACACCCTCCGAAGTGTGATAACTTGAGAGGGGTTATGTGAAAAGACAAATTTTAATATGCCTGGTGTACATTGACTAATAAAAATAGCTTAACACATAAGCGAGCTGATCCGCTCCTATTTTTGGGACCCTTCCATTGGGTTACCAAGCCGTCCCAAAGAGTTCCAAAAGGGTGGAGCTTCACACTGCAGTCTGTTGATTGGTTGATAATTTACGTGTTAAACTGCTGTGTGTAATCACCTCAGTAAGAGTGAAACAGTGGTTGACAGGAATGGGTTTAGAGCGCAGGTTGGCCGATGACCAATATATAATGCCGATTTGTTTAATGATAAAACGATTGTTTTTAAATATTATAAAATATAATACATTCAAATGATAAAACATGGTATTACATCTCATTAGTTGAGGCTTTTATGCAAAGTGACTTCCAATAAGTGCCTTCAACCCTGAAGGTACAAACTCAGAACAGCACGAATCACGCAAGTACAATAGCTTCAAAATAAACCAAACTCCAAAGTGCCACATGTAGGTGTAACATGTAAGTGCAATTTTTCATTTAACAAAAGTGACATTGTCGGATTTGGGCTTTCTTCAAAAGATGAATGGTTTTCAACTTGTAATGCCCAGAGTGCTAGGCGTCGAGAGCGTTTAAACGCCAGCTGCTGTGCTGGGAAAGGAGCACTGCTGGAGCGTCCTTAGTATGAATTGGAGAAAGGAGCTGGCAGTGCAAGAACCGCCACCTGTGGACACTTCCCCTTAAATCGTCTACATCCTACTTCTTGGCAGGGAATTTTCAATCCTTGAGGATTAGACCAGCCACCCTACTTGTATCAATGTCCTTAATCTTTTGTTCACACTAATGTCACATATTTTTCTTTTTGGACAGGCTGTGGAGGGTTGATCCATGCTGATACAGGAACAATCAAGTCTCCAAACTATCCACTAAACTTCCCAGCAAATGTGGAGTGTTCGTGGCAGATTATTGCCCATGAGGGAAACCACCTTGAGATGGGCTTTAACAGTGCTTTCGAGATTCCAGACAGCACTGGGACTTGCCAGAGCAGCTATATAAAGGTATCAACACTGAGCTTCAGCAGGAACTAAATTAAATAATCTGAAGATGGTAGGTGAAGAAATACAAAATGCAGTATTTTCATAATTGGACTAGGGTTGTGATGATGTTTTTTGTTTTAGCCTATGCCATAAGGAGTTTTCTTCTTTTTTTGTTGATGCTGTTGCAGTGACTGATTGTGCATCGGAAAGAGAAAGAGAGGCAGCCAAACAGAAATAGAGGCAGTGGCAGAGATAGCTTTATTTTATAATTTTGATTTTTGACTTTTAAATTAACATCTGACTCTAGACTGACTCCCGCTGTTGGCTTGAGCTGAGATAAAACGAAAGTGAAATTTATAATTAATAAATATTGTAACCAAACACAATTAATGTGTTGTGTGATTTGCGTTAGTACTGTAGGCCTCACGTCCGCCCCTTACTTTGGTGAGTAAAGCACAAACTTAACATAACTGATAGAATCAATAAACATTGCTTGGAGAATAAAACCATGATTCAAATAACTAGATCTTGCCCTTAGGGATGTTTAAATCATTCAGAAATATGGTCAGCTTTATCGTAACCATATAACCACAGTATGAAGAGCTCGTAAAGAAAGAAGGATAGTTCTTCATAGAAGCATTTTGCAATTACTTACTCTCATATAACATTAAGAAGACCAGCAAATGGAGGAGGCGCTCGTGCGCAGTAATGGTGTAGACGTGTTTTCCGAGTGCTGCGTGCCATCTCCTTATTTTTTATATATAAACACTGCATTTCGACATTTTTTTTCTGTTCGGACGCCGTATAAGCTTTGCTGTAACCTATCGGTTGTGTTTTGGTGTCTCAATGCCGAGGAAAAACAATCGCCAGCCGGACCCAATGGACTCAAGCAACGAAGCTATATTAGCCGCAATCGCTCAGCACGGAGTGGAGCTAGCTAAAGTCACAACTCTTGTGAGTGGCTTGAGGACTTCACTGGAGGTCCGCCTCGACTTAATTGAAGTCTCCCTGTCCTCGCTTCAAAAGAAACACCACGAAAATGAAGCTCGCTTCGGGGATTTCGACGAGGCCCTGTCAGCTGCGGATGGCCGCATCACAACGCTGGAAGCTACATGCAACGAGCTACAGGTGGCTAATGGTCTCCTCAAAGCTAAAGTGAATGACCTGGAGGGCCGCTCCCGCCGACTCAACGTCAGAATCGTGGGCATTAAAGAAGTGAAGAGAAGGGCAGCCCTATTGACTTTGTTTCTAAGTTGATCCCGGAGCTACTCGGCCAAGACAACTTCAGCAGGCCCGTGAAAATTGACCGAGCCCACCGTAGCCTGAGGCCCAAGCCGCAGCCTAACGAGCGGCCGCGGGTCATCATCGCCAAGGTCCACTATGATCGGGACGTTTTCAAAATACTACGGCTCAGTCGTCAACAAACACCCCTGCGCTACAACGGTGAGAGGCTCTCCATATTTCCAGACTACACGGCAGAGGTTACATCACAGCGACAGGCCTTTAACAGCGTGAGGAAACGGCTAACCGAAGCGGGCGCTAAGTGTTCTCTGCGTTTTCCAGCCAAGCTCCAGGTCGACTACAAAAACACAACAAAGTCGTTTGATTCTCCGGCTGTTGCTGAACGGTTTGCCAACTCTTTGGTCCAAGCAGATTCATCCTAACTTCTATAAGCACTCTTACTCTTTTCTATCCAAATGAATGAACATTAAGGTTGTAAGATGCATTTGTACTGGACAGTGGGAATTTAACCTTTTGTTTTGATGCACTGTATCTTCCAAGACTTTTGCTATGCCGCACGCACAAACAATCCATGCACGTCGATGGATGTCTCCCCTGTGGCGTTTGCCATTATTTCTATGATGACAAGATTCCCTTAGGGTGTTTTTTTTCCCCTCGTTTTCGTTGTAGTTGAATATTAAGCGGTGTCAAATTTGTGTTGTGGGACTTAATCTGCATCATGCTGCGTTTACTATGGTGCATAGAATAACTGCTGGGTCACTTGGATTTATTGTCTTTAGGACTAATCATTATTTGCTGACACGCCCGGCATCCTAATTTAAAAAACAATAAAAATAAATTGTTTTGTTTTTCTCTAAGCTTGAATGTTAAGTTGGTGGTTGATTATGCCGCACCATTTATATTATCTTCCCACATATCATACCAAGTGTGATCTGAATGATTCTTTAAACTTGGATACTTTCTGAAAGTGCAGTTTTCATGTTTTTTTATGTTGGAGATGCGCACGTTGCGCTAGTGTAGGTGGGTTTTTCAGTACGCAGTCTGGTTTGCTCTGTTACCCGGCAGCCTCCTTGTTAACTAGTGGGATGTACCGCTCAGTTTTTCCAGCGGGTTTTGTTTATTCTGGGGGGTTTTGTGTTTGTTATTTTTTGTTCACTTTTGTCATTTTTGTCACTCAATGTCCTGCCAGCTCTCTGTATTACACATGTCAATTTTCATTTGTTGTCCCTCTCTTTAGATCCATGTTAATTACTCACTCAGGTTAGAAATAAGTCACATCACATTCACTTCTTGGAATTGTAGGGGTATGGGCAAAGCTCTTAAACGGGGCAATGTCTTTTCACACTTAAAATCCCTGTCGTCTGACATTGTTTTTTTGCAGGAGACACATATCCAACCTTCAGAGCAGAGACGTTTACGATCTGTGTGGGTGTCTCAGGTGTACCAGTCCACCTTCTCCTCCAAGGCGAGGGGGGGTTGCCATACTTGTTCGTAGAACCATTCCATTTGTATTCAAATCGCAGACTACTGATCCAGGTGGGAGGTTCGTTCTTGTAACTGGCACGGTCAACTCAATTCCGTTAGTTCTCTTAAATATTTATGCCCCTAATTTCGACAGCCCTGAATTTTTCTGTAAAGTATTTAACCTCATTACTGAACATAATAATCACAATATAATTGTCGGTGGTGATTTTAATTGTTACTTTGACCCTCTGCTGGACAGATCGTCCTCGAAAGTAGCCACGTTATTGAAATCCGTACCGGTTCTCAATAATCTTGTCAAATCACTTGATATGGTCGACATCTGGAGGCACCAGCACCCCTTAGAGAAGCAATATTCTTTTTTCTCCCCAGTGCACGGAACTTTCACTAGAATCGATTATCTTTTGGTTGACTCTAGACTAATTTCTAATGTTATAAGTTCAACGTACCATAGTATCTTAATTTCTGATCACGCACCCCTCTCAATGGTAATTTACCTTAATCTGTATGCCCCTCAATATAATTGGAAATTCAACCCTTCTTTATATTTAGATGACTCTTTCAGTGGCTACATTTCAGCCAAGATCGCAGATTTTCTACTCATAAATGATAATGGTGCTGTCTCCGATTCGATTTTGTGGGAGTCCTTTAAGGCCGTTATAAGAGGCCATGTCATCTCGTTTCAGTCTTCTCGTAAAAGGGCCAGACTTAGGCGTTTAACTGACATCGAAGCTGAATTGGCAGCATTGGAGGATTCTTACCGTGACACCGGTTCCGATGACACCCTTAGTTCTATTTTGAAAGTAAAATATGAATATAACCACATTCTTGGCGAGCAGGTGGGGAACTATATTCGCAAACTAAAGCAGAAGTATTTCGAGTTGGGCGATAAAGCAGATAAATTGCTTTCCAGGCAGCTGAAGGGCGTCGAAGCTGATAGAGCAATACATAAAATGTGTTCATCCTCTGGACAGCTATTAACCGATCACAAGCAGATCAATGATAGATTTTTTAGCTTTTATAACCAGCTGTACAACTGTAATTCTACTGCAACTGACTCTGATATCACTAGCTTTCTCCATACATTAAATATCCCAGTCCTCTCAGAGCCTGCAAGACAGGAACTGGACTCTGACTTTGCCCTAGAGGAGATAAAATATGCTATTCGGTCCTTTCCCAACGGCAAAGCATGCGGCCCTGATGGCTTTGGCATAGAATTGTATAAGACGCATATAGATGTTATTGCACCTCTTCTGCTCCGTATGATTGTTTGCTCTGTGAAAAATGGTACTTTCCCTCGCACTTTGTATGATGCACATATTTGTGTCCTCCTTAAAAAAGATAGAGATGATACTAATGTTGCTTCATACCGCCCCTTAAGTCTGCTTAATTCAGACCAAAAAATTATTGCGAAGGTGCTGACTAACCGGTTAAACAAATATATTGGTTCTTTAATTCATCCCGATCAATCGGGTTTCATCCCTGAACGTTATTCCTTCTCGAACACTAGGTGCCTGCTAAATGTAATGTATTCAAATAAATTGCCCCACATGGCTGTTATCTCTTTAGATGCTCAACAGGCTTTCGATCAGGTAGAGTGGAGATACATGTTTGCTGCTCTCGATAAATTTGGTTTTGGGTCGAAATTTATGGCTATACTAAAGATGCTATACGCTAGCCCTCAATCCTCTGTTCTAACTAATCACGATAGGTCCCCATCATTCCAGTTGCACCGTGGCACCAGGCAGGGCTGTTGCCTCTCTCCTATGCTCTTCGCTCTGGCCCTTGAGCCGCTAGCCATAGCCATTAGAGCCAGCCCCCAAATTTCTGGGATACGATTTGGAGAATCTGACTTCACCATTGGGCTATACGCGGATGACGTGGTTTTGACTCTTTCCTACGTGAGGACATCCCTTTCACCCTTCTTTAATCTGATAGACAGCTTTGGGCGACTGTTTGGGTTTACCATAAATTGGGGGAAATCGGTTTTTATCCCTCTGTCTAACAGTCTCGACCCCAGTTTTCTTGACAATTTACCTTTCAGAATTTCCCTTGACCATTTTTCGTATTTGGGAATTAATATCCCCAGAAATCCAAAGCTTCTTTTCAAACTCAATTATTTGGATTTGATTGATAAGCTTAAGAACATGATAGATAAATGGAAACTTCTCCCCCTTTCTTTGATTGGCCGTGTTAACATTATTAAAATGGTAGTACTCCCCAAATTCACATACCTTTTTCAGAATGTGCCCATTTTTCTCACCTCTTAATTTTTTAAAGTGTTGGACTCTATCATCATGCCCTTTATTTGGGCTTCCAAGCCGCCCCGTATTTCTAAAGCTCACCTACAGAAGCCCACGGAGGAAGGGGGTTTAGGACTCCCTGTCTTTCGACATTACTACTGGGCCTGCAACGCTAGAGCGTGGGTTTTCTGGAATCGATCCTCGGTCGAGGGCGGTGAAGTGTGCGGCCCTGGCCCTAGGTGGCCTGAGCTTGAGCTTTGTAACACTGTAGCATTTACTGGTGCCTCCCTGTCCGCCATTCTGTTTTCCAAACCTAACATTAACATGAAATTGCTACGCAATAACTTTTTTCTGTGCAATGCGTTTAAAATTTTAAAGCAAATTAAGGGTGTCCTGGATCTCCCAGTATTGTCAATTAATGCTCCTATATGTCAGAACCCCTGTTTTAGGCCAGGTCTGATGGATGCTGTTTTCAAGCGCTGGTCAGATAGTGGTGTATCTACTATCAGTGATCTCTATATAGATAATTGTTTTGCTTCTTTTGCTCAGCTTCAGACAAAATTCAATCTCCCTTCTAGTCATTTTTTTCGTTACTTGCAAATTAGGAATTTTGTTAAGCAATTTTTTCCTTGTCTTGATACGATTCCAGCGCAGCACGACTTCTATGACATCATGACCAAACCTCCCACCTCCAAACATTTGATCTCTCGGTTTGTTAATCTATTTTCTATGGCAACCCCCTCTCTCCATATCAAAGAGGCATGGATCAAGGACACTGGTGAAGCAATATCTGATGAGCTGTGGGAGAAAGGGCTTAGTAGGATAAAAGTATGCTCTATTAATGCTAGGCTTCAGCTCATTCAGTTTAAAGTAATTCACCGGTTGCACTTTTCCAAAACAAAGCTGAATAGAATTTTCCCTTCTGTTTCTGCTACCTGCGATAAATGCAAGTCTGCTGACGGTACTCTCGGGCATCTTTTCTGGGCCTGCTCTGAGCTCACAAGGTTTTGGACTTGACATTTTTCATCTGTACAGTAACATATATAACAGACAACTGACCCCTGACTGTCTCCTGGTGATATTGGGCTGCTCCAACTATTCCCTGACTCTTCCCTACGTTTTGCAACAAGCCCTAATGTTCGGTATGGTCATTGCAAAGCGGGTTATTTTAAGAGAATGGAAGTCAACTTCTCCCCCCTGCTTCCAAAAGTGGCTGAATGATATGGTTTCCTGTTTACACCTAGAAGAAATTCGATTTAATTTGTCTTCCCATTCCAAATTTAAAAATATCTGGGGCCCCTTCATAGAACACATCAAGAGGGAAAGACCTCAAAATGGGTCCTGAGGTTCTTTTATTAAAATATTGTTTTATCCCTTTTTAAGTTTACCTGACCTGTTTTACATAGTATTGATGATTTGTGTATTGTGTGAGTGCTGGCTGTCTGTTTCTGTGGGTTTTGTCCTGTCGTTTACTGTCTTTTGTATGTGATTGTCTCTGTTTGTTTTGAAAAATTTGTATTGAAAAAATTTGTATAAATAAAATATACAAAAAAAAAAGACCAGCAAATGTATATATTCAAATATTTACAGGTGCATCTCATATTATTAAAATATTGTAGAAAATATTTTTTTTTTTAGTGTAATTTAATTAAAAAAGTTAAATTTCCATACATTATATTCTAGATTCATGATATAGGCCTACAGTATTTCTGGGCCGTATTCACAAAACATTTTTTCTTAGCGCTAAGAGTACTCCTAAGGATCACTAAAAGTTCTTAGATAAGTTATTTCTCAAAACCTATACACAAAGCTGCTAAGACCAACTTTTACTAAGGAGTGGGAGGAACTCCTAAGCTAAGATAAGAGGGGCTGACCCTGTTGCTATGGATGATGTCATATTTATACCTTCTGACTATGAGTCCCTAAGGGTGATTTTCTGATAGAAACACTGTGGGAGATATCCATATCGTTTCGCTTTATTAATGTAAAGAGTTTTTAAATAAAACTAGTGATAAGTGACACTGATTTAACATGAAACCAAGATACTGTAGGGTTTCCCTCACATTCGTTCACAATTAGCCTACAATAGCGCCACATAGGCCTTTTCATTTTCAATTTTACAATGATTTGAATTGGATAACACATCTTCATTGAAGAGCTGCAAGCCATACACTCTCGCTGTATTTCTCTCAGCGGCGGACTATGTAGCAATAGTCAGACAGTGACGAACCGGGAAATTCACCAGAAACAACAGCTGGCCAAAATCATAAAGTGCATGCGTAAGGAAACCGCTGAGACACGCATCTATACAGTAGCGGACCTTTAGGTAGGAAATTAAACCCAAACACTAACAGTAACTTTCAGTGCATTGTAAACCAAAAGCAACTGCAGGAAATGGAGCTTAATAAATAAATGTTTATTTTATAGATATAGGGCCGGTTTCACAGACAGGGCCTAGATTAAGCCAGGAGTAGGCCTTAATGTGGACTAGTTAAACTGGGACGTTTAAGTCACTGTCATGGATATGGCTTAAGTGTGGCTTAGTTTGTCTGAGACTATGAAGTCCTGGAGTAAGGTAAGTAAGCCTGATTGTAAACACCTGCTCATGAGCACATGCTGCTGTTCCAACGGTGATCATAAAAACCCGGAGTGGAGCAGAAACACCATTGCTTGTGAGAAAAAACAATGGCAGAGGCTAAAAAAATCCCGTCAATAAACTTTAATGAATTTGAAAAAAATCTCTTTAATAAATAGTTTGAAACCATCCGGCTATTGAATCTAAAAGCCATACTGCTGGGACTGAGCAAATAAATAGTTGGGCCGCAATTTGCAACAAATTCAATTAATGAAAATGTTACTAAGAGAACAATACACCAACTTCAAGTTATCTTCATTATTATCAGTATTTCACATCTTTCTCATTTATAATTTTGACATTATATTTAATGATATCTGCACTGATAGACTCTGGGGAAAAACCCAAATCTCGCCTTAAAGAAGACCTTGCCACAACCTTTCAACAAAGGACAAAAAATGACGTTGCATGAAAGTTAGCCCGAGAATTCCATGAACAGAAAATGCAATATCTGAAGGAAGTATGACGTGAAAATGAAAATTCTACAGGAGGAATTGGCCATTATTTAACCTTTATTTTACCAGGCAAAATTCCTTTAGGTCAAATGACCTCTTTTCCGAGCAAGGCCTGGCAGAAAATGGCAGCAGTTAGAATGAATGAAATATAAGACAAACATAAGAAGAAAGCACAGACATGAGAAAACAGAGACAAATACATTCCAGAAGGCGAAGAAGAAGAACAATTTTGAGGCAATGAGAAAAGTTTTAAAAATCATTCTTAGTGATGAGTTCCTGCAATTTGAGTGTTTTTTTAAAAGTGTTCCAGGCGGTGGGAGCAGAGTACATGAAAGCCCTCTTCCCAAACTCAGTACGGGTTCTGGGGACAGAGGTGGAAAGAAAGTCCAGAGAGAGTAAACTGTATGACATGAAGTTGGAAGCGAGAGCTATGATTCAAACAAGATACAGTAGCAGGGTGGAGGATGCTTGCACCCGTAGGGCGCAGGCGGAAATTTTTTGCCCTTGCAAGATCTCTGCGACTACTTTTTGGCACATTTGCTGTAGTGATGAGTTTTTGCAAACAGCATTTACTAATAGAAAGATCAGGTTAACTTGTGAAAAAAGTTGCCTCGTATCCTACTAACTGCCTTTGCAAAGGAATTGAGTGATAAATTCATAGACGGATTATGAGATAATGCGCCCCTGGGCATACACTCTTAAAGGGCCCCCCACTCGTAAATATCCAGTCAGGTACACTGATATTTCCATACAGATACATACAATTAATGGCAAAAACATATTAACCCTCTGAACCCTGAGGGCATTTTCTCGATTTTACATGCTTTTATAATTTACCATTTTAGAGGGCAAGTAGATGACATAATACCCAGGTGATTCATATCAAAATGTTCAGAACACTCTCAGCTCTCAATGTGGAAGGTTCAATGTTGCCCTAATCCAATGTAAAAAAAATATATTTTGACATAAATGTTGAAATTTTAAGTCCGATTTTTGAAAAATTTCGAAATTTGTGTGAAATAATACCTTTATTCATCGGATAGAGTTATTTTGGCTCTTGAAATTGCTTCTCCAAAACATTAGCTTCTAAAATGTACTGGAATTTTTCCATAAAAAGGTTGGGAAGAGCAAAAAAATTTACTAAAATGATCTTTTTGTCCAAACGTTTTTTGGTTTTTTGGTTCTCGATTTTACATGCTTTTATAAATTACCATTTTAGAGGGCAAGTAGATAACATAATACCCAGGTGATTCATATCAAAATGTTCAGAACACTCTCAGCTCTCAGTGAGGAAGGTTCAATTTTGCCCTAGGCCAATGTAAAAAAAATATATTTTGACATAAATGTTGAAATTTGAAGTCCGATTTTTGAAAAATTTCGAAATTTGTGTGAAATAATACCTTTATTCATCTGATTAAATTATTTTGGCTCTTGAAATTGCTTCTCCAAAACATTAGCTTCTAAAATGTACTAGAATTTTTCCATAAAAAGGTTGGGAAGAGCAAAAAACATGACTAAAATGATCTTTTTGTCCAAACGTTTTTTGGGTTGAGATCTAAGGGCATTTTCTCGATTTGACATGCTTTTATAAATTACCATTTTAGAGGGCAAGTAGATAACATAATACCCAGGTGATTCATGTCAAAATGTTCAGAACACTCTCAGCTCTCAGTAAGGAAGGTTCAATTTTGCCCTAGTCCAATGTAAAAAAAATATATTTTGACATAAATGTTGAAATTTGAAGTCCGATTTTTAAAGAAATTCGAAATTTGTGTGAAATAATACCTTTATTCCAAGCCAACAGTTTCTTAACGCCCAATAGCACAAATAGACATTTGCCTCAGTAGGCTTCACATTTCTTCTCCACTGAGAAAAAAGTCCCTTTAATGGGAAAAATATTGAGAAATGTCATGGAGTGACAGATGAATAAATCCTTCTCCCAAGATGGACATCATGCAATAGATGTCACTTGTACAAACAATACAAAAAAATCATGAAGGAATACAATAATTGACTAATGTTAACATGCTAATACTAAAATAAAATATGAATAGTGTGGATGCAGGAGAACTTCAGATGCTGCCAGAGGAAGGACTTGATCCACACCGTCTCGTCTGCACCAGGGAAACCTGGAAGAGAACAGACAGACAACAAATGAGCCAAGAAAAGTGAACAGGCATGAAAACAAAAAGACTATCCTGCTGAGCGAAAGCATTATCCCCATTTACAAAGCATTAGCTTCTATAATGCACTGTCATTTTCAAAAAAAAAGTTGGGAACTGCAAAAAACATGACTAAAATCAACTGGATCACTTATATGTAAGTTCCAGGAGATGACACCAAATCTGTCCCTACTCATGACTGTTGCGGCAAATGGACAGGTTAAACTGTGGTTCTGCCTCCAGTAATCAGCAATGTGGTGTAGTCTAACCAGGGCCATGTAAAAGAGGAGTCCAATGAACTTGTAAAACTCCTCAACTGTCAAATCAGTCCATTTAAACTTTTTACCCATGGCAATTTTTTTGGCAGCCTGTTTGTTTGTGTTGCTACAGAGTGTGTGTACAGTGTGTGCAGTGAAAAACAATTTGAAGAGCTCAATTGGTGTGTAGAAGTGCGTGCCTAGCTGTGGGCCAGGGGTGTGTGCAGGTTGAAACCTGGAGACAGGAGGAGCGGTGTCCTGGTCTTCCTCAGTCTTCCAAGCCCGCTGCTGCATAGGGGGTGCTGGTGGAGTTGGGACACGGGACCTCTTTGCGGGTGGTTCTCCTCTTCTCCTGGACCTGGTGCTGCCACAAATTCACAGAAATCAGTCTCATTATCTCATAACAAAAATATTCAAACTTCACAACTTGTATTTGCAAACAACAGTGTAATAAAAGTCGATGCAAAAACATTTCCATTCTGTACTATTTGTAAATTGTAAAGGGAAATACTTTTACACAGAATACACACCTATTACTATTATTTTCAAACAAAAGTAAACAAAAGTAGTGCTATCAATAGAGAAATCAGTCCCTGTAATGTCAAGAATGCAAAATTCAAGCTAGCTTACATTTACACACAGAGCTTCATTTGCAATTTCTAAAATAAATTATTATACCCGTTTATAAAAACAGCTGTATAGCCTACTACAGTTTGTTTGTTTCTCTCTCTCTCTCTCTCTCTCGTAACTTCTGTCTCCTCCCCTCAGCCAGACTAAATGACGACTTTCCATCTCCCACAACAGACAGCGATGCACTGCCACCGATTAATGCCTATGCCGGTTCATTCACCATTTTCGTACTCATACGCAAAAATATTGACACACACACACACGGGTGTCCATTTATGCGAGACAGCTAGCAAACAAAATTGAGACACGGGGAAGATTGTACTGTTTTGAACCTAGCCTACATTGTTGCACCCACTAAATCAATAATGCACAGACACTAGCGGAGAATAAAGTAAGACCATTGAAATATATTTCTATTCTCTACCTTTTGAAAACTATTACTTGTTTTCAAACAACAGAAGGCTGGCGACAAGAGTATACAGCTCTGTCACATCAGTTCCAAAAAAAAATCTGTCATGTCACGGACGCAACATTCAAGCTAGTTTACATGTTCACACTTAGCTTCCATTACAAAAACAGACGTTTTGTCAAATAAATGCTCTTACCCGTCTTCAAATGGATCCATGTCATCTTCATATTCCTCTTCTTCAAAGCCCTCAATGTCGGAATTGGCGTCTTCTTCGTCACTGCTCCTCTGAATCTCGTCGCGGGCTTCAGCTGTAGCTCAACATCCGCGCCATGGTGAAGTCGAAATAGGAGCATGAATAGTTGTCCTTTGTTCAGTGAATGTTGTTTGACAAGTAATGGGGAGGTCCTTAGTGATTACACTAAGTTGATTGGATGGTTTTTCACAAAATCTGACAGCAAGCAGCTCTACCAATCACGCAAGGGAAAGGGTGTTGATTGACAAGCGGCTCAGCCAGTAGCGCAAGGGAAAGGATTGATACATTTTCGCGCCTCTCAGCAACATATCTCTGGCTGTGAGTCACGTATACTATCGCGAGAATATATCCCGGAAAGGGCAGAATCCCAGCTTTCCGGAGATATTTAAACCATATTGCTGCGATTTAATAATGTTAAATCATTTATTAAAACATAACGAAATCACCGACAGAACGCAGTAGAACGCAGTACTGCGGGCTCCGGGTTGGAAGGGTTAAGGAAGTCAGTGTTTCCCATAGGATTTTGTTGTTGGAGGGACCCTGTTGGGGGTTCGGGGGCATGCCCCCCCGGATTTTTTTTTACCTTTTTAAAGTAAAATGCATCAATCTGGTGCACTTTGAGAGGAAATTTTAGAGGCTATATCAACTCCTGAGATGCAGAAGGAACATTATTTTTCAGATTTTTCTTAAACAGGCAGCACTCCTTACTCTGCAACTGTAAAAACAGTACAGTAGATTGGTCTGCAGATCCATGTTCTATGATGGAGGGGCCCATTTCAACAGATAAAGGGTGGATAGCTACTTTTTATGAACAATTTAGAATTCACACATACAAAGCTTATTTGTGTATGTGTGAGGGGGCCTTCAAGGCCCCTCATGGAGCCCCTTACACAGAGCTAGTAATGCTGTTGTTTTTAACTTGCCTTTGTATTTCTCCCCTACTAGTTGAGGGGCCCATGATGATTTCTATCTTGTTACATTCTGATGAGTATACTTATATTTAGGCTATTCCTTTTTGGACCCTGTTATTGATATCAGTGACAGAGCTCTTTGACTATGCAACATGAAAAGTTACTATCAGTATCTCTGGCTGAGGGCCCCCCTGAGCCCTTGGGCCCCTGGGCCTGTGCCTGGTATGCCTGTGCAGTAATCCACCCCTGGATAGGTTGCACAATTAAGACAAAACACCAATGGGCCTGTTCATAACTAATTTATAATGGATTGGACGCTTTACAGGGTTCCAGGTTCCATTTATTCACACACAGTCATACTGATGGTGGTAAACTACCATAGTAGCCACAGCTGCCCTGGGGCAGACTGACGGAAGCGTGGCTGCCATTCAGCGCCTACGGCCCCTCCGACCACCACCTCAAATATACAGCAGTCATACACATTCACACGAGGCAAGGTGGGTGAAGTGTCTTGCCCAAGGACACAACAACCATGACACTGGTGGCAGAGCGGGGATCGAACCGCCAACCCTTGGATCATTGGCCAACCCGCTTAACCACCTGAGCCATGGTTGCCCTGGTTATATAGTTTTTGTAATGTAATGATCATCATGAAGTTTTTTAAAAAACCTCAATGTTGGGGGGCCCCCGGATCATATATTTTTCCTTTTTCATAAAAAAAAAAAAAAAGGAAATTATAAAAAAAAAAAATTGTTGGGGGCCCCCCAGGAACTTGGTGCCCTACGCACTCTGCGTACCCTGCGTATAGGGAGCGGCGGCCCTGTACAGTAGTGAGACAATTGTGATTACTAATCACTGTGAAGATATAAGTAGAAAATAAAAGGTGTTCATGTTGTGTTTTGTCATTTTGTTATTCATGTGTGTCAGTATTTTAAATCACAACAACCACATTTGAAAACAGAATTGTTTTAGACACTCATTGTATTGTGCTGAATACATCTTCAATTTAAATGCATCCATCTAATAAGCTCAAGCAAAGTTGTTATTTCCAGTGCATTTTCCATATTGAAAGCGGTCTCGAAATGTAAGTTCATCAAATAAATGTTAATAACCTATCCACAAGTACTCTTCTGGCTGGCCTCTGCAGTGGGAGTTGGTCTTCATTTAGGCCCTGTTCTCACGGTGAAAACGTGACAGTTTTCCCGTTTTTTTTTTTTTTTTAAACACGTTCAGACACAATTTATCTGACATCTTAAATCGCTGTAGTAAAGCCTATCTCACTGGGCTGGCTGTTTGCGACAAGTTGGAGACTGCATTCGCAAACGAGTCTCTAAACTGTCTCCAAACGTTCGCGGAGGTCTCAATTTCCTCGCATGAGTCGCAGAGCCGCGCAGTCTTGTCGCATGAATTTTGAACATGTTCAAAAAAAGTGTGTGACAAATCAGTCTCAAAATAATCTCAGAGTCGTCGCAGGTGTGTCGCACGCGTCGCAAACCCTTCTCATTTTAGTCTCCGCGAGTCAGAAAGTGCGAGAAGTGTGAGACAACTTTGCGAGGGTTTGGCGAGTGTTTGGCGACATATGAAACTAAATTGCGACTGCTTTGAGACAAAAATGAGACTGGCATTCCGTTCGTGCGACACTCGCCAGATGTTCGTGAGACATAAATGCGACCTCCCGGCAAGGACTTCGCAAACGTGTCGTAAGTAGCAACTCAGTGAGACTGCAAGTGAAAATTGTCGCAAATTGGCATATTTTGTCGCAATTTTGTGTCTCCAACTGGTCGCAAACAGTCGCAGCCCAGTGAGATAGGGGCTTAAGCATGCCATGCCAGCAGTTGGCGGTACAAGGTAGTAGTAGATAGCTTTTCCGGTACAATTTGATGCATAAAACCTTACTGTAACCGAAAATTAATGCCACTAACGTTCATAAAGCGGTTGGTGTAAGCTTGGGGTTACAAGTATTGTAAATGACAAGCTTTCTGTCCTCTTATCCGATTGAACTGTGAAAATAGAAGACATGCTGGTAGTGAAGGGGCTTTGTGAGCGGCTACTTTCCTGTTAGGCTTACTTCAAAATAAAAGTCAACTCACGTTTGTCCAGTGAAATGCTATTAATGTTTAGCTAGTGACATGCTTTTACTGTGAAGCCGTAGCCTTAATGCTCCTTTTGTTGAACAGTAACTTAACCGCTGCGAACTATGGATAGTGTTTTTTAATGTAGAGAGAGCCGTGTCCCTGGCATATAGAAGCTACACACGTTTATTTTGCTAGAAAAACCGGCAGAGCACAAATCTTTCCCCAGACAAAGTGGCGGGTGCATGGTATCAATAACTTACTAATAGACTATAGACTAAATTGGTGAGTGTTATATTGGAGCCCTGCACGACTTTCTCCGCTGATCACAGTGATGGTGCCGCGGAGACACCGTGCATGTTATGTTGTCTTCTAACTTTATAACTCGTGTGTGGGTATTTTGACAGCAAATGTTATAGACTATGCATACGTGAAGTGGAGCCGTGACGTCAGCGTTATCAGGGAAAATGGTTTCGGTGTTTACAAGAAACCAAAACCGTTGTGTTTTCCAAAAAATCCTCTCTGGGAGTAGATCTCAAAAACTTGCGGTTTCATGCCTGCGTTTGCTGTTTTCATGTACATGATATAGTGCAACCGCGGGAATTTTTCCGCGTTTGCACCGTTTCGTGTTGCCATGAGAACAGGGCCTTAGATATTCCAAATAGTCCATGCTCTCTCACAAACACCACTAAGCTGAAGTTAAACTTGCCTCCTTGGATGATTAATTTAAACTCAAATTTAGACCTAGAGTAGCTCTAGTCGACAGTCTTGCAATTGGCTTTGTTTAATCCAGAATAGCTTTAATCTAGGACTATTTTAAACTCAGTCTGTGCAAGTGGCTTTGAATTAATCCAGCTCAACAGGCATTTTAGTCTCGGACTAGGCTTAAGCCTTGTCTGTGAAACCGGCCCATAATGAATATAAATGTGACTATAGCCTACTTTCTAAATATAGCTTTACCAAAATCATTACACCCTCACAGTTATTAAGGTACCTTTCAGAAAGCTCACTATCATTAAATCTCTCAAAATGCCATCAAAGAAATGGTTCTGGGGCCATATTCACAAAACATTTTAAGGCTAAGATTAGGTCCTAACATGCTGATTTAGGAGTAACTCTCAAAAATAAGGGGCATTTCACTCCTAATTTTAGGACTCCTAACTTTTTAAGATAAGTGTAATTCACAAAGCATTTTACCGCTAAAACTAGCTCCTAAATCTATGAAAAGCTAGGAGTCCTCGAAAGGACTCCTAAATCACAGACAACCATTTGATGGCATTTTGGAGAGATTTAATGCTAGTGACCTTTACAAAAGGTACCTTAATAGCTGTAAGGGTTGAATGATCTTAGTAAAGCTATATTTAGAAAGTATAGACACATTTATATTTATATAAAAAAATATTTATTAAGTTCCTTTTCCTGCAGTTGCTTTGGGTTTACGATGCACTGAAAGTTACTGTTGGTGTCACGTTTGAGTTTAATTTGTTACTAGAGTAGGCCTAGGCCTATGTGGCGCTTCGCAGCATCTCCTCCGTTCCACAGGTCCGCTACTGCATAGTTGCGTGTCTCGCCTTTTTCCTTCTGCATGCACTGTTGTTTCTAAATTGTGAATTTCCTGGTTAGTCGCTGTCTGACTATTGCTGCATAGTCCGCCGTTGAGAGAAATACAGTGAGAGTGCATGGCGTGCAGCTGTTCAATGAGGATATTTTTTCCGATTCAAATCATTGTAAAATCTAAAATGAATAAACCTATGTGGCGCTATTGTAGGTTAATTGTGAGCGAATGTGTGGGAAACCCTGGAGTATCTTGGTGTCATGTTAAATCAGTGTCACTTGTCATTTATTGTATATAAAAACTCTTTACTTTAATACAGTGACACGATATGGATATCTCCCACAGTGTTTCTATCATAAATTAGCTCTCATTCCCTCTCAGCCAATCACTGTGGGCATAGAAGGTATGAACATGACATCATCCATAGCAACAGGGTCAACACCGCACTCTAGTCTTAGCTTAGGAGTCCCTCCCATTCCTTAGTAAAAGTTGGGCTTATCAGCTTTGTGAATTGGTTTTAAGAAATTACTCCTTACTAAGAACTTTTAGTGCTCCTTAGGAGTACTCTTAGCGCTAAGATAAAATGTTTTGTGAATACGGCCCCTGATTTACTGTTAGTGACTTAGGGGTCCTCTCGAGGACTCCTAGCTTTTCCTAGATTTAGGAGCTAGTTTTAGCGCTAAAATGCCTTGTTAATGACACTTATCTTAAAATGTTAAGACCTACTCTTAGCCTTAAAACGTTTTCTGAATACGGCTCCAGGTCTTTTTTGTTTAATTTTGTGGATTACGGTTTACAGCGCATGAAAATAAAAAATTCAGCCTTTCAAAATATTATAATATTTTATATCAGCAATAAAAAAATAACACAAATGTCAACCTTTTAAAAGTATTTTCATTCATCCACTCAATACTTGGTCTGGGATCCTATTTTGTATGAATAATTGTATAATTTCGGCATGGCATGGAGACGATCAGTCTGTGAAACTGCTGAGGTGTTATGGAAGCCCAAGTTGCTTTCATAGAGGCCTTCAGCTCATCTGTATTGTTGGGTCTGGTGTGTTTCATCTTCCTCTTGACAATAGCCCATAAATTCTCTATGGGGTTCAGGTCAAGAGAGTTGGCTGGCCAATCACTTGGCACCTGCACTGTGGGCAAGCATAAAGTGCTCTAAAATCGACCGCTGTGTTGACTTTAGACTTGATAAACGTGTGGACACCAGTAGATAACATTGAACCCCAAATCATCACTGACTGTTGAAACTTGACACTGGATTTCAAGCAAATTTGATGTTGTGCCTCTCTACTCTTCCTCCAGACTTTGGGACCTTGAAATGCAACGTTTAAATTGGATCAGTGATTATTTGGGGTACCATGTCATCTGCTGGTGTTTGTCCACTGTGTTTTATCAAGTCTAAAGTCAACTAAGCCATCTACCAGGAGATTTTAGAGCACTTCATGCCTCTGTCTGCTGACAAGCTTTATGGAGATGCCCATTTCCTTTTCCAGCAAGACTTGGCACCTACCCACAGTGCCAAAACCACTAGTAACTGGTTGGCTGACCATGGTATCACTGGGCTTGATTGGCCAGTGACTTCCTGACCTCTCCTGAACTGAACCCCATAGAAAATCTATCTGATTGGTGATATGGAATATTCTAATATTTTGAGATGCTGGATTTTTTATTTTAATTTGCTCTAAACTGTAATTTACAACATGAAACAAAAAAAGGGCCTGAAATGTATCACTTGATGTATAATGAATCTGGTATATATGGAACTTTCACTTTTGGAATTAAATAACAGAAAAAAAATAAGCTTTTCCATAATAATCTAATAATATGAGATGCACCTGTGTTTGAAGAAACAGACCAGGCAAAACACCTTGCACTCCTGGGTTTGTCATGCTGCAGTACCCTGATCCTACTGCAGACAATGACACCACCTCATTTGTGGGCTGGCTCCATGTCCAAAGGGCCTTATGTGTCAACTCATCCCGGAGAGTAATATAAAACTAGAAAAAGCATTTCCAGATGAAAATGAGTGTGAATGCTAGAGACTGATAAATCTGACACTAAACTGGATAGTATGAAGATATGAACATTTTGAATTTTTTAAAATGTGTAAAAAAAATTATGCTGAATAGGAGCTGTAAAATAGTGCTAAAAATGGATGCTCCAGCATTCACACTAACTATATATAGCATTTCCAGAAGAAAATATGTGTGAATGCTGGAGGCTGAAAAAGCTGACACTAAACTTGGAGGAGTATGAAGATATGAAAAAGTTTGAAAATTGATAAAGATACAATTTCAAAACATAAAATATGTGTTTTTGTCCAAAAGACGCTAAAAAGAGCATAAAACTTCAATTGTGTTTTTGCAAAAAAGTTGAATATTTGAAAAAGTTTAATATGATTTGAATGACATCACACTAATAAAGATAAGGTCTAATCATTTCTATCTTCTCATTGGATCACAGACCTCCACTAAGAATGTGCATTGAGTCATTCGCATTGTACTTAGTGCACTGCTTTAGTGTGATGTTTAATGTAATTTGTTTTTATTTTCATGCTCAATAAAATCCTAGTTAATATGCTGTTCAGGGTTTTCTACTGCCAGCACTCAGAGATTAAAAGAAAAGAAGTTAATGTATTAATCCCTCTATTCTGAGAGAAAACGCAACAAACAAATAATCAAATTTAATGTTATTTTTATTCATCTAAAATTTTACATAATTTTTTTTGATGTTTTACTTTTTTGCCTTGGTATCGTTTCAGTATCGGTACCAAGCTACTTAAGGTAGGTGTCATATCAAAGTCATCATTTTGGTATCTTGACAGCACTAATACAACTACCGTACTTGATTTAAACTGACTGGATTTAAGAAACATTGAGCACACCATCTCCAACTTTTTGGCTCCTTTGTTACAGACACATGCGCTCTTGTAAGTCTGGTCCACACAGCTAAAGGCCAGGGGCCGTATTCACAAAACATTTTATCTTAGCGCTAAGAGTACTCCTAAGGAGCACTAAAAGTTCTTAGTAAGGAGTAATTTCTTAAAACCTATTCACAAAGCTGATAAGACCAACTTTTACTAAGGAGTGGGTGGAACTCCTAAGCTAAGACTAGAGGGCGGTGTTGACCCTGTTGCTATGGATGATGTCATGTTCATACCTTCTATGCCCACAGTGATTGGCTGAGAGGGAATGAGAGCTAAGAGTGAATTTATGATAGAAACACTGTGGGAGATATCCATATCGTGTCGCTGTATTTAAGTAAAGAGTTTTTATATACAATTAATGACAAGTGACACTGATTTAACATGAAACCAAGATACTGCAGGGTTTCCCACACATTCGTTCAAAATTAACCTACAAAAGCGCCACATAGGCCTAGGTCTATTCATTTTAAATTTTACAAGGATTTGAATCGTAAAAAATATCCTCATTGAACAGCTGCACGCCATGCACTCTCACTGTATTTCTCTCAACGGCGGACTATGCAGCAATAGTCAGACAGCGACAAACCAGGAAATTCAAAATTAAGAAACAGCCGGCGAAATCGTAAAGTGCACGCGGAAGGAAAAAGGCGAGACGCGCAACTATACAGTAGCGGACCTGTGGAACGGAGGAGATGCTGCGAAGCGCCACATATAGGCCTACTCTAGTAGGAAATTAAACCCAAACGTGACACCAACAGTAACTTTCAGCGCATCGTAAACCCAAAGCAACTGCAGGAAAAGGAACTTAATAAGTATTTTTTTATATAAATGTAATAAATATAAATGTGTCTATCATTTCTAAATATAGCTTTACTAAGATCATTAAACCTTACAGCTATTAAGGTACCTTTTGCAAAGCTCACTAGCATTAAATCTCTCCAAAACACCATCAAATGGTTGTCTGTGAATTACTCTTAGTGACTTAGGAGTCCTCTCGAGGACTCCTAGCTTTTCATAGATTTAGGAGCTAGTTTTAGCGCTAAAATGCTTTGTGAATTACACTTATCTTAAAAAGTTAGGAGTCTTAAAATTAGGAGTGAAACGCCCCTTATTTTTGAGAGTTACTCCTAAATCAGGACCTTAGGACCTACTCTTAGCCTTAAAATGTTTTGTGAATACGGCCCCTGAGAGCTAACATAGGCCCATAACAACCAACCACACCTGGTAACACCATCCTTTGTGTGAGCAGTTAGATTTACCTAGATTTCATTTAGTGGGTTATTATTTTCTTTAAATAAAGCTTTGAGTTTTATTATGCTGGTCTTCTTTATATTGTACAAAAGTCAACGTTGACAAACTCTTCTACGCAGAACTCCACACCATTCAACCCAGTATCTCAGTCTTCATATATTAATTTGGTTATATTTATTCATGAAACTATAACACATTAAATGGAGCTTATTTTGTGAGTCTGATTTTAGGTTATAAGCAACGAAGTTTCACGGTTAAACTGTGACAGAATTAAATTATGTAATTTTTTTGATTGTATTGATAGCTGGAGTATAGAGTTTCACCCTTCCTCTTATTGCATTTAATTCAATACTATAGGAATTCTATATCCCAACTGTCTGAATTATTGTTTATTTTCCTACAGGTCTGGTCAGGTCAGACCCAAAATACTGAGGCTCTCCTGTCAACAGGCTGTGGTTCTGTCGCCCCGGGCCCCATTATTGCTCCATTTAACATCATCACAAGCCGATTCCAGAGCAATGCAGCCCCCGGCAGAGGTTTCTCTGCCTCCTTCAGCAGCAGTAAGAACCAGACAGTGAAGATAGTTTCATGTCAGAATGTCACATAAGAACATGCTGACATGCTGTGACAGTATGTTAATCTCAAACACAGTAGCTGTTTGTTCTGAATGAATCTTTTCTTAAATGAGAGTGCAGAGGACATGTTAGCTTTTATAAAGGTACATTTCAAAGCTTTAATTCCATCTTTCTAGCTCTTCACATCAGTGTTGAATTCAGATATGAGGTAGCTCCCAACAAAATGGTAAAATGTCTGATGCTTTCTGTTCATTAGGGTGCGGAGCAAATTTCACAGCTCCCAGCGGAAGAGTGGTTTCTCCAAATTATCCAGCAAACTACCCGACAACTCCAACTGCAACTTTACTATAAATGCTGGAGACCAGACTGTCATTGTCCTTACCTTTCAGGTCTTTCAAGTAGAAGGCAAGTGCAATAATAAAATATCAAGATTGGCCTGTCTTCCTTATGGAAGTTGTTTTTGTATGTTTTGTTGTTTAAACAAGTAGTAAATTGTTTGTTGGGTATGTGGCCTGTCTAGCACACTCCACCTGTCTACATGATGGGCTTAAGATCTACAGCCTGGCTACTAGTCGTAGTGCTCTTGCCACTCTCTGCGGTACCAGTATCCCAGGGCCCTTCTCCACCTTTGGCCCCATGTTACTCCACTTCTACTCTGACTCCTCCATCACCAAGAGGGGCTTCATGGCAGAATACAGAGCCATACGTAAGTAAAGACGAGGAGGAATGCAGGATTTCTTCAAACGAGCAACAGTTATGGTAAACTAGTCAGTGTATAATTTGTGTATCTTTCATTAATTTCATATCCGTTTAAAAATCAAAACACAAAAAAACGAAACGTTTTTTTTAACAATAATTCATGACCAGGATATCAAGTATGAGAACAATGGCCTAAATGTTAAATTTGAAAATAACATGTTGCAATTTGGTGGTCACGAGGTTACGGTGTTGTGCAAAAGTTACCCCCCGGTGTGTTGGATTTGCATAACATTTGGCATTTCAACATACGATATATGGAAAAAAGCAAACTAGGGCTGCCCACTGAAAGTCGATGATTCAAATCATCAGTTAGAACCCCTGGGGTTGACGTAGATTTTTCAAGTCGAGCCGTCTGTTTTTTTCCTCTTTTTGTCAGTCAGTGTGTATTACAACAGGATGAAAGCAAATGCCAGGTCAGTAGGTGGAGATAATGTGTCACACCATAGAAGAACATTGTGCTCTTATTGAGCGAGCAGCAATACTCAAAAAACGAAACTGAAAGTGGCAAAAGCTAAGACCTAAGCGGCTTCATATGATTGTGCGCAATATATAGTTTCTCCACATAACATTCTAACTCGTTTTCCACTGCTCAATACTCCAGTTGCTTCTACTCCAACTTGTTACAGTTAACATGACACATTTTAAAGTGTCATGGTCTTTGTATTTGTAAAAAACCAAGCAAGTAGATTTATTTATTTTATCGCAATATTGGCCACAATAATTGCAATCGCAGCATTTCACCAATCCCCACCCACACCACGACCTAAAACATTATCCCACAAGTGTTTGTAAAGGCGGACTGCATGGCTAGGTGCTTCATTATATACACCTGTGGAAATGGTAATGAAACACCTGAACTTGTGGCCCATTACTTTTGTCCATATAGGGGAAAGTGGGGTGAGTTGTGCATTTTGGAAGTTGCAAAACCCCTTGTTTCTAGAAAACCGTGGAAGAAATTGGAAATGTGACCACATATTTAAGAAGAGCCATCCATTTGACTCATCCTGTAAAGAAGGGAGACACAAGGAATAAGATATAAGCACATTTAAGCTAAAAAAACTGTGTTTTGCCTTTCAAAGTAAAATTTCCATGATCAAGGTTTTTTGATTATTGTGTCTGAACAATTATAGACACGTTTGAAAACATTTGACACATGTTTTAGTGCTTTGGTATGCTACACTTTGAGTCTATATAGTTAGCACAATGTCAACCCTAAATTGCTGCATCATGCCTATTATCCAAAATTCTGGGGATGGGGTGATTTGTGCCAAAGTGCCTAGGTGAGTTATAAGTAAGTAAGTAAGTAAAATGTATTTATAAAAGCACATTTATGACAGTTTGCACTGTCCAAAGTGCTGTACATAGTGCATTCAGTAGGTAAACAATGAAGGTAAAATAACAATAACCAAAATAAAAGACGTAAAGCCCATACATCCACATAAACACAGATAGTAGTGCAGAGGTAAGTAAGTAGTGCAGAGGTTAATGGGGAGGAAACACCAGGGTGTACATATGGGTTTTGAGCCTTGATTTAAAGGCAGAAATGTAGGGGGAATCACATTTGTCAGGTGGCAGTTGGTTCCACAAGCACGGAGCAACTAGTGCAAAGTACATTTCTGAGAGTTGTGCCAGTGGCATGGCTGTATACGCTGGTCACCAAAAGAAAGTGATTGTCTACAGTAGCTCAGAAGAGAGTGACATCTCAATTCCACTTAACGACACCACTGATGAGAGTTCAGATGGCCAGAAAGATGATGATGGTGACTTTGTCATTGTGAGCTTTGCAGGCAAAACCACCTAGATCTGCTAGGCCTTGTTTAAGAAAATGTACCTTCAATCTTTGTCAACTATTTACTTTATTTACTTTAAATTAGGGCTGTCAAGCGATTAAAAAAATTAATCTAATTAATTACAGGCTCTGTGATTAATTAATCTAAATTAATCGCATACTTATATGACACTGTTATGCCTGTTTATAAACAACTGTATAGGCTACCGTTCGTTTCTCTCTCCTCTCTCTCTCTCTCTCCTCTCGTAACTTCTGTCTCCTCCTCTCAGCCAGGTTACTACATTAAATAAATTTAGGAACTACTAGCGCTGGAAAAAAACACAAAAAAACAAGCAGGCTAAATGACTGTCAATCTCCCACAACAGACAGCGCTGCACTGCCACAGGTGCGGTGCGCATAGCCTATGCCGACTCATTCACCGTCCTTCTCATAACCAAATATATTGACACACACACACACACACACACACACACACGTGACACGACACACACAGGAGGAAAAAAGACAGGCATATGCTTGGAAGAGTGAGAGGGGGCGGGTGTCGATCGCAGCTAGCAAACAAAAGTGAGACAGAGGAAGATTGAGAGGTACTGTTTTGAACCTATTGTTAATTAGGCACCCACTAAACCAATAATGCACAGACACTGCGGAGAATAACATAAGACGTATTCCTACCTTCATGTTTATTTGCCCGGAGCAACCCATAACACGTCCATAGAGCCATCTCTATGCTCTTTAATCCCGTGCGGGCCGTGTCAGCAAGATACAAGTGCAGCTCCGCTATCGTCTCACCTCTTTTGCACCGGGTCAAAGGGCAATATAGAAGTGCGATTAATCTACGTTAATTTTTTTAATCGCGTTAATTTTTCTGTGATTAATTAATCGAAATTAACGCGTTAATTTGACAGCCCTACTTTAAATACACCTTAAATAAGTGATTGTCTAATGGATTTGTCTTGCATTACAGTTTTTGAGATATATATAAATTGGCACAATTCACCCCATCTTATTTTCTCCCAAATGCACAAATTTTTGCGACAAGACAACTTTTTTTCCGAAAGCTATATTTCTTAAACAGTTTATTCCAGATCCAAAGTTTTTATTGCCAGGGATGCACAACATCCTGAAATATATGTACATATTTGAGTTGGAGACATAACTGTCAAGGCCTCACTTTAAAATCACTTTGAGTAAAAAGTTGCACAACTCACCCCACTTTCCCCTAGTGTATATGTTATTTAGGAGATGTGGACTACAGATGGAGGGTGGCCTATGAGAGGTTTTACGAAACACCATATGTTCATCACAGGGAGTTTGACTCTTAAAGAGCACAGTTTAATGTTCAGGGGCCGTATTCACAAAACATTTTATCTTAGCGCTAAGAGTACTCCTAAGGAGCACTAAAAGTTCTTAGTAAGGAGTAATTTCTTAAAACCAATTCACAAAGCTGATAAGACCAATTTTTACTAAGGAATGGGAGGGACTCCTAAGCTAAGACTAGAGGGCGGTGTTGACCCTGTTGCTATGGATGATGTCATGTTCATACCTTCTATGCCCACAGTGATTGGCTGAGAGGGAATGAGAGCTAAGAGTGAATTTATGATAGAAACACTGTGGGAGATATCCAAAATGTGTCGCTGTATTAAAGTAAAGAGTTTAAATAAAAGTTAAATGAAATGAAAATTAATGACAAGTGACACTGATTTAACATGAAACCCAGATACTGCAGGGTTTCCCACACATTCGTTCACAATTAACCTACAATAGCGCCACATAGGTTTATTAATTTTAAATCTTACAATGATTTGAATAGGAAAAAATATCCTCATTGAACAGCTGCACGCCATGCACTCTCACTGTATTTCTCTCAACGGCGGACTATGCAGCGATAGTCAGACAGCGACAAACCAGAAAATTCACAATTTAGAAATTAAACCCAAACGTAGGGCTGGGCGATTAATTGAATTTCGATTTCGTTTACAATTTTGGCTTCCCTCGGTCATGAAAACAAGATAATCGTAATAAAACGGTTATTGTGCGGCACGCCGGGTCATGTGTAGTAAATGCAGCGCACCCTTCTGTCTCCACCTGCGCTCCGCTCCGCCCCGCCCGAACACTGTCGCTTTCAGCGAATCCAGTGCAATTGTTTATTCAGCATAAAGTTAAAACGCTCGTCCAGGATGTTACACCGAAAAACAAAAGCCTTGCGCGATTGAAGCAGCGTTTCACTCGGTGAAATATGGTGTGAGTGAGACACTGTGATGGCGGTGGGTAACGGTGTCATTCACTGTGAGAACTTGCCGGTGTGAGCCACCGCGCAGAAAAGCTCTGTGGCTTTACGGGTAAAATGATAGTCGGGGATTCCTGCACGTTAACGCTGTTGAGGGGAAAGGCTTCCGCTTTCTGATTGCATTTCTCGAGCCTGAATATATTGTGCCATGTCGGCAAACTATCTGCGCGACAAGAGCAAATATACAGTGAGACGCACCCCCTCCGTTAGTTTCAGTCTACTGACGAAAAGTTACAACCAGTACCTAAGCATGGACTTCGTTTAATATAAAGCGTCTAATTTTTATGATCAGCGCTCTGATGCAAATTCTGAAGTCTGAACATTACGGTGTCAGCTGTGGTGTAGTTTTTTTTAACAGCAACTCAACGTGCACTGCAAAAAAAAGAAGGCAATAAGTCGATCTTTTTGTAGATTCATAGCCTACCTCCTCTTATAAGTCGAAGTACAAATCAATGAATGGTTCACAATCACATCCCTAGTAAAATATTAATTTTACTCTTAGATTCGAAGGTTTTACTGATTATTTATTTTGTGTGGCTTTTTAGTTGTAGGCTATGTTTGAGGAGCACAATTGGGAGTTTTGTTTATGTAATGTTGAAAGAATTGGCTGAATTTTCATTTTGGTGCATCCCTACAATGAATAATCGTCTTTAATAACCGTGATTACAATATCAATCAAAATAATCGTGGTTATCATTTTTGCCATAATCGAGCAGCCCTACCCAAACGTGACACCAACAGTAACTTTCAGTGCATTGACGTAAACCCAATGCAACTGCAGGAAAAGGAACTTAATAATTTTCTTTTATATAAATATAATAAATATAAATGTGTCTATACTTTCTAAATATAGCTTTACTAAGATCATTAAACCCTTACAGCTATTAAGGTTCCTTTTGTAAAGCTCACTAGCATTAAATCTCTCCAAAATGCCATCAAATGGTTGTCTGTGATTTACTCTTAGTGACTTAGGAGTCCTCTTGAGGACTCCTAGCTTTTCATAGATTTAGGAGCTAGTTTTAGCGCTAAAATGCTTTGTGAATTCACACTTATTGTTAAATAGAGTTAGGATCCTAAATCAGCACGTTAGGACTACTCTTAGCCTTAAAATGTTTTGTGAATACGGCCCCTGTAATATACTTAATAGAAGTATACATGAAGTGGGAGGGGAGAATCAGTAAGCTCACCTACATAGAATACTAACCATAACAGGGAATGTCTAAATCCTAACTTGTGGGTGTTGTGTTGTGTGTGTGTGTGTGTGTTGTGTGTGTGTGTGTGTGTGTGTGTGTGTCATGCAGCATGCGGTGGTTTCTTCAACAGCAGCATTGGTACAGTGAGCAGTCCTGCACTCTCCATGACCAACTACCACCACAACATCAACTGCACCACCATATCATGGTCCAATCAGACAGAGTTTTGGATTTGAAGTAAGACTGCAATGAATGCATCAAAACATTGATTTGGACTGGACTAAACTGGGGAACTGGAAATATATTGAAGGCATACCTCTTAAATTACAGGGAGGGAGATTCTTACATACTGTGTAAGATATGACTATTACAAGTCATTTCACACTTGGATTTTTGTTCACTTCTGCTGGCAGAAACACTGATATTAGGGAATTTCCAAAACTAAAATAGTAAAATTGCAAGAAAAATATATTCACAATTATGTTTAAAAAAAGTATATCCCTACGTAGGCTAATATGCAACCATACTTTGCGTGTTGTGTGAAGGAGATTAGATTAATGCATGTTTGTTCTCTGAAAATTCTGATTAAATTCATGAATAATAACGTTTCAAAAACATCCCTTTTATATCTTTTTTTTTACAAATCGCACCCTCCAACAACCTGAAACCCAATATTAGCAGTAGGCAGTTGAGGCAGGGGACTGGTACTGGTAAATTATATAGAAATGTTTTAATTGGCTGAACAAATACAATTAAATTTTTTTTTTTTTACTTTTATTTTGATGGTTTTATCAATTTTTTACATACAGACAAAAAGACAGAATAAGTAGACATATACAATACACACACAACCACCTCCCCCCTCCCTCACACAAACAGAAAAAAAAAAAAAGCAAAAAACAAAAAAACAAAAAAAAAACTGGGGCAAACCTCTCATGTTCACTGCAGGTGGCGCCAAGGGGGCAAACATTTCAGGCCCCGATGTGCTGCAGCTCTGGGCCCCATACGGCGAGGAAACCACGAGCGTTTCCGGACAGCTCGTATCTCAGCCTCTCAATATGCAAAATGCCCACCAGTTCCCTCAGCCAAGTGTCGAACTGAGGGGCCAAGTCCGATTTCCACAGTTTCAAAATGCATCTCTTAGCAATTACCATGCCATAGACCATTATTGTGCGAGCATATGGTCCAGTTTTTTCAAGGCTGCGGAATGTCCAAACAGGGCGGTTTCCGGATCAGGAGTTAAAGGAACATTTAAGACATTAGAATACCATTGAAATACAAGACACCAAAAGTTGAAAAGATTTGGACATTCCCAAAAGTGATGAGCAAGTGTACTCTCGGCAATCTTACACCTGTTACATAAAGGCGAAAGATTTGGGAAAAAGTTATGCAGTTTAACCTTGGAATAGTGTAATATAAGTGTGACCTTAAATTGAATTAACTGAAGTCTCGAGTTTATAGAGCAGGATGTTATGCTTTTTAGCACTCCCTCCCAGACACAGTCAGCTATTCCAATGTTTAAGTCTTTTTCCCAGGCTTGCTTTATTTTTAAAGTGGATTTGTCCTGCCGGTCTAAAAATATTCCCACAAAAGATGAAATCAGGTTTTTAGCTTCTGGTGAGCCTAGCAAAGTGTTGGACAATGAATCATCTGCGGGCAGGGACTCAAAGGATGGTATATTATGACTGACATAATTCCTCACCTGTAGATACCTGAAGAATTGAGCTTTTGACAGCGAAAACTTTGATACTAGCTGATCAAATGAAGCAAAGTGACCATTTATATAAAGGTCCTCAACTGTTACTATTCCCTTCCGACTCCAATATCTGAATGCTGAATCTGTGAACGATAGGGGGAAGGCATGATTATGCCAGATTGGGGCATGTATGGTCGTGTTCGGATGGTCACAGGCCTTCCTAATTTGGTTCCAAATTCTCTGACCGTTGGACAAGGTAAAGTGGTCTCCTCTAAAGGAGGCAGGCGGTCTGGGAGAAGAGAAAAGGAGGGCAGTAAGAGAGGTTTTTGGGGCCAAGCTTTTTTCAATTGCCAACCAGGGGGGCAGATCAGATCTAATGCCTTTTTGTAAATTGCCAATACACCATCACTCTAGCATTGGCAGCCCAGTAATAATGTAAAAAACATGGTAACCCCAGTCCGCCATGCTCCCTGGGTTTCTGAAGATGGGCTTTTGAGATCCTATGTGCTTTATATCCCCAAATGAAAGGCATTATAATAGAATCAATTGACTTAAAGTAAGATTTAGGAATATAAATTGGCACATTCTGAAATAGATACAGGAATCTCGGCAGGGAAACCATCTTTACTGCGTTCACACGGCCAATAAGGGAGATCGGTAATGTTCTCCATTTCTCTATGTTCTCCTTTAGTTTGTTCAATCTTTCTGTAAAATTTAACTCAAAGTGTCTTTGGGTTTTTAGATAATTTAATGCCCAGGTACTTTATACTGACCAGATTTGTTTTAAAACTGCGTATTGGCTAGGAATGTTGGGTCCAGATCTGCTATTAAAGACAAGAGTTCACTTTTTTGCCAGTTTATGGTGTAACCCGAGATGTCGCCAAAAGAATTAATTAGCTGGAGTAGGTGGGGGATAACCTGGAAATCCAGACCCTGATATCTTGAACGATAGAGGGTCTGGCCACGATCAATTGTAATTTCCAACTCAAGGGAGATTTAAGATGTTAAAAAACCTTGGCTCGTTTAATTGGATGGCCCATGCCTCGCAAGTTCCAGCTCACCATGGTAACCCCCCTGCTTGTATCATCACCCCCGGGTATCATACAAAGTTATACGCCATAATACACACGCAGTGACACAGTAGTTTGCCCCAGTAGTTTGCCCCAAACAAAAAGACAGTTAGACCACTAGTATAAAAACACATACAGCCCTCGAACATGCCCTCCCACCCTCCCCACTTTCCCAAACAAAGCGGGGGAGAATACCCTAACATACTGTAAAGCTTCCGACTTTAAAGCTAGAACTAACAAGTAGAACTCTGAAGAGCAATAAAGCTTAACTATTTCTCCGGTAAACTGTAAAAAAATTAAAATAAAAAAAATTAGCACATCTATAATAGTATTTTGGCTTCAAATGGCCCCAAATAAATATGGCTATGGAGAACGAATATCAACTTTGGAATAAACTGAACTGTGTAAACAGTGAGCAGAAGAGTTGTATGAAACGGAAAACTCACATGAATTAACAAATATTTGAAAATATGCCGGCAGCTTTAAATGTACGGCTGTAAACATTATAGAAGAGCCATTAGGACGCCGCAGCACGCATATAGGGGCAGATAATATGCGGTAACAGCACACCCCCCACAAAACAAAATGAACACCATCTGGACATAGTTTATCATTTAAAATGCACGTAAATTTGAGTGTAGCCATTGTATACAGCCTGTATCTTTAGTAAATAGGCAAAACACCTGCACGATCAGCTGTGTAGCAAAACACAGACGCTAACAGACAGCCGCACGTCTGCCTTCTATGGCTACAGTGTTACCTCTCATCCATTGGATTAAACGTCCTTAAACAGTGTCTTTATGGAGGTTTTGGGGACTTGTCGATGTATTGCTGCGCCTCCTGGGGTGAGGTTATCCATTTTCTGGCTCCATCGGACACCGTGAGACGGACTCGCGCTGGGTATAACAGCGCAGGTTTCAGTCCCAGACTGTAAAGCTCTGCCACAACGTCCCGGTACTCTGCACGCTGGCTCTGCACTTCGGGGCTGTAATCCTCCACAATCCGAATAGACTTGCCACGAAACTCGAGCTGACCTCTCCGTCGTGCCTCTCTGATGAGTAGATCCTTCGTCTGGTATCGATGCAGGCGCAAAATGACTGGTCGCGGTCTCTGGTCGGGTGCTGGTTTAGCTTTAAGGGAGCAATGGGCTCTGTCGACTTCTGGGAGATCTGGCAACATCTCGATCCCAAAAACCTCCCGCAGCAAATCCGAAAAAAATTCAGTTGGGCGTCCGCTTTCAGTGGATTCAGGCAAACCGAGAATGCGTCGGCCACTTTAGCTGTTAGCTTTGTGTTGTCACCACGCAGAGTGGAACAAATGGTCTCGAGGTCGCTGACACGCTGACTCAGGTCATCCACAGAAAGGTCCAGGGACGAGACGCGTTGACCATGGTCCTCCACTGTCAGTATAATCTGGTCTAACTTTGAGTCTAGCTGATCGAATGATTTTTTTATACTCGGCGGTCAGCGCCTTCCGGTGCTGCTCGGGTAGCGTGGTTATTGTTACGGTGTGTGGCAGGCAGGCAGGCAAGCAGGACCCAAATGCAGACGTAAAGTGAAAGATCATTTATTTAGCTCCAAAACAGGCATAAACACAAAATCTCCAGATGGCAAAATAGGCCACAAGGCAAAAAGGCAGAGACACAGGAAACACAGGAGACAAGAACTCACCAAACACCATAATGAACCGACAAGGAACAAAGGAACACAAAGAGTATATATACAAGACATAACGAGACACAGGTGAAACACATCAGGGAAGGGAACAGCAATCAACAAGAGGGAAGCTAGACAGGACATGGGGAGGAAACAAGACAGACATACCAAAATAAAACAGGAAACCACAAAAACCAAGACAGGACAAGACGGACCATGACCGTTATAGCTCCCAAGCTAACGTTAGCATTAGCATCCTCTTTTTCGCTCGGAGTCGGCTTTTTACCTTTAGAAGACATTTAGAGAGACGGCTGTACTTCTATAAAGGAGTGTTTGACAAAAACGAAAAAAAACTGAAGCCGGTTTGGTGCGATAGTATGAGTGCGGAATGTTATAAAAAGATAGTTTACCGGAGCTCACACTAAGTGCGTCCACTCCATCTAACTCTCGAACCGGAGCAAATTAAATTACATTTGATTGATTGGGAGGGCATGATGCACTATTGGGTGGGCTGAGTCTACCCCTGCCCATGGCTACCGCCGGCCTCGATTACGACGAGTCTTTAATTGATAACCAGAAAATGTTTTCGGAGACATAATCCTCTTCTCGTGTTACATTGGAGTAAATGTCAGTATCAACATGGACCACAATTGACAGGTAGTATCTTGCAGTAACATGATTTTTTTGCTCCTGGGGGCCTGGTTTTCTCTTTCCACAGGTTTAACACCTTCCACCTGGAGGCATCCTCTGCCTGTCGTTATGATTATGTGGCAGTGTATGATGGACAGGACACCATGGCACCTTTGCTGGGTAGATTCTGTGGAGCAGTGCTTCCACCCAACCTGCGCTCCTCCACCAACCAGCTCTTCATCGTCTTCAGGACAGATAACACAGTGAATGGGATTGGCTGGCGAGCTACTTACAGTGAGACGCTTGGTAGGTCAATATTAATCTATCTGTAGCTTGGTTTCCATTACCCTGCTTTCATTCATTTTATGCATTTTAGAAATATCGTATCAGAAAACGTGATGGAAATGCCATATTTTTTTTTTTTAATCCCCTGATTCGCAAAAAAGTTTTAACGCTCGCTTGAGATGGTTTTTGATTTGTGCGAAAAAGGGATATTGCGCAAAGTGTGGGATGGAAACACAATTTTAGAATGAGTTGTGACGCACAGTGGCGGATTTAGAACGTAATTTATGGGTGTGCCTAGGAATATCTAGATTGGCCTTGATTTTTTAAAGCTTAAACAAACATGTATACATATAAAATGTATATAAAATCATGAAGTGGAGAGAACTTGCAGATCAGTAGTACATTTTAATATGCCTTTTACTCATTTCAGAATATCCCATAATAAAAAACATCATAGAAAATCCAACACTGCTGCATAGCTAACGTTATAATAGTGACTGCAACCCAAACATGAATATAAATTGATCAAACGAATCGAATGAATTCAGAAAAACTGGGCCAGCATACAAAAACCCGGTCTTACCGGAGCTTCTACACAAGGTATCTATATAAAATGATGAAGTGGAGAGAACTTGCAAATCGGTAGGATTTTAATATGCCGTTTACTCATGTCAGAATATCACACAGGCCTACCAGTCTGTCGGATCAGATGTAGGATAATAAAAAATAGGCACAACCTGGTCCAACGGTATTTCATCATCATTTTGTAGAGGTTGTTTTTTTTAAAGTGACTCAAGAGCTGTTTAGCCATTGCTCATGTAGGCCGCTAACTTATGGTGCACAGAACCACCATCCACTGTCGGCGCCGACCATGCTGTTGCATAAAGCCGATATAAATAAAATAAATTATAAATGTATTCAAGAAAATACATATACTGTATGAGAAAAGACAATTAAACATTAAAAAAATATATATTTTATATTGTATTTAATTTTATTCCATGAATCTGATTGGGTGGGCCCCAATCAGTAAAAAAATAACCTGTACTATATAGGCTACTCCTGCATCACTCACTGTTTAGAGACATTTGGTTGGAAGGGGTGAGAGAAAGCAAATTAAAACTTTGAAAACTAGTCACCCAATCTTTGATATTTATTTATTTATTTATTTATTTATTATTCTTTCGGACAATTCCACACAATACACAATTTTCTCTTGCAAATATTCATACATCATACTTTGTGTTGTCCGAAGGGAGACGGAAGAAGCCAAAGGCTTATCAGGTCCCGCCCCCATTTTCATCAAATTCGGATTCAGATACACAGTTACTGTTACAGAAAATAAAAATAAAACAAACAAAAAATTTTTTTTTTATATATAGGGGAAGGTGGGGTGATTTGTGCAACTTTTTACTCAAAGTGATTTTAAAGTGAGGCCTTGACAGTTATGTCTCCAACTCAAATATCTACATATAGTTCAGGATGTTGTGCATCCCTGGCAATAAAAACTTTGGATCTGGAATAAACTGTTTAAGAAATATAGCTTTCGGAAAAAAAGTTGTCTTGACGCACAAATCACCCCACTACGTGGGGTGATTTGTGCGTCATTGTGTCACAATGACAAAGTCACCATCATCATCTTTCTGGCCATCTGAACTCTCATCAGTGGTGTCGTTAAGTGGAATTGAGATGTCACTCTCTTCTGAGCTACTGTAGACAATCACTTTCTTTTGGTGACCAGCGTATACAGCCATGCCACTGGCACAACTCTCAGAAATGTACTTTGCACTAGTTGCTCCGTGCTTGTGGAACCAACTGCCACCTGACAAATGTGATTCCCCCTACATTTCTGCCTTTAAATCAAGGCTCAAAACCCATATGTACACCCTGGTGTTTCCTCCCCATTAACTATCTTACCTCTGCACTACTATCTGTGTTTATGTGGATGTATGGGCTTTACGTCTTTTATTTTGGTTATTGTTATTGTACCTTCATTGTTTACCTACTGAATGCACTATGTACAGCACTTTGGACAGTGCAAACTGTCATAAATGTGCTTTTATAAATACATTTTACTTACTTACTTACTTATAACTCACCCAGGCCCTTGCGCACAAATCACCCCATCCCCAGAATTTTGGATAATAGGCATGATGCAGCAATTTAGGGTTGACATTGTGCTAACTATATAGACTCAAAGTGTAGCATACCAAAGCACTAAAACATGTGTCAAATGTTTTCAAACGTGTCTATAATTGTTCAGACACAATAATCAAAAAACCTTGATCATGGAAATTTTACTTTGAAAGGCAAAACACAGTTTTTTTAGCTTAAATGTGCTTATATCTTATTCCTTGTGTCTCCCTTCTTTACAGGATGAGTCAAATGGATGGCTCTTCTTAAATATGTGGTCACATTTCCAATTTCTTCCACGGTTTTCTAGAAACAAGGGGTTTTGCAACTTCCAAAACGCACAAATCACCCCACCTTCCCCTATATATATATATATATATATATATATATATATATATATATACATATATATATATATATATATATATATATACATATAAAAAAAAATTCAAGAATCTGCAGTCCAATACACAGTCTATTTTAATCTAATTGCTTCAGCTTTTAAGATCAGTTCAGCACAGTTCAGTTTTTCTGTGACAATGCCAAGTGTATAAAGTGTGAAGTGGCCTTGTATTTGGCCTGTTCCATTTCTTAACTGGTAGTCTAAACACTTCTGCAAAAGTATTCAAAAACAAGTCTGTCTGCTGGCCTGTATTATTCGTTACAATATTGTTATGAAAGTGACATTGACATTGTACTCAGGTTATTAGTCTGTAATTTTCAATAATTTTTGAAACATAATTTGCTTTGAAATTGCGCAAACTGCAACTCCCTGTGACAACTTCATCAAGTCCATTCCACAGCTTAATACCATTTACAGAAATCGAAAAGGATTTAAGTGTGGTCCGTATATTTTTCTCAGTGAATTTACCTTTTCTTCTTAAATCATGCGAAACTTCTCTGTCTTCAAACATTACTTGTAAACGGTTAGGAAGGCTTTTTTTTGAAGCCTTGTAAATAATTTGTACTGTGGTAATTTACCACATCACGTAATTTGAGAATTCTACCTTGAATAAAAAAGTTATTAGTGTGTGCCCTGTAATTGGCTTGGTAAATAATTCGTACTGCTTTCTTTTGAAGAATCTCCAACGGGTGCAATGTACCTTTGTAAGTGTTTCCCCATATTTCAGCACAGTAATGCAGATGTGGGGAAACTAAACTCCAGTATAATACAAGTAAGGCCTTTTGATTGAAACATTGTGCTTTCCAAAGTATAGAAATACTCCTGGCTATTTTGCCCCTGAGATGGCTAACTTGTGGTTTCCAGCTTAATTTATCGTCAATTATTACCCCTAGGACTTTGTGTTGCTTGACCCTTTGAATTTCAATCCCATTTACCTTGATTTTCACAGAAACATCTGCTGCTCTCCTGCCAAACATCATGAATTTAGTTTTTTCTAAATTTAGTGATAACTTATTTCGGTTTAACCACCCATGTAACTTAGTCAATTCAATGTTTACGATCTCAACCATATTATTCAGATCTTTCCCCGAATAGAAGATGTTTGTGTCGTCCGCAAATAAAATTAACCTTAAGACTTTCGACACTTTACATATATCATTTATATAAAGCAGGAATAATTTCGGCCCCAAGATTGACCCCTGAGGGACCCCACAAACAATATCTAAGCATGTCGATGTTAACTCCCCTAATTTCACAAATTGTTTCCTGTCATGTAAATAACTTCTGACCCAGTCATGTGCCAAACCTCGAATGCCATAATTCTCCAGTTTATTAAGAAGGATGTCATGATTAATAGTGTCGAATGCTTTTTTGAGGTCTAAGAAAATTCCTATAGAGTACAATTTGTGATCAATAGCATTACTAATAATTTCTACCGATTCAGCCAAGGCCAGTGCGGTGGAATGATTCTTTCTAAAGCCGAATTGACTGTCATACAGAAGTTGATGTTTAGTAATGAATTCATCAAGTCTATTGCTGAATAACTTTTCCAGAATTTTAGAAAATTGTGTTAAAAGTGAGACTGGTCTATAATTAGTAAATAAATGTTCATCACCATTCTTATGTAATGGTATAACCTTAGCTACTTTCATGTTAGAAGGAAAAATTCCTGTTTGAAAAGTTAGGTTAAAGAGGTGTGTTAGGGGTTTAATAATACTTTCTTGCACTGATTTGATTACTTTCATGTGAAACCCAAGAGCGTCTCTAGAGGTTTTTGTTTTCATTCCGAGCAATATCTCCCTTATCTCGTTGGCCTCGACTGGCTTCAAAAACATGGACTGTTGAAGAGACGCTTCATTTTCGCTAGACTCCCCTAAACTCTTCCCACAGATACCTTTTGCCAAATTAGGTCCAATATTAACAAAAAATTAATTTAGTTTATTTACCGCAGTGTTCATGCATTCAAACTTAACGTTATTTTCATGGAAATACTGAGGATAATTATGTATTTTGCTGTCATTTCTTAACACTGTATTTAGTATGTCCCACAATTTTTTGGGTTGATTTGCATTTGTTTCTAACAACTTACCATAATATTTCTTTTTACAGTCTCTGAGAATGCTATTTAGCTTGTTACGATAGGTTTTATATTTTAACTCAGCCTGTGGTGTCCTTGCTTTTATGAATCTTTTGTACAATGTATTTTTCTTTTTGCAAGCATTTATCAAGGATTTAGTTAGCCACTGTTTGTCATGTCTTTGCTTTAAGGCCCTTTTTTTAGTGGACAATTTTTTTCATACAGCCTTTGAAATATCTGCAGGAATAAATCGAAACTTGCATTAACATCCTTCTCCTTGTATACAGAGTCCCAATTTTGTGTCAATAAGTCATTTTTCAGTGCTTCTATCCTCTCATCAGTTTCCAACCTTACAAATATATCTTTGTTTGTTCTCTGCTGCAACTTTTGTTTCCAATCGTATATAGCAAATACAGGTAAATGGTCGCTTATGTCATTAATCAGGAGTCCACTTTCTATTTCATCCCCCATAACATTCGTAAATATGTTGTCTATTAACGTGGCACTATTTATTTTAATCCTGCTTGGCCTTGTAATTAAGGGCTGAATACCCATAACATGCAATGTATTTACAAATTCTTCAGTCAGTGAATTAGTAGTATTTAGTAAATCAATGTTTGTATCCCCACAGATAAATATCTTCTTTTGATTTGACTTAGAAAATAATTCTCCCACGTATTCTATAAAGTCTTCCATTTTTGAATCGGGTGTTCTGTACACACAGCTGATAATTAAACATTTATCCTTCATTAGAATTTCAATAGTCACACATTCCAATAGGTTATCAATTGCAGTGCACATGCTATTTACGATTTCAAACCTTATATTTTCATCCACAAAAAGGGCCACTCCTCCCCCTCTCTTGTTCATTCTGTTGACACAAACCAGTTTATATCCCTTTAATTGGAAGTCCATGCCTTTGCCTTCATTAATCCATGTTTCTGATACGGCAATGATGTTAAACGGGTTGGAGAATTTCTGTAGATATTCCTTAATCTGTGAAAAATTTGTGTAGAGACTTCTGCTATTAAAATGAATGATGGACAATTTCCCATTTGAATGAAAGCGTCTTATGAATTGATCCTCAGTATGGTAATGACAGTCTCTTTTCCCGATATTGTAGAAATGATTGTCTGGGTCAATTATTTAATTTGGGTCCGAAAATGTGGGTTCCACATAATGATTAGCTAATAACTCCAGCCTTTCATGATCATTTATCCAATCAGTTGTGTTACTCATCCTCGCTGCATGAGTCGTTCAGGTCCTCTTCCCTCCGGAATTGAACCAGATCTTCCTCGGTTCTGATTTGCACAATTTTAGCTTCTTCAGGTGTAGCTCCATTCATTTTGATGAAGATTCTTCCGTCTCTCGTCCAAGTTTGTTGGACCTGTCCACATTTTTTTAACCCTCTTGCTTGATAGGCCAGATAAGCGTTTCTCTTGGTTAGATTTTCGCTCATTCCAATTTGTTCACCTTTAAGCTTCCTGCCTTGACTGAGCAGATTTATCTTATGCTTTCTACTCACAAATGTCAGAATGACAGCACGCTTTTTGGCGAATTTTCCCTTCGGGAGAAGAAAACAGGAATCCACGTTCTCCAGATCCAGACTAATGTCTTTGCTTCTCAGGAACATTTCAACCTGGTTTTCCACCGACACATTCCCTGTATCGCCCTCTTCATCTCCGCTCACGGCAGCTGCATACGACCTTGGTTTAATAACCATACCAGTCAGTATCACATCTCTGTTTTTTGCTTGTTGATCCTGTTCATCAATTTTATCTCCAAGCTCTTTCAAGAGCTGATCTTTCTTCACATTGACGGCATGAAGTTCCTTCAATTCGGTCATCAGTGGTTTCAGACCAGCAGCAATTTTCTCTTTAATTTTAACATCAAAACGCCCCATCCATTCTTCCATAATTCCAGCCAGCTCAGCCTTCCGCAGTGCTCGCTCATTCTCCCTCTCACTTTTTATTTCTCTCTTCAACTCTGCCAACATTCCTTTCCTCAAGTCTGCCAACTGTTTTTTCATTTCTTCGGCAAAGCCTTTGTCCTCTTCCTTATCAGTGTTTTTTCCTTTGTTGGACATCTCCAGAGATTTTCAGAGATTTTCAGATATACAGTATGTATGACACTTATAATGCCTATTGCTTTTTTTTCCCCACCATAGGCCTACACAAAAACATTTTTAAGTTTTCTTTCATGTAGTATAAGTTAGTACAACGTTGGCTGAATTGAACAGCTAGTTGTGAATGTTTTGGGAGTATTACTCCACAGCTTATTCAGGCACTACTGTGGAATCACACCTAAAACATCTTCAAATGCACGGGGGCTTAGCTGAGACGCTTCTCATTGCAGTGCCAGTTGGCTGCCTGTTACCCTATAACGCTAGCGTAAGCGGCCATTATCTTCTTCAAAATAAACTCACGCTTTTGCGCCGGAGGAGTGTGGGGAAGGGGGACCATTTGCCTTGGTTGTGATAACAACACAATGGCATTGAAGACGCACTTTTAGAGACTTCCGGGTTACAGAGCATGGAGTAGGTGTGACCGCTTTCTAGCTCCCACTAACTATTTCAGACTTAACTGACTAAACCCTATTTTCATCGATTTTTTTTTTGTGCTTGTATTTACGGTAACACTAACACTGATTCGGAAAAATGACTAAAGGAAAGAAAAACGCAAAAAGAGATTCGGCAGAGTCTGATATGTCCTCGGACAGCGTTAGCATTAATGTTAGTGCTAGCTCAACGGCTTCCATTCCGGATTTGCTTGAGCAGCATAGAGCAGCCATAGCCGCTGAGTTTAAGTCATCGTTCGCCATCATGGACACTAAGCTAGACAATATCCAGGCCGTGGTCTCAGGCCAGGGGAAACGTATAACCGATCTCGAGGAGAATGCAGAAGCTGTTTGCGGACACCTGGAGCAACTTGAGGCTACGTGCTCCTCACTGCAGGAAGATAACAAGTCGCTGAAATCTAAACTATCGGATTTGTAAGGGAGAAGTAGGAGAAAGAACGTTCGTACTGTGGGCTTACCAGAGTCACTTGAGGGCACACGCCCCACCGCCTTTTTCTCCAAGCTTCTCGTCAAGGTTTTTGGAAATCAAGCTCTCCCTTCTCCCCCGGAGTCTGACAGAGCTCATCGCACTTTGGCACCCAAACCTGACCCACGTGAGAAACCACGTCCCGTCATCATCCGCTTCCACCGATACCAGACTAAAGACTTGATCATGAGAGAGGCACGTAAACAAGGCGAGCTGGAATACCACGGCCACAAGCTCCGGTTCTACGAGGATTACAGCGCAGAGGTGTTGAAGCAGCGGGCTGAATACAAGCGGGTCATGGCTGAGCTTTATCAGCGCGGTCTCCGACCCTCTCTCCTTTTCCCTGCAAGGCTGCACATTACTCTCCAGAGCGGCGAGAGAAGGTGGTTGCGGCCCGTCTCTGAAGCATCTAACTACATCTCTACATTGGGTGTGAGTCCGTAGTAAATACGATTGCCTGCTGTGAATATACTAATGTGGACAAATGCTCTTTTCATATCCCCAGCCAAACTCTCAGACTGATGATACTACACGCATTTTTTTCTCCCTTTTTAAAATTAGTAAATCAGCCGGGTGAGCGTGACATTTTTGTTGCTTGTCGTTTTGACGTATTGTCCAATTCACTCGATTTGTTTATTTGTATCTCTATTTCAAAACGGCTGGATAAGCGTGTCTGTTTTTTGTTTTCTTTGCCATTTGGACAGCTTGTCTAACTCACGCCTTTATTTTTGTTTGTATTTTGAATCTGCTGGGTGAGCATGGTATTTTTGTTTAGTGCGTTGTCATTTTGACAGTTTGCTGGATTGTTCATAGTGTTACTAGGCTGTTATGGGTGAATTGTACAAGACCTATGTGGGAACTAGCACAGGTCAGGAAGTTAGTGTTTTCTTTTTCTGTCAAGATGCTACGGAAGTTTAAAGCTACATTCAACCTGCAGTCTTCGTCGTTTGGGGATGAAGATATAGGGTTTGGGGGGTGGAGGGTGGGTTATCCTTGGTGTTATTCTATGTTGTTTACATCTGCATGCAATGTGTGTTTTTATCATCTTTCTATGTTTGGTCTATTCTTATCACTGTATTATCTTGTAGGTCACTGTCTACACACTTACCCTAATGATGTCTAATAACTCAGTAAACTCTTTTAGGTTTCTGTCATGGAATGTCAAAGGCTTGGGTCATCCGATTAAAAGATCCAGAGTTTTGTCACACCTTAAACACTTACAAATTTTCTTTTTTTTCACCGGTACATCGCTCCTATTCTAGAATTGATTATTTTTTTGTGGACGCTAGTCTCCTTCCTAATGTGATTTCCACTGAATATTTGGCGATAGTTATAAGCGACCACTCCCCATTGGTTCTTGACATGCTATTAACATCTCATCCAAGACCCCGTCCTTTGTGGAGACTGGACTCTCTGCTTCTCTCTAACCAGGGTTTCTGTGATTATGTTTCCTCCTCTATTGACGAGTTTGTTTCTATTAACAAAGATGATTCTACCTCTTACTCTCTACTATGGGAGTCTCTAAAGGCATACCTTAGAGGTCAAATTATAGCTTACTCTGCCAATTTAACTAAATTGTATAAAGCTGATCGGACTCGACTCACGGACCTAATCCTTAATTTAGACCACCAATATGCCAGTAACCCTAGTCCTGAACTGTTCAAGGAGCGCTTGGGTCTGCAGGCCGAGTTTGATTTGCTCACCACTAGGGATGGGCATCGGAACCGGTGCTAAATTTAGAACCGGTTCCAAACTTTCAATTCCAACGGAATTGTTAAAGAGGACCTATGATGCTTTTTGACTTTTATGACCTATAAACGTTTGTTATGATGATTTATAGTCATGCTTAACCATACTAAATTATCAAATAATGACTTGCATGCATTTCGACGTATTCCCTGCTGACCGTCTGGGGTGTCTGTGCAGAGCACTAGACACTATTCTAGCCAGTCGAGAAGTCACCTGTTCAAAGCGGCTTGACGCGTTGTAACTTCGTGACGTCGCATGTAACTTTGGGTCGTCACCACGCGGATGTTTTCATGTATAGTAATGCTGTCACTTCCTTGCTCGCGTCTGCCTTGCGCCCTTATAGGTCCATGCTTGCGCTTCCCGCCACTGAAAGTGTTCCGGAAGGAAGGTAACCAATCACAATGGGGTTTGCAGGAGGGGGCGGGTGGGAGCGGAGATTGCCGAAGCACAGGCGGAGGGAGCGGAGATTGCCGAAGCACAGGCATGCTGGATCGCCAAAATAAGAGAAAGAGCTTCCTGAAAATCTACATAGTTTTTTGTGATGTGATTCGTGTCAGGTTGCTCTATAGCAGTGTAAAACAAGAAATTAAGACCAGAAAAGTAGTATAATAGGTCCTCTTTAAGGAATGAAAATTTCGATTCTTTTGATCGATTCCTGCGCATGCGCAAAAGGACGTGCCCACGTCATGCGACGTCACCGTGCAGGCATGTCTGTGTTTTGATTAGAGCTAACGGTTACCATACAACAGCATTGCTGTCACGGACCTATTCAGAAAGATTGCTGTAACCTGAGCGAATTAAATGGTCAAAGCAGGCGACCAGGGATAAATATTGCTACTTTTACTGGTCATTTGAGGAATAACTGTTTTAAAGAAGCTCCGCAAAAGCATCTCACATATCCGGTCGCATTACAACCGAGCGCCTGAGAGCCGAGTGGCGAGCGCTGCCGTGCCGTCTCCTCCTCCTCACACTAGAGATAGACTCGGGCTGTAGGGCTCATAACCTAAGCAGTGCACAGCGGCACAGCAACGCGACTTACTACACCGGCCCATAGACTGTATATAAAGCACAAGCAACGTCTGTATCGCGGCTGGTGCTGTCGGGAGTAGGCTACTCTCACACGGCCAGAAGCAGCCCCCAGCCTGCTGCTGTAGACAGAACGCACCGTGATCACTGCCTCGTGAGCTGCCTCAGTTTGTAAATATAGCAGGCTACGTGAATAGCTATAGATAATAGAAAGAAGAAAAGAAGCCACTATGTTGATGTCAGGTAGAATATATCAGAGATTCCCCTTCTGATTATCTAAAATATGACTTATTAAAGAGCCTGATTAAAGACAATATTTCCCATTGGTTATGTTTCCAAAAGCTAAGAGTTGTGATTGTGGGTTTCATTTTTTTATGTAGCCTGTTTATAAGAACAAGATTGAGAGGAAAAAACGATAAATAAAATGTTTTTTACATAAACATTTGACCCCTTTCTTTTATCTTATTGGAATTGGGAACCGTTAAGAACCGGAATCGATAGTCAGAATCGGAATTGGAACCGGAATTGGTCAAAACTCAAACGATACCCATCCCTACTAGGCAGGCAGAACGTACTGTATGCTTTTGCAATCTCGCAGTAATTACTATGAACATGGTGATAAGGGTGGTCGTTTGTTCGCCCATCAGCTAAAGCGCCAAGCTTCCTCACGTCTCATTACTCAGACATTAAGGACCCATTCGGTGCTCTCCTGTCTGCCCCTTCCGATATTAATGCAACATTCAAAACATTTTATTCAGCTCTTTACCAATCGGACTCCCAATCCGACAACACCACAATGGACCGTTTTTTTAATAATCTCAATGTACCCACTATTGACCCTGCAATTGGACACAACCTAGATTCGCCATTGGTGCTACAGGAAATAGTTGCAAAGTAACAAAGCCCCTGGCCTGATGGCTATCCCACCGAGTTCTTTAAGAAATTTAGTAAGAAACTAGCCCCACTTCTTCTAGCTGTATATAGTGAGTCAATCGAACGGGGTACTCTACCACCTACCCTGACCCAGGCATCAATCTCTCTCCTACTAAAGAAGGATAAAGACCCTACTTGTTGCGGGTCCTACAGGCCTTTATCTCTCCTCAATGTTGATGTCAAGGTCTTAGCGAAGGTCCTAGCAACTCGTCTCGAGGTAGTTATGCCGGATATCATCTCAAAGGAGCAGACAGGATTCATTAAAGGGCGTCATTCTTTCTTCAACATCAGAACATTAATGAACATAATTTATTCGACCCCAAACTCCAAAACTCCTGAAGTTGTAATATCACTGGATGCCGAAAAGGCCTTTGATCGAGTGTGGCTGTATTTATTTACTGCTCTTTAAAAATTTGGTTTTGGTGACCGCTTTAGCTCATGGATTCGTCTTCTATACACTGACCCCCAGGCAAGTGTTTGCACTGGGGACGCTCGGTCTGATTATTTTCCATTATCACGCGGGACCCGACAGGGCTGCCCCTTAAGTCCGCTTTTATTTGCGCTAGCTATCGAGCCACTATCCATAGCCCTGTGCTCTTCTCCCTACTTCAGGGAATCTATCGCGAACGAATCGAACATCGTGTGTCATTATATGCGGATGACCTCTTGCTCTATGTCGCAAATCCTGCCACGGCTATTCCGTCTGTTATCTCTATTCTTAATGAATTTGTTTCTTTTTCCGGGTATAGGCTCAATCTGCAGAAAAGTGAGTGTTTCCCTCTTAACATTCCCCCCTCTGACCTCCAGCAGTTGAATTTGCCATTTAATATTAGCCGCTCAGGGTTTAAATATTTAGGGATCAATATCACTTCGTCCATCTCAGCTCTTTTGGCTGCAAATTTCACTCCCCTACTTAACCAGACTAAATCTGATTTTCAGAGATGGGGTAACCTCCCTCTGACGCTGACAGGCAGAATTAATTCTGTGAAAATGACAATTTTACCCCGATTTCTTTACTTATTCCAATCCATTCCAATATTTTTACCAAAATCCTTCTTTCAATCATTGAATAAGCTTATTACATCATTCATCTGGGCAGGAAAACACCCAAGAATTAGTAGGAATGTACAAGAAATGAGTAAATTTGGAGGGGGCCTTGCCCTGCCAAACTTTATATACTACTACTGGTCAGCTAATATTCAAAAGCTGTTGTTTTGGTTCCACGCTATTAACACCTCTTGGGGGTCCATTGAATCAAAGTCTTGTTTGTCATCATCTCTGTCGGCGTTGTTGTGTTCCCCTCTTCCAACTGTCCCGTCCAAGCACACCAAAAACCCAATTGTGTTGGCTTCCCTTAAGATCTGGTATCAGTTCCGGCGTCATTTCAAATTCTCATCCCTGTCTATACTTGCTCCCATAGTTGGTAACCACCTATTCCCCCCTGCTTTAGATGCATCATTCTCTCTGTGGAAAGCAAAAGGCATTAATTCCCTCTTGGATTTATATGAAAGTGGAGTTTTTTCCAGCTTTACAGATCTGGTTAAAAAATTTGGTTTGCCACGTTCACATTTCTTCCGTTACTTACAAATAAGACACTTCATTTGCACGCAGTATCCCTTGTTTCCCTCTCCACCCCCCGCTTTGCCCTGGGATGAATTACTTAAATTAGGTCCCGATCAGAAGGCTTATATATCCCGGGTATATAGCGGTCTTATGTCGCTCAATAACACACCTGTGCTCAAAGCTAAGGTTGCATGGGAGAGAGAATTAAATGTGGATTTCACAGATGACTGGTGGGTTAAGGCAATCGACAGAATGAGCTCAACATCATCCTCTGCTCGCCTTGGGCTCATACAGTTTAAGGTATTTAATAGGATCCATTTTTCTAAAGCCAAATTGGCAGAAATATACCCTGATGTAGACAATTTTTTTTTTTTTTTTTTTTTTTTTTTTTTTAACCTTTATTTATACAGGTAGATCCCATTGAGTCCGAAGACTCTTTTTCAAGGGAGACCTGTTCCCATTTACACGTTACCATTCACACACCGATAGCAGGCTAACTATCGACATTCACACGAGGCAAGGTGGGTGAAGTGTCTTGCCCAAGGACACAACAACTATGACACAGGTGGCAGGGCGGGGATCGAACCTCCAACCCTTTGATCATCGGCCGACCCGCTCTACCAACTGAGCCACAGTCGCCCCACAATAGCTGCACCCGGTGTGGCTTTGCCCCGGCTGACCACAGTCATATGTTTTTTCTCTGTCCGAGACTGAACAATTTTTGGTGCTCTGTTTTCAAAACACTGTCTGACGTCCTGCAGCTAAATCTTCAGCCATGTCCTTTGACAGCCATTTTTGGGGTTCCCCTTGTGCCGTGTGCCTACTCTAGAGCTCAGGCAGATGTTATCGCATTCTCTTCTCTCTTAGCTCGGAGAAGAATACTCTTTGAGTGGAAGTCTCCCAAGCCTCCCCTGTCATCTTCCTGGTTGAGTGATGTTATGTTCTTTATTAAACTAGAAAAAATTAAATATTCTCTGAGAGGTTCTTTGAATAAATTTGACTATAGGTGGCGCCCCTTCATCTCTCACTTCAATAAGCTTAAGTCACTTCCTGATGGCTAAGTAATGACCCTTACCCTTTGGTAACCAAGCTAAACAAAGTACTCCTTTTAAGTTTTGTATGAATGTGTGTGTGTGTGTGTGTATATGTGATGTACAGTATTTGATCGGCATTGTCTATATTAAGGTGAAATACTCTTTTATACTTTTTTTTTACTGCTTTTTTTATTTATTTTTTAGTTTGCTTTTAATGTAATTTCCATCTGTCCAAGGATTGTTTGGGGTGGGGGGTGGGTGGGGTTGTAAATGTTTGTATGTTTGCATAAAAAAGAAAATTCAATAAAAATTGTTTATGGAAAAAAAAGAAGACACACTTTTAAAATGTGGATAAGGTGCTAGAATGCACAAGAAAGCATCAAAATAGAGTTTGTTTCTTATAATTGCGTAAGAGGAGGATCCCTTCGGACCCCTTAAAGGGGTCCATGAGCTCAGACACACAGACCCACTGCAGAGGTAACATAGGATGTATGGCCCAGGCATGATGCTTGCTTAGCATTGAGATTAATGTTGTTTGAGAATTAATATTACCCCCATACCCCCTACCCTCAGCAGCACCCCCTGTTATAAATCCCTTCCAGCGGCCCTGTGAATATTCATTTGCGAGCATGAGCATAGAGAGAGGTCCTGATGTCAGTTTATATGAGGGTTGCCGGTCTGATGTGGAAGTGGAATATTTGCTGCAAATTTGACTGGATGAACGTGTGGGGAGTGGGAGGACGGGCCAGTGGGGGAAGAGGGAGGGGGGATTATCGCACTTAAGCATGGCACAGATGAACATGGCCAAGTAGGGGGCACTCACACTTTGCCACTTTTTCAAATGAATTCAATTAATTAATAAAGTTTCCACATCTGTTTATTGCTCCCACTATGAAAGCTTGGCAACTCCTGGCCAACACTTCACATATCCTGTGATAGGCCCATAGACCCCAAATTCAAAATCTCAGAAATTAGAATATTACATAAAATCAATAAAAAAAGAATTTTAAATACAGAAATGTCGGCCCTCTAGAAAGTATAATCATGCATATGTACTAAGTACTTGGTTTGGGCCCCTTTTGCACGAATTATTGCCTAAATGCGGCGTGGCATGGATGCTATCAGCCTGTGGCACTGCTGAAGTGTTATGGAAGCCCAGGTTGCTTTGATAGAGGCCTTCAGCTCGTCTGTATTGTTGGGTCTGGTGTGTCTCATCTGCCTCTTGACAATACTCCATAGTTTCTCTATTGGGTTCAGGTCAGGAGAGTTGTCTGGCCAATCAACACAGTAATACTATGGCCAGTCAACCAGTTTCTTGTGGTTTTGGCACTGTGGACAGGTGTCAAGTCTTGCTGGAAAAAGTAATTCAGCATCTCCATAAAGCTTGTCAACAGACAGAAGCATGAAGTGCTCTAAAATCTCCTGGTAGACAGCTGTGGTGACTTTAACACAGTGGACCAACACCATCAGATGACATGGTGCCTCAAATCATCACTGACTGTTGAAACTTGACAGTGGTCTTCAAGCCCCTTGGATTCTATGCCCCTCCACTCTTCCTCTAGACTGTGGGACCTTGATTTCCAAATGAAATGCAACATTTAATTTGGATCAGTGATGATTTGAGGTGTCATGTCATCTGCTGCTGTTGGTCCACTGTGTTATCAAGTCCGAAGTCACCACAGCCATCTACCAGAAGATTTTAGAGCACTTCATGCTTCTGTCTGTTGATAAGCTTTATGGTGATGACAATTTCCATTTCCAGCTAGACTTGGCACCTGCCCACAGTACCATAAACCACTGGTAACTGGTTCACTGACCATGGTATTACTGTGCATGAATGGCCAGACAACTCTCCTGACCTGAACTCCATAGAGAAACTATGGACTATTGTCAAGAGGAAGATGATACACACCAGACCCAACAATACAGAGGAGCTGAAGGCCACTATTAAAGCAACCTGGGCTTCCATAAAGCTGCGAACACACCGCACTGGCCGCGCGGCGAGATTACATACAAAGTCAATGTACTAGCGCGTGGCCGCGCGTCCACCCAATAATCGGCGTCCAGTGGCCGGCGGCGGGCGCTTGCGCGGCGCGGGCGCGCCTCATGAGAGAGCGTGAATCGGGAGCGCGGCCATTTGCGGCGCGTCATCGAAGGAGCGTGAATCGAAGGCTTGTGCGGCGCCGCCGGGCGCCGCGCCTCCACAGCCAATCAGCGGCGTTGAGATTGCCCGGTGGTCTGCAAGACGAGGTGGGCGTGTGGAGTGAGGACATTGGGCTTCCAATACATTCTGCAAATATGTGTATTTTGCATCTGTTTAGCTGTTGGTTGTACTTTAGCCAAGGCAGCGCCGGTTTGCATAGTGAAACTCACCCAGCTGTGTGCTTTTCCTGAGGATAATATGAACCCAAAGTTGACGGCAGTGTCCGTGTGGAATTCCAATATAGTACAGTGAAGCACCGGTGTTGTCCTCCGTCAGCCGGCACTCTTTCAGGTAGGCTGATGCCTTTATTTTTGCAGCTGAGCACACACTGCTGTTGTTATTGTGTTTAGTATGTTGCTGAATTACTATTAATATGTGTGTATTTTCGATCATGCTGTTTTAATGATAGGCTATTTGTGACATGACTGCCGCTGTACACAGTGTACCTACATCTGTATTTTTTGGCACAGCTGGACCATGTTGTTGTTGTTGTTGCACCGTAAGTGTGACGGGTCTGATCTCGGCGTCGGCGTCAGGAATATATGGCCCAATATGATCAAGCGGCGAGCCTCTTGCGGTCACACGGCCAACCGCCGCCTTCGATGTGGCGGCCGGCGGCTGCGGTTAATATGGCCCAATATGACAAGCGGCGAGCCTCCTGCGTTCACGCGGCCAACCGCCGCAGGCGGCCAGTGCGGTGTGTTCCCGGCTTTACACCTCAGCAGTGCCACAGACTGATAGCATCCATGCCACGCCGCATTGAGGCAAGAATTCATGCAACAGGGGCCCAAACCAAGTACTTAGTACATATGGATGATTATACTTTCTAGAGGGCCGACATTTCTGTATTTAAAATGCTTTTTTTATTGATTTTATGTAATATTCTAATATTCTGAGATTTTGAATTTGGGGTTTTTATAAACTGTACGCCATAATAATCACAATTATATACAAATAAAGGCTTCACATAAATCAAATCAAATCAGTTTTATTTGTATAGCCCAAAATCACAAATACATTTGTCTCAGTGGGCTTTACATTTCATACAATATGATATATGATACAATATGACACCCTGCCCTTACACCCATAGCTAGGCTGAGAAAAAACTCCCAGTAAAAACCCTTTACCGGGAATGAAAACAAATTGAAGAAATCTCAGGGAGAGTCGACAGAGTAAGGGATCCCTCTCCCAGGACGGGACATATATCACTTAGCATGTAATGAGTCTATATAATATATTAGTTTCACCTTTAAAGTTGAATTACTGAAATAAATAAACTTTTGCACGATATTCTAATTTTTCGAGTTTCACCTGTAGTGCATGTCCGTGTGTTGAAAGTGTGAGGACTCTTTTCGGCTCCGTGAGAGTGGTTTTGACACTGCATCAACTAATGCCAGTCAGTGCACACACCTGATTGCAATGAGTTGATGCAACAGTGTCCCCTAACTACTCTCTCTCACGGAGCTGAAAGATTACGTGTCCTCACAGAAAGCGAATGAACGAGAGACGGCAGTTAGTATTTTTTCATTTCATTTAACTTTATATTATCCTCGAGAGACCAATTGAGGGGTGACCCTCATTTTCAATGACGTCGAGTTCAAACAAATTCAAAGGAAAAACAACAATACATTAACAATATTCAACGCAAATACATCAAATACACAACAACAGGTGAAGAGAAAAACAATTGAAACATTTACACAGTGGTGAAATTAAGTGGTAGCAATTAAAATTAAATGGGTGTGAGTAATATAGCCTGGTATCCTAGTATGGATCACGATGAGGTAATGTGTTTGTGTTGTTGATGTAAATAATGACTATTTCAGATAATGGTTATCTGATGATGGTGAAGCAAAGCAAACTTTGTGTTAGTACCAACCGCTCATTCATTTAGGAGTAAACACTGCAGTCTAGTTCGCTCTCGTGAAATTGTATACACGTTGCTTGGCAACGCCCTCGTCCCGCCCGTAGCCTATATCACTCTCCCTTTTAGCTTTTCTTCATTGCATTCTCTTTTTTTTCTTTGATGGCTCAGCCCCGTTATCAGTCATTATGACGACAAATAACTGTCTCAAACAAGGCTCCCGCTCCCCTTCCCTGGATGGATAGGCTTCTCAAATCACGTTGCTGCGCCACACTGAAATCTGCGACCAATACGGATGTGACCATAGAGCCTGCACGAGCGAACCGAAAATCGGACTGGGTGTGCGACCAGACCAAAAGCAGTAATAAAAACTATATAAAAACGTCTTTCTTTTTGCACTGATGGTCTTGTTTGCTGTTAAAGGTAATTTATGATTATCAGAGGAAACATGAGGCTGTTTAAAAGATATTTAAATGTTACTCGTAGCCGCTTTAAATAAAGAACCACATAAGAGCTGCCCATTTTACGCTGCCAACTTGATTAATTGGACATTCTGTCAGTGGCAGTAGAGGGAAACATCAGTCGACAAACTTCAGATAAAAAAAATCAGACTAACTAGTTTGAAGTGTTTGTTTCTGATTTGCATGCAGGTCCTGCACAGGGATGTGGTGGGTACCTGTCCATGCCCATGGGCATGTTTGGTTCTCCTGATCCAAACCTGGATGGGCGCTATGAGCCCCGGATGGACTGCCTGTGGACCATTGAGATGCCAGTCAACAGGGTTATTAACCTGACCTTCAACTCATTTGAGCTTGAGAGCTCCTCTACTTGCCGCTACGACTATGTCAAAGTAAAACACCCACAGTCATTGAAATATGAATATAATAATTTATCAAAACAGACACAAACAAGACACAACATAACTTGGTAGCACTTTACATTACAGTAACGGTAACAAAAAGTAAAAAAAAGTTATAGTAAATACAATAACTAGGTAGCTTGGTAATAACAATGAGGGTATTTTTGATAATATTTGACTGAAATGATATGTTATCAGGTGATAATGGCACTTGTTGTCCAATTATAATTAGGAAACACATTTTAAGATGGTTATTGTTATAGTTCAAAATTATTTGGTAATAGTGCAGTAATACTTTGGTATTATGAAAATAATAAAATTATAATATCAGTGCAATATTTGGATTCAGAAATGGTAATATGGTAATATAGATTTGTGTTATAACATGGAAATAATAAGGTAATATGGGTTGATGTTTTTACAATATTATAGGCTACTATCAGAGTAATACCTTCAAAATTAGATGGAACTTTGTTAAAATCAAAATAGGTTATTACCATAGTATAAGGCCTGTTTCTATTTGATTTCATGGTAATATTTAGCTCAAAGCAAACATCCAGAGGTACAGGGATAACCTTGAAACACTGGTGGTTGTTTTCTTTGTAATAACCATGTAGATCTATAGGCAAAACTGCTCAAAGTTGTACTATGAAGTTTACATGACAGTATTTAGTTAAACATGAACATGTCCTCTGAAGTAATACTCTTGTCACTGATTTGTCACTGAAAAATACACAATCTAATGCAACATGCAGTCGAGTAGATTGGAAGTGGGGGCAGCATGAAATGGTCACGCAAGACTTGTGAGATCACATAATAATGAGTGCAGTTTTTGGAAGCATCTCAGCAGCAGGCTTTCAGGCTCTCCCACTAAAGTTGCACAGAAAACTTTACCACCATATAACTGTGGATGTCGAAATACACTTTACCCTTGTGAGAAAGTTAAAATATTCAATAATAAGACGAAACAAAATGAGTTAATGATCTTTCCTGCTGAAAAGGTTCAAGCTCCTTAACCCAATATATGACGACGTTCACTCCCAGCCTGCAGCCTTTATACAGCAGAATGGGATTAATCTGTTTATTTTAAACATTCTCAGAGTGAACAATACATAGAAGATACAGGATAAGAGTAACCATTTTATTATTTTCATGTGTGTAAATGATGAATGTACTATTACCAAATAGTTCTAGTTATCTCAATCTTTAAATTTGTTTCCATTATTACTCTTAGTTATAGTGCCATTATCACAGTGTTACATAGAATTTCAGCCAGAATATTACCATTGTTATTTCCAAGCTATAACGTAGTGATTACCTTTGGTAATAACTAGGGCTGTCAAAATTAACGTGTTAACGCAGGGTGATTAATTTCTGGAATGAACGCGTTAATTTTTTTAACGCAAGTAACGCATGTGCAGAATGATCCGCCCCGTACATCCTAACGGCTCTGCACTACTACAGTCACTCTAACGTTGTGGCTGACCCAGGATCAGTAGCTGCGCGCAGCTAAACATAGCAGCACGCTAGCCTGTGCCGTGTTTTAAACTGCTAACGGCCACGTCTGTCGCGGGGATTTGGCAGTTGATGTCGAAGCAAGAGGAGGAGAAACATTGTCCATTCTGTTTAGAGCCCGCGAGGACACAAACGTCTGCAGTTTTCAGAGGTGTGTGCGATTAGACATCAACATAACGTCGGCTTCCTTGCACATATGAACAGTCCCCTAGGACGTGGTCGCGCAGACAGACAGACAGACAGACAGGACTGTAAACAAGTTGTATTCAAGAGTGCACAACCTATAGATTCACCAAATAAATGCCATATATAGCCTATATTTGCCCAAAGACATAGTAAAGAGACAGACCAATTGAATTAGGGGGTGTGGTAGGTATATATTTTAGTTTGATTTAAATGTATTTTCAATAGGCCTATTATAACCATCATTTGGATTTTCAATTAATAAACATACTAATTTTAAATGTACATATCCACCTTCTGTCATTTATCTTTCCGTTCGTATAACAATATACAGAGAAATTCGAATTTTTCGGGCATATTTCGAATGGTAAAATTAATCGTGATTAATCCACAGAGTCCTGTGATTAATCCACAGAATCCTGTGATTAATCGGATTAATAATTGTAATCGTTTGACAGCCCTAGTAATAACATGTTATTACTAAGGTATTACGTTTTTCATTATCTCAATATAAACCCATTATTACCATCATTTAACTGTAATCTAGTGCTACCCATATCTTTGTCAGATAAGTCTTAGTCTCTAAAGTAATGTTTTGAAAATATGATTATACTGTAACTGCATTGCCAATAACCCTATGACAAAATGTATTTGCTATTTTCTGTTGATGTATTTAATGTATGTGTATCTCTATCAGGTATATGATGGTGACAACATTCACTTCCCTCTGGTTGGAACATTTTGTGGAAACTCCATTCCCTCTTATTTCGTATCGAGTGGAAACTTCTTGGCTATCCAATTTGTCAGTGACAGCTCAGTACAGAGACAAGGCTTCAATGCTACCTACAGAGCTGTGCCATGTAAGACATTTTTTACTTTCTTACATTGCACAAACAAGGCTTCATTTTCATCTGAAAAGCCTCAACCCAAATTGCCTGTATTCAAATAGTCTTCTGCAACTGCCTTGGTAGCCAGCAATCCTGTCCATTAATAACACACACAGGTTAGGAAAATTTACTTAAGTTAAAATGTTTAAATGTAAAAGTTATTATTTGCATGGCAGAAGGGTAGCACATATTACTATTGCCTATACTTATTGCCTGCCTGCAAAGGCAGCACATACTGTAGTATTACTCTCCCGCATACTAAAGGATTATTCTTATTCTCATGTAAAACTTTGGGTAACTCCTCCCGCACCATTGCACTCAGAAATGCAAAAATATCGCAGAACATGCATCCCCAATTTAAATGTTGTTATATTGCTTTTCTAACCAATCTTTCACATAGTGGAGCTGTTATTAAGCCGCAAATGAAAAAGGTTTGACTGGCCACGTCCCTCGCTTAACAAGAAACTCATAATAACTCTCTCAGCCTAGACAAAAACCTTAGCTTAACGGGGTTCTAAGCACTAGGGGAGAACGGGGTAATTTGTCACACGGGTTGGTTGTCACAATCGTTATATCTCAGAACCAGAAGGCGCTGTCTGTGAAATTTTGATATGTAAATATCCAGAATTGGGATCAGAGGTCACCTACATAGTCTTCCTTGGAGTTAGACTGCTGCATTTGAGGTGAGATGACTGTTTGTGTTTTTCATGTCAAATTGAAAATATTTAGCTCCTCAGTATTTTTCTTCTAGGCTTTTACACAATGGGTTTATAACAAAACACTTGTTACCCATGCAAAGTGTGAAGGGTAAACTATAGTTTAGATTGTGGTTAGCAAGCTAATCAGTTGTCAGACGGTTGTTGGCCTTGATGCTAGCAAGAAATTCAAGTTGGGGTTGGTCGTCAAATTTTTTGGGGGGTTGGTTGTCACATGTTATCTCAAGGCTGCAGCCAGAAAAGGAACCCAGTAACGAAATAAATTGTCAAGCTGTATCCTCACTGACACCCCAGAGAAGGAAATAATAGAGCAGGAAAAGGCAGCTAGCAAGCAAAAGAAAAAAGGGCAACAAAATCAAAACAACCCAGTGTATCCCAAACTAGACCAGCTGCCAAGGCTACAGAACGTTATATAGGCCTATTTGTCAACTTGACAATGCAATTAAACTGTCAAATTTAGTTCTACTTTCTTGCCTTCTTTTTAAGATTATTCCCATTAAGATTACATTGTGACAAACAACCCCATAGTGTTTGACAACCGACCCCTTGATGGGGTTGGTTGTCACAATGTGTAAGGGTGTCTTTGATGATTAATTTCTTCTTTATTACAATACCATAGAAAAAGTGAGGGGTACACATTTCAAGCCAACACCTTAAGCTTCAGTTTAATGTAGGAATTACTATTGAAAGATGTTTAGGTGATAAGCAATTCTCATTAGAGTAAAAAGTGTGCCTACTTACCCCGTTCTCCCCTACATCACAAGCTGCCCCCACCAAAGCATTTTAAGCCCGGCCGATAGGGATTGCTGCAAAATGCCAGGCTAGCTGTCAGCAGGCATGTTCAAAATTTCCGTGGGAATTTTCTAGTTTCTTTTTCTTCTGTAAATTAAGTAATGTTTTTTCTCGGTAATTCTGTCTCTAGGCCTTTTTGTTTTTTCTGATTGTGGCCAGTTTAATTTTAGGTGTTTAATTTAAGAGGATGGACCATAGTGATCTTCCAGAGACACAGTTTTCCAGTGTCGGGAGACGAGCATTCCAATGTTACTGAGATATTTTATAAGCTTGCAGAGCAATATTAAAGACAGTTAATATTGTTTAGAAAATCATACAGGACTCTAGTATACTACAATTTCAGGCACTGTTTTATTTGTTGCATTCTCCACTGAGTTGTTAGCAACATGTGAATGGCTACAATTCTTTTTATGTTGTGTTTTTTTTTATGTTATATGTCTGCCTTCTGCAGTGGTTTGTGGTGGGACTCTGAATGCCACATTCACCAACCAGACCCTGACCTCGCCCTCCTTCCCTGGGGCCTATCCCCCTTACACCTCCTGCCGTTGGGTCATCGATGCTCCAGCTGAAGAGACCATCAAAGTGTCAGTCCAGACCTTTGTTTTCCAGTCGAGCCAGAGCTGCTCCACAAATTACCTGGAGATGAAGGACTGGCCTACAGTGAGTAAAGACTGGAGCAAAAAGTGCTGTATCATAGGAAACTCATCTTACACCGATCAGGAAAATGGCACTTATAAGGATCAGTTTTGTAAATTTGCCAATAATTTCTGAAACAACTTCTAAAAAATCACTGTTCTTTTGTTTAAATACTTTAGAACAAGGTAAATAGAGTTGGCTATTTTTTTTTATTTCTTATAAACCCTTTTGTTTTTGAACAATTTTTACCTCAAGTAAAACCCATTGACATAAAGCAGGTAATTGGATCAAATACAGGGAGGGCTCCTAACACAACTAGAATAAACATAGTATCTAATATACATCAAGATCTTCACATGGACAATCGGTAAAGGAAAAGGTAGAGAAATGACAGGGAGTAAATGTCAATGTCTCTATTTAATTGAAACTGACCACATTTTTCGATCCCACTTTTTGTTGACCACCCGATGATTTAAAGAGGACCTATGATGCTTTTTGACTTTTATGACCTATAAACGTTTTTATGATGATTTATAGTCATGCTTAACCATACTAAATTATCAAATAATGACTTTCATGCATTTCGACGTATTCCCTGCTGAACGTCTGGGGTGTCTGTGCAGAGCACTAGACACTATTCTAGCCAGTCGAGAAGTCACGTGTTCAAAGCGGCTTGACGTGACGTCGCATGTAACTTGGTGTCGTCACCACGCGGATGTTTCCATGTATAGTAATGCTGTCACTTCCTTGCTCGCGTCTGCCTCGCGCCCTTATAGGTCCATGCTCGCGCTTCCCGCCACTGAAAGTGTTCCGGAAGGAAGGTAACCAATCCCACCGTCTCTGCCGTGCTCTCGCGATACTAGAGAGACACTGCGTGACTGCGAACACAGTGTTTACCCGGCCGGAGCTAAGCCATACTTTGAGAACAGTTTGACATGACCTGACATGATTAAAACCAGTGAAGCCCATGCCGTGTTTTAAGGTCTTAAACTGCTAACGGTCACGTCTGTGTCGGGGGCATAAATATAAAATCAACTGCCGCGGGTGACAGTTGATGTCGGGAGCAACAGGAGGAGAAACATTGTCCGCTCTGTTCAGAGCCCGCGAGGACACAAACGTCTGCAGTTTTCAGAGGTGTGTGTGATCAGACATCAACATAACGTCGGCTTCCTGGCACACATGAACAGTCCCCTAGGAAGCGGTCGCGCGTACAAGCACACACACACACACACACACACACAACACACACACACACAACACACACACACAACACAACACCGCGGTCTGTAATCAAGTTGTATTCAAGAATGCACAACCTATAGATTCACCAAATAAATGCCATTCTATAGCCTATTCTATATTTGCCCAAAGACATAGTAAAGAGACAGACCAATTGAATTATGGTTTGGTAGGTAGGCCTATATATTTTAGTTTGATTTAAATTTACTTTCAGTATTAAAACCATCATTTGGATTTTCAATTAATAAACATACACATTTTAAATGTACATATCCACCTTCTGTGATTTATCTTATCCGTTCATACAACAATATACAGAGAAAATTCGAATTTTTCGGGCATATTTCGAATGGTAAAATTAATCGTGATTAATCCACAGAATCCTGTGATTAATCTGATTAAAAATTGTAATCGTTTGACAGCCCTAGTTAAGATGCATAAAGTTATGTAGGCCTATTTGTCAAATTGACAATTAAACTTTCATATTTAGTTCTGCTTTCTTGCCTTCTTTTTAAGATTTTTCCGATTAACATTAACATTGTGGCAAACAACCCCATAGTGTGTGACAACCGACCCCTTTAGGGGGTCAGTTGTTTTATGATTAATTTCTTCTTTATTACAATATGTTGGAAACTGAGAGGGATACACATTTCAAGCCAACACCTTAAGCTTCAATTTAATGTAGGAATGACTATTGAAAGATGTTTTGGTGGTGAGCAATTCACACTAGAGTAAAAAGTGTGCCTACCAACCCGGTTCTCCCCTATTGTATTGAACTATTATATTACTTAACATGTACTGTTGTGCATGAGTGCTATACCTTACCATGTTGACCAAATGATAAATGTGCTTATATATAAGTTCTGTGCTCATAAAACCAACCATTTTTTCAGTCCACTATCAGCAAATCGATTTAATAGTAGTTTGGCTTTTTAATTGATGCTGAGATCTCATCACAAAAATCCTGTTCTTAGTGTGCTTGCACATCCCAAAACTAATTCCACTCTATAAATCTGATTTCATGTAAGACAAAGAACACCTTAAAAGGAATATATCTGTCCAGTTGTTAGTCTGCATCAGAGTTTGACTGACAGCTTTCACTAAACAGGTAGGAGCCCTAGAGTGTGTTTGAATTTATGTTTGAAAGCACCCTTATTAATCCCGGTAAGGAGGTAAAGTTTATCAGATTTATCATTAAAAACTTTAACAATATTTTTATATCAATTCTGAATGAAGGGATTATTGTGTTTCCAGGGAGATTATGGGCAGTCACATAAATTCTGTGCATCGGATGGTCACCTACTAGACTTCTACAGCTACAGCAGAACAATCCACGTGCAATTCAAATCCGACAACTTCATGACAGGAAATGGCCTGAGTTTCTCCTATCAGATCGCAAGTAGGTACCCGTAATAAACTTGTCACACTATTATTTAGTTCATGAATAAATTGGGACTTATGTATGTGCATAACATGCAATTATGCAAGTTTGGTTTAAAAAAAGCATGTAAGCTACATTATTCTTTGAAACGTTAACCCATATGTTCCAGTAGCTGGACACTAACAGAGGGCATATTAACACTAGCTCACTATCAAGCCCAGTCTCATTGAGACTGGGCTTGATAGTGAGCTGTTGTTAAAAAAATTACGTTACAACTGAATTAATATTTTAAAATCAGTGCTACCTAATTTTAATGTTGGGTCAGCCAAATTACAGAAAAACTTTTTTCCTCTAACGGTATATATCCACGCAGATCATTTGAATTTATTGTTCCATTTTATTTGTGCGTCTAACAGCATTTGAAAAAAATCAAACAGTATCCCTGTTTGTCTGAATAATCCATAGAATACACTCACTGTTTATTTAGTATATTTTCTAGTTTAAAAGTCCATTTGAAAACTGCACAATAGGATTTTTAAAAATTGGTCATGATGGAACTTGATTACATATTAGTGCTCTGACTGTAGTGGTGTTTTCCAGGCTGTAGCAGAAATTATGAACAGGAGTACGGCTACCTGAAGAGTCCGGGCTGGCCTGGCGTCTACCCCCACAACACAGACTGCATTATCATTTTGAAGTCACCAGAGAACAGCTACATATCCTTCTTCTTTAACAATTTCGACGTGGAGAACGACAGGGACTGTTCATATGACTACCTGGAGGTGAAACAACCACCACCGATGCACACACACACACATACACATACACACACACACACACGTAACCACTTTCCCTGACTACATTCATGATTTAGCTCTTACGTTTTATTCATCATTTGAATGACTACAGCGTTGGTAGAAATTTGTGTAGAAAGCATCACATTATAAAAAAAGGTTGATGTTTGATGAAGTAACTATTTTACTTTATGTAGTAGAACCATACAGCTGAACATTTCAGCCAATCTGCTACTATAACAGCCTCCAATTGTACAGGGATTTTTTTTTCCTCCCATTTAGTCACGTCAGCCTCTGATGCTGGGCATTAAGGCCTGACACTGATGCTAAATACGTGATCAATGTGTATTGATGAGTGTCTTCTGATGTGTGTGTGATCTGTCTGACCCTTGTGACCATGACTTCTTTATGAAGTGTCAGAGACTCAGTAAATCTCTCTCTTGTTTCTCAGATCCGTAATGGCAGTACAGCGGCCTCACCCCTGATTGGCCGGTTCTGTGGCAACACCCTGCCTAATCCTATCTTCCCACAATCCAACCTGCTCCGCTTACGATTTAAGACTGACTTCTCTTCAACCAGATATGGCTTTGATGCCACGTGGACATCATCCACTCATGGTTAGAACTGAAATGTTTATTCCAAAATGTGTAGTTCTATTTGGTAATTAAGAACTCTTTCAAGGTGTGCTATCTTTATTAAAAGGGAAAATAAATGTTAGTCATCCTTATAAGCCGGAGGTTGTTATCTCCATCTGCTTAAGAAAAATACACACACACATACATATTGCTTATACATGACAATATGCATTATTCAAAACAGCATTGCATATTCAAGCCGCTCAGAAATGCACACAATTAACAGCAAGGCAGCAACATAGCAAACACATTTACAGCAGCATTGTGTGCACAAAATAAAGGCAAGTAGCCTAAATTCCCCTACCTGGCTGTGACAGGGGACCGTGGATGGCGTAGATATAAACACTGGTTCTTCGCTGTACTTGTTATAAACGGGCAAAATAAATCTTATCTAGATCGATGGATCATACAACTTAGTTTAGTTAAAAATAAAAAGGGACAAAGATGAAAAAATACAAGAAAGTGGGCAAGTTTATGATTTACTGTGATGTAATAGGCCTACTGTTTCAGATGCTGAATGTTCAATGTCCCCCAGTCAAACGTGTAGGGGCTCAGACAGTTCATACAACTTATAATGAGAGAGAGAAACAGATGAGAAGTACAGAATGAGGTAAATATATCTCATTATTAATAATATGCCAATATCAAATCAATTTTAGGCTCTGAAGGGACTAATTGTTGGTGAAAAAATATTCAGACATAAGCCCCGGCCACTTCCGGTCTCATATCCGAATACAGATAGGGGAGAACGGGGTAATCTGAGCCACTTTTTACATTTGCTCCCCTCTAAGCGAGCTAAAATGATTTATCACTCCAATTTACACATTTCCCATTACTTCAGGATGTTTCCTAGAAATGGGCATTAGCAGAATTCTTTCAAGACAAAGGGCAGTGAAAATATTATTGTTTTAAAAAAAGTTGTCATGTGGCTCACTTTACCCCAGCTGTGGGGTAAACTGAGACAGACCAGAAAAATCAAGGCGGTAAACTGATCCACAAAATATGTTTGAGACTAAACTTAACTTGTGCCTCATGGTGGGGGAAAGTGAGACAGTGTTTCACTTTCCCCCTCAGCATTTGGCTCACTTTCCCCACCACCACTATTTGAGAAAAACTACCTCTCTTAGCATTTCAGGCTAATATTTGGCTAATATCATCACATGGTTTTTATATGTTGGTAGTTCATCAACATGTAGTTTTTCTACGCAAATACATTTGCTTAGGCACAACAGTTGATTAATTTGACAGCAAGAAAATTTACTTTAACATGCAAAATACCTATTTTGGTGGAAAAAAAACATGCTTACCACAGCACCATGAGGTCCTCTCTTTCAGAGCCAAGGGGAAATGAGAGGGGCTTGAAAACATATATCTCACATGACCACAAATGTTTTTCGTTGCCTAGATACAGGGGGTGGCTCACATTACCCGATGCCTCAGATTCCCCCGTTTTCCCCTACATATACAGATAATTGTGTTTGTTGAACAGATGCAGATAATGACGTCTCCGCACACTCCTACTGCACATAGTAGCACCATGGCAGGTACCTGAGTAGGCTAGGACACACAGTCTACAAACACAGAATTACAAGGGTGCAGAGAACAGTGCACTTTTGCACACGTACATATTAAGGTTGTTATTACATTATATTAATAATGTCGGTCGTTAACTAAAGTGGGCCGGTCTGACGCATGAAACTCCAGGGCTGAAAATGAGTCCCACTCCCTGTAAGTTAGTGTACCTTGCAAAACTGCATGAACCCATATTGCACGATAAAACTCAGTACATGTTTTGTCATTACCTCATTATACTCTGATGACCTGCACTGAATGGAATCAGCTAGGGATGCATAGTCCAAACAGTAGCTGCTGATAGCCAGCCTCAAGTAAACTTCCAAATGATCATCAGTCATGGCGGAACGGTTATTGGACTTGATGAACTTCATGTGGGAAAAGGCTGACTCACATAAATAAGTGGAGCCGAGAAGGTAGCACATATCCTCATGTTGTGGTATTTTTTCTCTGTGAGTAAGTTCCAAAACTGTCAATGAGCCCTGGACTTGAGCTCAATGTCAGCTTTTTATACCCTTTCTTAAGTTTACTAGAAATAAGTTATGCTAACTGGGCAACTCGCAAGCTTGCTGGAATTTTGCAGTAACTGCCGCTGTTAAACGCGCGTGTGTGCTGACCCATGTGTCAGAAAAGATCAGACATTAGATTGGTTGTCCTGTATGGCAATCAAGTGACACTGATGTCTATTTGTATTTAATGCCATGTAATTTTTTATAAAAAAAAAATAATAATTATTGAAAGAATGCCGTGCGATCTACCCACACTGCCTTTGCGATCGACCAGTAGATCGCGATCGATGTAATGGACTCCCCTGTCCTAGGTTGTATCTTGTGTCTTAACGTGGTGGATTTGATCTTTTTCTAGTTTTTTTTGTTGTTGACCATAACATGCTTTTTGAGCTGGGGAGAGGGCTCATGTCTTCCTCTTTGCTGATATATTCTTGTAAAATATGTTTATGTACCAGGTTGCGGTGGCACGCTGTTTGGGGACCATGGCTCGTTCTCAAGTCCTAACTATCCAGGCACTTATCCCAATAGCACCCACTGTGAATGGAGCATCATGGCGCCCAGAGGTCGTGTGGTGACCATCACCTTTGCCCAGATCAGCATTGATGACCCTGGAGATTGCCAGAACAACTTCTTGAAGTTGTATGATGGACCAAACACCTCCTCACGGCCTGTTGGACCTTACTGTGGAGTGGTATGTAACTCAAGAAAGCTATAACTAATATTTTCTCGTAGCAGCCCAGCTTCAATTAAATGCAATTCAATGACCACAACGCTAGGCTGGTAGCCTGGTCCTACCAGACCATCGTACTTCATTTCATATGTACAGTCTGGAATCGCTCAATTGACAAACGTAAACTCATTTGAAGGCGCGTGTATGCTGAAGTTTAAAACTATTGGATATGCACAGTGCCACTCTGGATCTGCCAACCAATCGCGTAACATTTGGTTCTGACCAGAGGTGGGCAGAGTAGCCAAAAAAATTACTCAAGTAAAAGTACTGTTACTTAAGATTATAATTACTCAAGTAAGATTGTAAAATACAGTGTGAAAAAGTATTCAGTGAAAAGACTACTCAAGAGTACAAGTACTGCGTTTTCTCCGGATTTATTTTTGAAAGCAACACAAACGGTATAAAATAGTAGCAAACAACATATAAAACAGCAATCTTCAAACTAAAGATACAATATATTGCCATAAGTTGCAAAGAGTGGACCGACATCATATTGAACCCTATGGATTAAGAATGGGATGTCACTTTAGTTCATATTTGAGTCAAGGCAGGTGACCCAATAGGTTTGGTAATATAGTGTATTCATTCTTTGCTAAATTAAATACATCAACTTTTAAATACAATTATAATAAATTAATTAGGTTTATCCAGAATTATATTAATATAAACCAATACACTTATAACACATTTGATATTTTGCACATATACAATTTTAATATGTCAAAGGCCCTGACAAAATAATCTGGGTAATGTTCATCCCAAAAAATATAAAACATAACTTAAAATTTAACATATATCAAAACCTGCTGGCAAACTCACTTGACATGAAAATACAGATGCTGAAAAAGGAGACCACTCTGCAAAGTGAGTACAGGGAGAACGTAACGTAATTGAGAGTGTGAGTGAGTTTGTGTCATGTGATTGTGTGTTTGTTTGATTGAGGGCAATGTATTAAATAAAAATAAAAACTCTGTGCACTGCATGTGTGGAAGAAAAAAAGGGCTACGTGGCCTATCGCACATTTGAGGAATGAGGGACTTGCGGGATATCTTTAAATAGTTTAATGAATAATGAACAGATATCCCCAAGTCTCAAGTGTGCGGTATACAGTGTAGTGTGAAAGTTTGTGAACCCCTTGAACCTTTTGGAATTTTTATTTATTTTTACAATTATTAATTCATTTTTATCAATACCAGTTTTTTTTATGTGAAATAACAGATGTTTGTTTATCAATTCAACATTTTTCTTTTTCAGAAATCAATTGTTAAAAGACATAAAACAAATGATTTGCCAACTGTTGTATGTGCAAACGTTTGTGAACCCTGAGCTGCATTGCTTAAATCGAGCAGGTTAACACAATCAGTTGGGCCAAATTGATTGATGAAATAAACCAATGTAATGAGAGATCTTTAGGGAAGAAATTGGGTGGCACTAGATAAAACAGAGGTAAAACCAGGCCAGTTTAGGCTCACCAAAGTGAACCCATACAGGTCAGACATGCTAAAAGGGAAAAAAATCTCAGAGGATCTCAGGAATAGAGTTTTGATGTTGCACATTTGTCTGGGGACAGCTATAAATTCATATAAAAAAATGTGAGCTCCATCAGTCCACCGTGAGGCAAATCATCTACAAATGGAGAGCTTTTAGAGTGACTTAACATCTGCCTAGAAGTGGACTTCCTTCAAAAATATCCTCAAGCGCCACAAGAAAAGTGATTGTTCAGGTAAAAGCCAACCCAAACATTACATCTGGAGATTTGCAGACAATTTGACACCACCATTCTTCACTTGGGAGAAGGTTCTCTTGGTGGTAGGCAGAGTTGCGTTTTTGCCCAAACATGGCGGTTTTGGTTATGACCAAACAGTTCAATTTTGGACTACTCTGTCCACAGAATAATACTTCAAGTATCTCCAGGTGCTCTCTGGCAAAGTTGTGACAAGCAGTTTTGTTCTTTTTTGAGAGCAGAGGCTTCTTTAGCAACCCTCCCATGAAAGCCATTTTGACTGAGTTTTCTTCTTATTGTGGAACCATGCACATCTGTCCCAGATGCTGCAAGAGAGGTCTGCAAATCACTAGTTTGGGTTGGCTTTTAACTGAAAAATCACTTTTCTTGTGGCGCTTGTAGATATTTTTGAAGGAAGTCTACTTCGAGGCAGATGTTCAGTCACTCTTAAAGTCCTCCATTTGTAGATGATTTGCCTCATGGTGGACCGATGGAGCTCAAACTTTTTTTTAAATAATTTATAGCTGTCCCCAGACAAATGTGCAGCATCACAACTCTATTCCTGAGATCCTTGGAGATTTGTTTCCCTTTTAGCATGTCTGATCTGTATGGGTTCACTTTGGTGAGCCTAAACTGACCTGGTTTTATCTCTGTTTTATCTAGTGCCGCCCAATTTCTTCCCTAAAGATCTCTCACTACATTGGTCCATTTCATGACTCAATTTGGCCCATCTGATTGTGTTTACTTGCTCGATTTAAGGAATGCAGCGTAGGGTTCACAAACTTTTGCACATACAACAATTGTCAAATATTTATTTATTTATTTGTTTATTGAACAGGGACAATGTACAGCACATAAGCAGTACCAGATTTAGCTATAAGCTAATTTTCATCTGTAGTCCCTGGGCAGGAAACAGAGTATTACATCTCTGTCAAGATGGGAAACCTCACACTGAAGTATAAAAACAATAACACACAATTTCACAACATTAAAACACAACAACGCAATACGAACACTAAAATCACAACATTTAGGACACCACAACAACAACAACATCACAACAGTAAGACACCAAGAAAACAGGACATCACAACATTAAGAAAACAATCTATGCATGATGGGTACATGCTTGGGTTGATTTCAGCCATGACTTCATCTTACATTTAAAACCAGCAAAGGTGTTCCACTCTCTTATCTCGCTTGGTACTAAGTTCCAAGACTTGGTGGCTCTAACTGAAAAAACGGATGTGCCAAACTCAGTGGATCTGTGCTGTACTACACAGTCCCCTCTGTTAGACGTTCTAGTTCTCCTTCCATTGTCTGAGCGTAGTGACACAAACTCATTTAATGGAGGAGCGGCCAAATCATTCATTATTTTATGAACTAAACATACATCCGCAAGAAACACAAAACTATCAAAAGTCATGAGATTATGTCTTTGAATTATGTTTACAGTGGTGATATCGTAATGGCTTTTTGTCCAGTACCTTGAGTGTTTGTTTGTAAAGTATTTGCAGTGGAGCAAGTGTTGTTTTTCCAGTTTGTGATCAGCTTGTAATACAGTATGAGATGTGTGAAAAGATCATGGAGTGCATGTAAAGTTTTGCTGCATCTAGAGGGAGCTGGTTCCTGATGACCTAAAATTCCTTAAATTGAATTTGACTCTGTTACACACCTGCTTCACATGTTTCTTAAATGAGAGCTGTGAGTCCACAGTTATTCCTAAATATTTAAAATGTGAAACAGTCTGGATCCTTTCTCCATTAACAATGATATCAGGCTGATTTCCATTTTTCCTATTATAAAAAATACATGCATGCTGTTTTACTGATGTTGAGTGTCAGGCAGGACTTTGAGAGCCAATCAGAAATTTTGGCCATTGCTTCTGTTAATTTGGCGGCCACCTCACATCTGTTATTTCCCTGTGCGAGGATGACCTTGTCATCTGCATACATTTGTACGTCCACTTCTGGACATACAAGTGGCAGATCATTTACATATAAGCTAAACAACAAAGGTCCTAAAATTGAGCCCTGTGGGACACCAACAGAGCAGCCAATGAAAGATGAAGTCCTATCCTAAATAATTTGTTTTATCTGTTTTAACAATTGATTTCTGGAAAAGAAAAAATTTGAATTGATAAAGAAACATCTGTTATTTCATATAAAAAATACTGGTATTGATAAAAATAAATTAAATTCCAAAAGGTTCAAGGGGTTCACAAACTTCCACACAGCACTGTATAGCCATATACAGTTGAGGAAAAAATTATTAGCACCAATATGAAAATTTCCCTTTTTTAATTATTCTTTTTTTTTTTTGCTGTCAAACAGAGTGCGGAGTTTGTAGTTTCTTTGTGAAATAATTTAGTTTCTGTGTGCAACGTAAAATAATGTTCTCATCCAAAATAAAAATACCTTGCTCTGTTTGACAGCAAAAAAAAATGTAAAACTTGAAATTTCCATATGGGGGCTAATCATTTTGTCCTCAACTGCTGTACATGGTATGTTTTCCTATATGCTAAGTAAAAGTAAAAGCAATTTTTATTTAATATATTTTTTAATATGGGGAGTGATGAAGAAGCGGATCAGGTTTTTCCAGCCAAATTCTCTCCACCTCTTGGAGCATGTTGTTGAATGTTGTGTTTTCCAAATTAAATGCCAACCCTCCTGGGACCACCATTCAAATTATTTTTCCCATTTTATCTTAATATATTCAGTATTGTTTCCTTTCTGTTTTTGAAGACCCTGATATAGTTTGGAAATTACTTTCTTACTGCCCTCTTTATATGCTTTAATGAAAACATTAATAACTTCATTGCCTTCCTCAGATAATTCCGGTTTGATCTCTTTGTCATAATAATCTCTCATTTATAAATAATTGTAAAAAAAATTATTTCCTAATTCAAATTCCTTCTGTAGACTTCCGGTTTGAGAGTTAGATGGAGTGGACGCACTTAGTAAACTACCTTTTTATAACATTCCGCACTCCTACTATCACACAAACGGCTTCAGTTTTTCGTTTCTGTCAAACACTCCTTTAGAGAAGTACAGCCGTCTCTCTAAATGGCTTCTAAGGGTAAAAGCCGACTCCGAGCGAAAAAGAGGATGCTAATGCTAACGTTAGCTTGGGGGCAATAAAGACCATGATAACCACGCTACTCGAGGAGCACCGTAAGGCACTGACCGCCGAGTTTAAAAAATCATTCGCTCAGCTCGACGCAAAGTTAGACCAGATTACACTGACAGTGGAGGACCATGGTCAACGCGTCTCGTCCCTGGAGCTTTCATTTTTTTTCCATAAACGATTTTTATTGAAATTTTTCTTTTTTAACAAACATACAAAACATTTAGAACCCCACCCACCCCGCACCCCAAACAATCCTTGGAAAGATGACATATAAAATGACATTAAAAAAAAACATTAAAAACAGTTACAAAAGAGACAACTACATGCAGTGTGTAATATGACATCATCAATAAAGTTCTAGAATGCAACATTCCCTGGGCAACCCCACTCCATACAAATAATAACAGAAGTACAGTGGCCCTTTAAGGGGCACTGTGCAACATGACATCATCAAGAAAGCTCAAGAATGCAACGCTCCCTGGGCAACCCCACCCCTCCCGAACAACAACAGAAGCCACAGTGGCCCTCAAGGACAAGAACAATTCCAAATTCCAAACAATGCACCTGATGACATTCCAAAAACATGGATGCCTCCATAAGACCTGCCTGCTCAATGTACAAAATGTAATATTAATACATGTAATTCTCCGCTCAGGAGGACAATTCAGATAATTGCCTCAAACAAGGGGGCGCATAGGCTGTGACACATGATATGGAGAAATATGGAGACATAAGAGATCCTTTCAAAAAAAAAAAAAAAAAAAAAGGTAATAGAAATCTAATCATTGAGAAGCAACTTAAGTTTATTAAAATGAGAAATGAAGGGGCGCCACCTATGATCGAATTTGTACAGAGAGCCTCTCAGGGAATATTTAATTTTTTCTACCTTAACAAAGAACATAACATCATTCAACCATGAAGATGAGAGGGGAGGCTTTGGAGATTTCCACTCAAAAAGTATTCTTCTCCGAGCTAGAAGAGAGGAGAAAGCAATAACATCTGCTTGCGCACTCAAATAAGTAGAAGGCACCAAGGGGACCCCAAAAATGGCTATATAAGGACATGGTTGAAGATTTAGCTGCAGGACGTCAGATAATGTTTTGAAGACAGAACACCAAAAATTGTTCAGTCTTGGGCAGAGAAAAAACATATGACTGTGGTCAGCCGGGGCAAAGCCACACCGGTTGCAACTATCGTCTACGTCAGGGTATATTTCTGCCAATTTGGCTTTAGAAAATGGATCCTATGAAATACCTTAAAATGTATGAGCCCAAGGCGAGCACAGGATGAAGTTGAGCTCATTCTGTCGATTGCCTTAACCCACCAGTCATCTGTGAAATCCACATTTAATTCTCTCTCCCATGCAACCTTAGCTTTGAGCACAGGTGTGTTATTGAGCGACATAAGACCGCTATATACCCGGGATATAAGAGCCTTCTGATCGGGACCTAATTTAAGTAATTCATCCCAGGGCAAAGCGGGGGTGGAGAGGGAAACGAAGGATACTGCGTGCAAATGAAGTGTCTTATTTGTAAGTAACGAAAGAAATGTGAACGTGGCAAACCAAATTTTTTAACCAGATCTGTAAAGCTGGAAAAAACTCTACTTTCATATAAATCCAAGAGGGAATTAATGCCTTTTGCTTTCCACAGAGAGAATGATGCATCTAAAGCAGGGGGAATAGGTGGTTACCAACTATGGGAGCAAGTATAGACGGGAAAGAGAATTTGAAATGACGCCGGAACTGATACCAGATCTTAAGGGAAGCCAACACAATTGGGTTTTTGGTGTGCTTGGACGGGACAGTTGGAAGAGGGGAACACAACAACGCCGAAAGAGATGATGACAAACAAGACTTTGATTCAATGGACCCCCAAGAGGTGTTAACAGCATGGAACCAAAACAACAGCTTTTGAATATTAGCTGACCAGTAGTAGTACATAAAGTTTGGCAGGGCAAGGCCCCCTCCAAATTTACTCATTTCTAGTACGTTCCTACTAATTCTTGGGTGTTTTCCTGCCCAGATGAATGATGTAATAAGCTTATTCAATGATTGAAAGAAGGATTTTGGTAAAAATATTGGAATAGATTGGAATAAGTAAAGAAATCGGGGTAAAATTGTCATTTTCACAGAATTAATTCTGCCTGTCAGAGGGAGGCTACCCCATCTCTGAAAATCAGATTTAGTCTGGTTAAGTAGGGGAGTGAAATTTGCAGCCAAAAGAGCTGAGATGGACGAAGTGATATTGCAATTTCAACTGCTGGAGGTCAGAGGGGGGAATGTTAAGAGGGAAACACTCACTTTTCTGCAGATTGAGTTTATACCCGGAAAAAGAACCAAATTCATTAAGAATAGAGATAACAGACGGAATAGCCGTGGCAGAATTTGCGACATAGAGCAAGAGGTCATCCGCATATAATGACACACAATGTTCGATTCGTTCGCGATAGATTCCCTGAAGTAGGGGGGAAGAGCGCAGGGCTATGGATAGTGGCTCGATAGCTAGCGTAAATAAAAGCGGACTTAAGGGGCAGCCCTGTCGGGTCCCGCGTGATAATGGAAAATAATCAGACCGAGCGTCCCCAGTGCAAACACTTGCCTGGGGGTCAGTGTATAGAAGACGAATCCATGAGCTAAAGCGGTCACCAAAACCAAATTTTTTAAGAGCAGTAAATAAATACAGCCATTCTACTCGATCAAAGGCCTTTTCGGCATCCAGTGATATTACAACTTCAGGACTTTTAGAAGGTGGGGACGAATAAATTATGTTCATTAATGTTCTGATGTTGAAGAAAGAATGACGCCCTTTAATGAATCCTGTCTGCTCCTTTGAGATGATATCCGGCAAAACTGCCTCGAGACGAGTTGCAAGGACCTTCGCTAAGACCTTGACATCAACATTGAGAAGAGATAAAGGCCTGTAGGACCCGTAACAAGTAGGGTCTTTATCCTTCTTTAGTAGGAGAGAGATTGATGCTTGGGTCAGGGTAGGTGGTAGTATACCCCGTTCGATTGACTCACTATATACAGCTATAAGAAGTGGGGCTAGTTTGCTACTAAATTTCTTAAAGAACTCGGTGGGATAGCCATCAGGGCCAGGGGCTTTGTTACTTTGCATTCAGTTTATTGCATCAACTATTTCCTGTAGCACCAATGGCGAATCTAGGTTGTGTCCAATTGCAGGGTCAATAGTGGGTACATTGAGATTATTAAAAAAACGGTCCATGGTGGTGTTGTCGGATTGGGAGTCCAATTGGTAAAGAGCTGAATAAAATGTTTTGAATGTTGCATTAATATCGGAAGGGGCAGACAGGAGAGCACCGAATGGGTCCTTAATTTGAGTAATGAGACGTGAGGAAGCTTGGCGCTTTAGCTGATGGGCGAGCAAACGACCACCCTTATCGCCATGTTCATAGTAATTACTGCGAGATTGCAAAAGCATACGTTCTGCCTGCCTAGTGGTAAGCAAATCAAACTCGGCCTGCAGACCCAAGCGCTCCTTGAACAGTTCAGGACAAGGGTTACTGGCATATTGGTGGTCTAAGTTAAGGATTAGGTCCGTGAGTCGAGTCTGATCAGCTTTAAACAATTTAGTTAAATTGGCAGAGTAAGCTATAATTTGACTTCTAAGGTATGCCTTTAGAGACTCCCATAGTAGAGAGTAAGAGGTAGAATCATCTTTGTTAATAGAAACAAACTCGTCAATAGAGGAGGAAATACACTCAACAAAAACTATTATCGCAACACTTTTGTTTTTGCTCCCATTTTTCATGAGATGGACTTAAAGATCTAAAATTCATTCCAGATACACAATATTACCATTTCTCTCAAACATTGTTCACAAATCTGTCTAAATGTGTGATAGTGAGCACTTCTGCTTTGCTGAGATAATCCATCCCACCTCACAGGTGTGCCACATCAAGATGCTGATCTGGCATCATGATTAGTGCACAGGTGTGCCTTAGACTGTCCACAATAAAAGGCCACCCTGAAATGTGCAGTTTTGTCTCACAGCAAAATGCCACAGATGCCAAAGCATTGAGGGAGCGTGCAATGGGCATGCTGACAGCAGGAATGTCAACCAGATCTGTTGCTTGTGCATTGAATGTTCATTTCTCCACCATAAGCCGTCTCCAAAGGCGTTTCAGAGAATATGGCAGTACATCCAACCGGCCTCACAACCGCAGACCACGTGTAACCACACCAGCCCAGGACCTCCACATCCAGCAGGTTCACCTCCAAGATCGTCTGAGACCAGCCACTGAGACAGCTGCTGAAACAATTGGTTTGCATAACCAAACAATTTCTGCACAAACTGTCAGAAACCGTCTCCGGGAAGCTCAACTGCATGCTCGTCGTCCTCATCTGGGTCTTGACCTGACTCCAGCTCGTCGCCGTAACAGACTTGAGTGGGCAAATGCTCACATTCGATGGCGTCTGGCACGTTGGAAAGGTGTTCTCTTCACGGATGAATCTCGGTTTACATTGTTCAGGGCAGATGGCAGACAGCGTGTGTGGCGTCGTGTGGGTGAGGGCTTTGCTGATGTCAATGTTGTGGATCGAGTGGCCCGTGGTGGTGGGGTTATGGTATGGGCAGGCATCTGTTATGGACGAAGAACACAGGTGCATTTTATTGATGGCATTTTGAATGCACAGAGATACCGTGATGAGATCCTGAGGCCCATTGTTGTGCCATACATCCATGAACAGCACCTCACGTTTCAGCAAGATAATGCACAGCCCCATGTTGCAAGGATCTGTACACAATTCTTGGAAGCTGAAAATGTCCCAGTTCTTGCATGGCCAGCATACTCACCGGACATGTCACCCATTGAGCATGTTTGGGATGTGCTTGACCGGCGTATACGACAGCGTGCACCACTTCCCACCAATATCCAGCAACTTCGCACAGCCATTGAAGAGGAGTGGACCAACATTCCACAGGCCACAATTGACAATCTGATAAACTCTATGCGAAGAAGATGTGTTGCACTGCATGAGGCAAATGGTGGTCACACCAGATACTGACCGGTTCTGAGTCCCCAGACCCCCAATAAAGCAAGAAAATGCACATTTCAGAGTGGCCTTTTATTTTGGACAGTCTAAGCACACCTGTGCACTAATCATGATCAGATCAGCATCTTGATGTGGCACACCTGTGAGGTGGGATGGATTATCTCAGCAAAGCAGAAGTGCTCACTATCACACATTTAGACAGATTTGTGAACAATGTTTGAGAGAAATGGTAATAGTGTGTATCTGGAATGAATTTTAGATCTTTAAGTCCATCTCATGAAAAATGGGAGCAAAAACAAAAGTGTTGCGTTTATATTTTTGTTGAGTGTATAATCACAGAAACCCTGGTTAGACAGAAGCAGAGAGTCCAGTCTCCACAAAGGACGGGGTTAATAGCATGTCAAGAACCAAAGGGGAGTGGTCGCTTATAACTATCGCCAAATATTCAGTGGAAACCACATTAGGAAGGAGACTAGCGTCAACAAAAAAATAATCAATTCTAGAATAGGAGCGATGTACCGGTGAAAAAAATGAAAATTCTTTTGCATGTGGATTACGAAACCTCCATGGATCAGCGCATCCATTTTGTAACATAAAGTCTGCAAATGCCCTTGACATGGAAGAGGGATGAGCTAATCTGGGGCTGGAGCGATCTAATTCGGGGTTAATAACGCAGTTCAAATCACCACCAAAAATTAATCGATGTGTATTTAAAGCTGGGAGGCTGCTAAGTAATCTGTTTGCAAAGCCAGCATCATCAAAGTTGGGAGCATACACGTTAACCAGTAAAACAGGTGTCTGCTGTATGGTACCTGTTACAATCAAATACCTTCCATTGGGATCTGAGATTGAGCTAGTGGGAATGAATTGTGTTCTCTTATGGATCAATATAGCCACACCCTTAGCCTTAGAGTTAAAGGTAGAGTGGAAGACTTGGCTTACCCAAGATTTGCGCAATCTGACATGATCAGTATTGCGCATATGCGTCTCCTGTATGAAAGCTATATCCGTTTTTAAATGTTTAAGGTGTGACAAAACTCTGGATCTTTTAATCGGATGACCCAAGCCTTTGACATTCCATGACAGAAACCTAATAGAGTTTACTGAGTTATTAGACATCATTAGGGCAAGTGTGTAGACAATGTCCTACAAGATAATACAGTGATATGAAAAGACCACACATAGAAAGATGATAAAAACACACATTGCATGCAGATGTAAACAAGATAGAATAACACCAAGGATAACCCTCCCCCACCCTCCAAACCCTATGCCTTCATCCCCAAACGACGAAGACTGCAGGTTGAATGTAGATTTAAACTTCCGTTGCATCTTGACAGAAAAAGAAAACACTATCCTCTCTTCATGCAGAGAGGCTCCGAGCGTTCAAACAGAGCACCGTGGGTGCATATAAAACACAAATGAACACCACAATTGAGAAAAGTCACATATTTAGGCACTGTTTGCCTCCCACATCCAGCCATTAAGAGAGCCCGACGAGAAAGAGAGGAAAAAATAAATAAAATAAAAAGGGGGCATGGAACACACAGAGGATCAGTGCTCAGCCGCCAGGTGATGAGCAAAAACCTCAGCAGCCCGCAAAGGACACCTTGAACTGGATGTATATTAGTTTTAAAATAACTAGGCCTATATAATACAATAAATTGATTAAAACAAAACAAAACTCTGGGTGGCTGGATGGGGCCGGACAGCAGTGATCGACAAAACAATGTGTAGTAAACAAGAAAAAAGAAAAGAAAAAGAAAAAAGAAAACCACATAGCTCAGCTTGGGAACCCCACCACCGTTCAACATCAAAACAGTGTGGTTAATAACAGTATCTTAAGGCCCATGTGGGGATGGAGTTAGGGTGACCAGAACCCAATTCACCAGATGTGGGACACAGACTACGTTTGTACGTTAAAAAAAACACTATCTTTAGATCGCGCGCAGCAGTTAAGTTACTCAATAGAGTAACAATAGAGTATTAAGGCTACTGCTTCACAACAAAAGCATTTCACTGGACAAACGCGAGTAGGTTTTTATTTCGACGTAACAGGAAAGTAAACGCTGAAGCCGGCAGCACCTTCACAGAGCCCACTGAGCCCAGCTGCGTGACACAGACAAGCGGCGACACACACACACACACACACACAGACGGAGAGAAGCACACTCACACACACAGACGGGGTCTGCAGTCTCCAGACAGCTATCCGATAAATGCCAGATTAAAATACAGGCATTTAAAAAGGGGGGCTTTTGCGAGACGTCTCAATTTGCGGGACGTACAAAGCGGGACATCTGGTCACCCTAAATGGAGTAGCGTAGATAAATGTAAATAATAATAAAAAAAGGCAGGAAAAAGGAGGGAGAACCCGATTTTCTTCTCGTAAAGGCAGCGTTTCACACCGGTGAAAGACGCCCTCTTCTTAGCGATGTTGGCGGTCATGTCAGGGAAAAAGTAAACCTTCTGTCCATGGTACCTGAGCTGCTGTGCATCCCTCTCTCGTCTCAGAACACGCTCCTTATCGCTGAAGTAGTGAAATCGGACGATAAAGACTCTAGGTCTGGACTCACTGCCTTCCACCACCAGGCGCGCTGGGCCAATGCGGTGAGCCCTATCCAGAACCGGCGATGATGAAAAAAATCCTGCGCCCAGGACCTCGTAAAAAAAAACGGCTTTCAGTTAGTGTGTGGTGTTATATATAAAAAAGCATTGAACGCTCGGGAGCCTCGGCGCAACGCGTTCTTCCTCCTCACATGCTTAACCGGAAGTCCCGTCCCTGGAGCTTTCTGCTGAGGACCTGTGTCAGCGACCTCGAGACCATTTGTCTACTCTGCGTGGTGACAAATCAAAGCTAACAGCTAAATTAGCCGACTTGGAAGGCTGAAGCCGGCTACAAAACTTACGCATTCTCGGTTTGCCTGAATCCACCGAAAGCGGTCGCCCAACTGAGTTTTTTTCGGATTTGCTGCGGGAAGTTTTCGGGAGCGAGATGTTGCCAGATCCCCCAGAAGGCCAGAGACCGCGACCAGTCATCCTGCGCCTGCATCGATACCAGACGAAAGATCTACTAATCAGAGAGTCACGACGGAGAGGCCAGCTCGAGTTTCGCGGCAAACCTATTCGAATTGTGGAGGACTACAGCCCCGAGGACGTCATGGCAGAGCTCTACAGATTGGGACTGAGACCTGCGCTTCTATACCCAGCGCGACTCCGTGTCATGATGTCCGATGGAGCCAGAAAGTGGATAAACTCACCCCAGGAGGCGCAGAAATACATCGACAATAAAGACATAAATACATAAAGACACTGTTTAAGGACGTTTAATCCACTGGATGAGAGGTAACACTGTAGCCATAGTAGGCAGACGTGCAGCTTTCAGTTAGCTCTGTGTTTTGCTACACAGCTGATTGTGCGCCCATATCCGGGTGTTTTGTCTACTTAGGTACAGGTACAGGCTGTATACAATGGCTACACTCAAACATACATGTATTTTAAATTAGAAACTATGTCCAGATGGTGTTCATTTTGTTTTGTGGGGGTGTGTGCTGTTGTTGCATGTTGTCTGCCCCTGTGTGCACGCTGTGGCGTTCTAACTTCGGCTCTTCTATAATGTTTACAGCCGTACATTTAAAGCTGCAGTCATATTTTCATAGATTTGTTAACTCATGTGAGTTTTTCATTTCATATAACTCTTTAGTTCACTGTTTACGCAATTCAGTTATTCCAAAGTTTATATTCGTTCTCCATAGCCATATTTCTTTGGGGCTATAAGCCAAAACATTATTATAGATGTGCTCAGATTTTTCTATTTTCTTTTCTGTACAGTTTACCGGAGAATAGTAGCTGTCTTGGGTGGTGGGGGGGGTGTCACTGGCAGTAACGCTTTAGCAATGTATTTATGCCCATCGTTGTACACTAGTCACTTTCAATCTGCACTGACCCGTTGCTTTGCATTCAGACTGCCATTGGGTTCACTGTATCTACATAACAACTTAACATTTCTATTTATGATTCATGGCTAGAGACACCTCAATATAGTCAGCTGGAATGTCAAAGGTTTAAACCACCCTGTTAAAAGAAGAAAGGTTTTTTCACATCTCAAAACAGAAATAGCCTTCTTGCAAGAAACTCATATCCGTTGCTCAGACAATGACCGTCTCTTGTTAGGTTAGGCGGGGCAGAGGTATTTGTCAATGTACTGTATATGCCCCCAATGTAGATGATGTAGGTTTTTTCGACCGGTTGTTTTCATTACTTCCAGACCTGAACACATACTCTATTATACTTGGCGGTGACTTCAATTGATGGTTAGACCCTCTGTTAGACCGATCCTCTACTAACCCCAGTGTAGTGAGTGAATCAGCTTGTTTTATTCAAGCCTTTCTCTCCGATGGTGATGTGTGGCGCTCTTTACACCCACAGGATAAGGAATTCTCTTTTTTTTTCACATGTCCACCACACGTATACTAGAATTTACTGTTTCTTTCTTGATAACCAACTTTTACCCCTGGTTAATTCCTGTGATTATCAGAGTATTGTCATTTCTGACCATGCCCGTATTTATCTGGCCTTGTCCCTTCCAGATCTCCCTCAAAAGAGCAGGCAGTGGCGATTCAATTCAACTTTGCTCTTGGATGATAAGTTTGTGGAGTTTATCAAGGGAGAGATAAAAAAATTTCTTTCTACTAATATATCCCCTGAAACATCTAGCTTGATTGTATGGGACGTCCTTAAGGCTTACCTTAGGGGGCAGATCATATCTTACACTGCCAAGATGAAGCGGCAATCCACTAAAGAGCGTTTGAAGTTGGCTCATCAAATTGGAGAGATTGACAAGCAATATGCGCAAACTCAAAACCCAACTCTTTATAAAAAACGAGTGGAACTCAAAACCAAATTCGATTTACTCACTACTCATTCAATTGAACACATACTTTTAAGAAATAAAGCCACATTTTACACATATGGTGATTAAACTGACAAATTGCTCGCAAATCAACTTAAAGGTGCCAAAGCGAGACAGAATATGTCAAAAATTCACTTGCTTGATGGTCAGATAACTTCAGACCACTTGCAAATTAATGACGCTTTCAGAGATTTCTATTCTAAGCTTTACACTTCCGAATCTCAACCAGATCAGAAGGTATTGCTTGACTTTTTCAGCGGTCTTAACATTCCCAAACTCTCATTGGATTTTAAGGAAAGACTGGAATGGAAGAACCTATATCACAGGCAGAAATAGCTGCAGCCATCTCTTTGATGCAATCAGGCAAATGTCCGGGCCCTGACGGCTTCCCTGCAGAGTTTTTTTTTAAGTTTTCTGTACTTCTTTCCCCACAGTTGTCTTCCGTTCTATCTGAATCCTACAGACAAGGCTCTCTCCTTCCCTCCCTCCTTTGCCGAAGCCTGTATCACTCTTATTGCCAAAAAAGATAAAGATCCAACCGAATGCGCTACATACAGACCAGTTTCCCTCCTTAACACAGATGCTAAAATCTTAGCTAAGGTTCTAGCTCGGAGACTAGAGACAGTCCTCCCATGGCTATATCTGAGGACCAGACTGGTTTTGTGAAGAGCAGACATTCTTTCTTTAACGTACGTCGATTATTAGATATAATTTACTCTGCTTCCGAGGGCATCCCCGAGTGTGTTGTGTCAATTGATGCAGAAAAAGCATTTGAGTGGGTTGATCTATGGGCGGCTCTTGACAGATTTGGTTTCGGGTCAAACTTTATATCGTGGATCAGGTTACTATACTCTCACCCTTTAGCCTCAGTTCGGACAAATTCTCAGATTTCCAAGCCGTTCGACTTGACATGTAGCTCGACTCGACTCAGTTCAACTTGGTTTGGTAGCAGCACGGGTCGTTTTCCACTGCAAATAGTACCTTCTGAACGTGGGCGGGGTCGTCATACCTAGGGGCTGAAAGCCAACTCCGGAGCAAAGTAGCAAAGCAGAAATTACGAGCAGTTGTTGCACTATTAACTGAACCAACCGCCCAAAACACAGATGAAAAATGTTTAAGAAATACCCCCCTTGTATCTGTTTGTTAAAAGAAGTAGAAGAATATTGTGTCGGGCCATTACAAGGGAGGGTTGGTATCCCGATGTGTGACTCTGCCACACAGTCAGCTGTAGGGATGCATCACGTACATCCCTATGCACGTAAACACGGGCATCATAAAGTTGACTGTTTAGTGCTTGTTTCAGGATACGTGTTTTCAAATGCAAGCCGTGGTCTAAGCCTGAATATTTTATTGAGGTAATCAGTTCAGTCCGAGGCTTGTAATGTAATCGCTCGCTATCATGTCTGTCCCAGCTGGCTAGGCTATTTAGCCTAGCTGCTAGCTGCCCTACATGACTCCTCTCATATGTTTAAAGTAACTTCCCCAACAACCAACGCAACTGGGTGAGCTTAGCTAAGCGAATATATGGGGGAAAAATCGGATCTTTGATGCAAATCAAATGAAAGGGAGCCAGAGAAGGCTGCAGCGGCGTAAATACACTCAAAAGTCCCGGAGACGAGAGTTGGGGAGAATAAACAAGCCGGTAGTCTCTGGCCAATCAGAAGCATCGGCAGACGGCCGGCCACTGATTGGCCAGAGACTACCGTCTGGCCAATCAGCCACCGGCCGTCTGCCGACGTCACCTTTTAGCATCAGCTCAGCTCGCTTGGAACCTAGAGCGAGGCGATACCAAAAAAAGCAGCCGCTGCAGGTACCAGATACCATGTTTTCGCAGAGGAAACGCCAAAAATGCGAGTCGAGTTGAGCTGATACCATGCAGTGGAAAAGCGCCATTTGTCACTGCTCAATAATTTCAGTTAATTTTCAGGCTACAAGATAAATCTTGGAAAAAGCTAACCGTTTCCCATTAACTATGAAGTACAAGCACCGGTCCTTAACAACCTGCCATTTAAAATAGAAAAAACAAGCTCTCATATTTGGGCATTTCAGTTACAAAGAGGCACAAGGATCTTTTCAAAGTGAACTTTATCAATCTTTTTAATCAGACCAAACAAACAATTACGCAATGGTCACCCCAATCAATGTCTCTTGTTGGCCGAATAAACTCAATTAAAAATGACCATTCTACCAAAGTTTTTGTACCTCTTTCAGGCCTTACCAGTTTTTATCCTCATGTCCTTTTTTGACCAACTCGACTCAACTCTTTCCTCCTATATATGGAGAGGTAAGCGGCCTCCAAAAAGACAAAGCTGCTGGCGGCCTGGCTCTACCAAACTTTAGTTTTTATACTATTAGGCTGCCAACCTGCACTGCCTTTCATTTTGGTCTTTCTTTCACAATCAGCCTAATTGCCCTGACTGGGTAGCCATGGAATTACATACAGATGATAATATGTCCGTGCCTGCATTACTTGGATCCCCACTTCCACTCCCCTCGATTACATCTTTAAAAAATCCGGTGGTTAAACACTCTCTAAGGATATGGGTTCAATTGAGGAAACATTTTGGGTTACATAACATCTCCCTGCTGAGCCCTATTGCATCAAACCACCTTTTCAAACCATCAACCCAAGATCCTGTCTTTAAAGAATGGCATAAGAAGGGTATTGTGCGCTTGAAGAACCTGTATATGGGTAACACTTTAGCATCTTTTGAACAACTAAGCAACAAATTCGGTCTTCCAAGGTCAGATTTTTTCTGACTCTGGAAAACAAGACATTTTGTGCTATCCAAATTGACCAGCTCTTCTATACCACCAGACACAACCCTTGTTGATTTTGTTCTTTCTATCAACCCATCTCAAAAGAGACTTGTGTCTGCGTTCTATGGCAGGATGTTGGATCTAAGACATGCCTCTATGGACAAGATCAAAGCAGCATGGGAAGGGGACCTGGGCTTCTCTTTAGCGGAAGATACATGGAGCTCCATTTTTAAACATGTTAATTCCACCTCTATATGTGCTCGACATTGCCTGATCCAATTCAAAGTGGTTCATATCTCAAGTGGTTCATATCTCAAAAGCCAAATTATCCACAATTTACCCTGATGTTAGTCCACTGTGCGTAAGATGTAACATCTATGAAGCCTCTCTACTTCATATGTATTGGTTGTGCCCCAGCCTTAACAAATTCTGGGTAGAGGTCTTCCAAACATTATCTCAGGTGTTAAACATAAAGATGGAACCAAAAACCTCTAATTGCACTTTTTGGGGTCACTTACCAGGTGGTTGGATTAATTGCAGTTAAGCGAAGCACTATATCTTTTGCCTCTCTTCTGGCCCGGCGAGCCATTCTGTTGAGGTGGAGGGAACCTGTCCCGCCCACTCATACACAATGGCTGAGAGATGTTATGTCCTGCCTTAAACTAGAAAAAATTAGGTACTCGCTTCGGCATTCCAGTGCAGGGTTTCAGAAAGCATGGGGACCTTTTTTGGGCTCATTTCAGGCTCTGTGAACTGGCAGTGACTTGGGAGGGATTTTTATTTTTTTTTGTTTCTTTTGTTGTTTGTTTTGAAGTGCCATAAGTTGTTTATCTGTTCTTTTCATTTCAACCTGTGTATAAAAATGAACAACCTGGCACCTGTCATACAAAAAAAATAAAATAAAGAGATTTTGATTTTATAAAAAAAATCCTTCTGTAGTTCTCCAAAATTCTTGAATATATTCCCTTTGGTCAAAGTGCATAACGCTGTTATGCCTGCTATCCCACATCGGACATCTATGGTTCCTGGTTTGAATTTAGGGTCTAGGGCTGGTCAAACTAATATTTTGGCATCTCCCTCCATGTTGTACTTCTTAGAAATGTTACACCAAATATTCAATGTTTGCTTAATAATTTCATTTTGGCTGTTTTGATGTAATTTATTCCCTTTATCTCTTAATGTAGCATGAACTGGAAATGTTTCTATAATATTTTCTATATCTTTCCATTTCGCATTGTATAGAGAGCAGGATGCGCACACTGAAAACCTCAATTTCGCTGCAAAAAAGTATTCCCTTAAATTAGGCACAGATAATCCTTCCTCATCCTTGCTTAATTGCAGTGTTTTATATTTTACTCTAGGCCTCTTACCAGCCCATATACATCTGGATATCCATTTGTCCCAGGTTTTAAACTGAGTTTTCTAAAATGATATGTGGGATGGATTGTAATACATATAACGATCTTGGCAACATATTCATTTTAATAACTTCTATTTGTGACGCAAAGTCCAGTGGGAAGGCCAACCATCTTCTGAAATCCTCCTGAATACTGGCGTTAATTTGGTTATAATTAATTTCAAATACTTTATCAAGTTTCTTTGCAATTACCACACCCAAATATTTAATTAGGGGGCCAAGCCCGAGCAGGAGCTGGTTGTTTTTGTCTTCCAATTAATCTTGTATTTTTCTCTTATTTTCGTGGCAGGGGAGTAGTGTGACGAGAGAATTTGAGTCTTTGCTACATTAAATTCATATCCTGACTGAGTATTGGGGCCTCTACGAATAGTCAAATTTCCTAACCCGTAAGCCTCCTTTCCTTAGCTCTGAGTGTCCAATCAGCGAACAGAGCGAGTGGCTGAGAACGATGACGTCAAATTCGCGCTCCAGTTTCAGTTGAATGCTGCACTCCTTTATACCGTATTTTCCGCACTATAAGCCGCACTGGACTATAAGCCGCAGGTGTTATAATGTTTAATTACCATATGTAAGAGTTTGTGCACAGAGGGGATTGTCGGGAAAGAGATAGCTGCTTGAGGAAGCTCCCATTTATTAACATTTCAACAAACAAGTTGCATATTTGCATAACGTCGGCCTACGTAAGTGTTACCATTTAGTGCAATAGTAGCTACTATAGGGATGGGCACGAGTGTTTTTTTCGCTACTCATGTGATCGCTTGCATTCCTCGAGGATCAATCGATTCCTCGTTAAACTTTTTTCTATTTTTAGAACCCAACGCATCTGTCTACAGAAGGGTTAGGGTTAGGTTGACCGCAATAAAGCGCTCAATGCTTATGTCTAACAGTCACAGTTGCCATATGATATTAAGGATTTTTTTCTACAAGTTTGAAACACATTTTCCTCACTGAAAGTAATTAAATAGACAGGCCACAATTTAAACCGATCGAGTAGGTCTGCGATGGGGAGAAAAAAATCATGGGCTGCAGTTGTAACAAAAAAAAGTCACCATTTAAAATAAGAAGGGCAGCAGATAATATAAAATGATTGTTCTACAATTTAAATACATATAAATAACTCACCAAGGCAGATAGTTGTAGGCCTATATCCAACCGCGTAATGCTCACTCCGTGTCCGTGAATAATTACCGCGACTAATTCCTCATTAACGGAACGTTACATCATTCGGTTTTTGAATCTTATCCCCATATTCCCTATTGAAGGCTTCTTAACTGTTGTTGGCTCGGAGCGAATGTGCCTGAAGCAAGCCTTGCTTCTTCTTTTCTTTCCAAGCGGAGAGCACCTTGCATGCTCACCTGGAGTCTACTCATTACTAACTGAGAGTAACAGGTGTCATCTCCCCTTTTTATAAACGTAACTTTATCATCTGCTTTGAAATAATTGGACAGCTATATTCCCGAAAATGTTCTGGAGAAGAAAGGAGAGACCGTGTTCAGCTCCGCGGTGCTGTGGAGAACACAGGCTGCGCTGCGGTGGCACGGAGGTGGCAGTTATTTGCAGTTGATGTTTGACAACGCTCAGTTTATTGCACTTGCATCAAAATATTTAATTTTGTTAAACTTTATTTTATCCGTTTTGTGCCGTTTTGTACACGTATATAACATTTTAAAATAGGGGCGGCCGCGGCCCGCTGGCCTGAAGGCTACAGACGCACAAAAAAAAAAAAACGATTTTCCTCATCCACCAATCGAGTTCATTTGAAACGAGGAGTACTTGAGTACTCAATTATATTCCGAAAATTACGGTACTCGGAACTCGGAATTGTCCGACTTGATAGTTCCTAGTTCCGACCTGTGTGTTCCAGTGCATCTGCTCGGGAAAGTATGGACGCCTACAACCTTTCTCATCCAAATAACTAAATGTTAGGCTCTAGCGAGTTACCGGTGCCAGGTACCGGTAGATCCATAGACTACAATATGTAGTGAAGTCGGAAATTTCCGAGTTCCTAGCACAACTGGAACGCACCGTCAGAAGCCGGCTCATGACATACATCACAACCAAACGTTATGCGATTGGTTGGCTGATCCAGAGTGGCACTGGGCAGATCCAATAGTTTTAAACTTCAACAGACACCCGCCTCCAAGTGAGTGAACGATTGCCAAATAGAGCAGTTCCAGACCTTCTGTACAAATGAAATAAAGTACGATGGTCTGGTAGCACCACGCTATCCTTTCCTATGTCTTAACCCTAAACGTCATCGGGGTTGAGATGAAAGGTGCTTCCTTTCGAAAATAGGAAAAGACAGTACTCGAATTCAACTCCACTTTTCCAAACCAACGTCATTGCGCGACGGCGAGTATTGCTGACGTGAGTCACTAGCGTGAAATTACACAATTTTCCGAAAATGGACTACAACAAGTGCTTGTTCGATCCATGCGTTCTTTTCACATTGATTTTAATCAGGTTGTCGCCAACAGAGTGAGAATCACTTAGATCGGACATTGCCAAGGCAAGGGGAATATTTAAGGCCACTTGAATCCCAATTCACATGTGAAAAAAAGAGGCTACACTTATGTTGATGTTGAAATTAACTGCCCCCAGTAATCTTCATTAAATGTGAAGTTGGCATTTTGTTTTCTTATGGTGTAAATTATGTGCTACGAAAATAACTATTATGATGTTGGTCTTTTATGAGTTCTTTATTATCTTTAAAGGGGGGGGGGGTATTTTGTTTTACCCGAGTTAAATCTTCCTCTCTTCTCATCTCCTCTCTTCTGTTTCACCACTTGTTCGTATCCGTGTAGAGTCTGTAAACTTCGGCAGTGGCCTGTTGCTATAAATCTTGCCACCGTAAATGATTATAGGATACCACTATCTCCTTTCCTGTCGCATAGGTTGGTCCGGAGTAACCTATGCTAAAGGAGGGTTAAAGGATGCATCGAGGCTCCTTTCCTTTTATTTGGAGATTTCGAACCACCTATCCGCCGAGTACTTCCGGTAGATATTAAGCCGATTTAGGGCCAGATTCATTATAAGTTTGTTTAGTGAACCGTAGTTTTTTCTCTATCTCGTCACTAAGAACATCATCTAATTCTTGCCTGGTTAATGATATTTGTTGTAATGTTGACCCATCTTTATTGTTTTTGTGTTGGTGTTTTAAATTTCTCAATTTGGTAATCAATTTCTAATAGTTTCCCAATCTAAATTTTTTAGGTATGGTGCCCTTGCTATTAGCCTCCCCCTCAAAACTTATTTCAATGTATCCCACAGTATGGTTGAATCAAATAGACCATCATTTGTTACGGCTCGGCAGAGAGGACACAGTCGTGGAGACAGTACCAGTTTAAGATGTTTTATTTGCTGGACAAAGCTGGGGGTTTTGGCCGTGATCCGGTGGGAGCTGGCTGACATGGGGCTCCAGGGGGAGAGCAAAGGGGAAAGTCCAGGGAGACGAGCAATAGCAGGCAGGCAGGAAGGGGGGTCCGGGGTGGAGAGCTGGCTGACGAGGGCAGGAGCTGGTGGCAGGAGTCAGGCCGGGAGAACTGTGTCAGAAAGAAACAGAAGTTAGAAATTGCAAAAATGCAAGCAGAACTGCAAACTGGAGAGTAGGCTGAAGAGCGACTGACTGTGTGAACAGTCTACAATCTGGCAGTGTCTGGAAGGTTGGGCAGGGTTTATGAAGAGCAGTTGATTGGTGATTGATGTGGATGCTGGTACCTGACTCCCACACACCTGACTCCACCCCTGCAATCAGACCAGAAAACAGGGGAAAAGGGGAAAAACATACAAAGGCTTGAGGCCCAGGCAGGATTGTGATAGTACCTCCCCCTCAACGTGAGCCTCCAGGCGAGCTACCGGGCTTCTCCGGGTTGTCCCTGTGAAAGTCCCTAATGAGGGAGGGATCAAGGATGAGCTGGCGGGATATCCAGCTCCTCTCCTCAGGACCATACCCCTCTCAGTCCACCAAATACTGAAACCCCCGGCCACGGCGGCGTATATCCAGTATTCGCCAGACTGTGTAGGCGGGGTGGTCGTCAATCATGCGAGGGGGTGGGGGAGGAGTTCCTGGGGGGCACAAAGTTGCCCTGTCTGCACAATAAACATATATGACCATTAATGTATATAACATTGTCAGTTACAGATTGTCAACCCTGTTTCAGAGATCACAACAATATAAGCAACTGTTGAACAAAATTATATTCTTACCAAATCCATTTTATGTATCAAACTGCGTACATTCAGATGAATCACTTTCAAACCAATTGGGATTCAAGATTGGACAGAATCTGATCCGACTTTAGGACCAAGACGATTTTGCACATTTCCAGATATTAACATGAGCAAAATAATCAACTAACGTTGTTTGGCAATAGTGGGTCCGCATGGTGATGACTTTTCCATTACAAAATTCACAAGAAATTTCTCAGAGATAAAAAAGAAATCCTTTAAAATCAAGTTACTAAAAAGATAAGTAATTCTGAAGCCATAACTTTAAAAATAATAATAATAATAATAATAATACATTTTATTTGTAAAGCACTTTTCATAAAGTAATCTCAAAGTGCTACAGAAACCAGAAACAAAAATAAACAAAAGACTAAGAGAGAAAAAAAAAAAAAAAAAAATCAGACACGTTAAAATCAGTAAGAAGGTCTTTGAGGTATTGCGGGGCGTTGCTGTAGATGCAAAGGTGGGTGATGAGGGCGATTTTGTATTGGATTCTTGAGGTTATGGGGAGCCAATGGAGGTCTTGAAGAATAGGGGTGATGTGTCGAAAAGACACAATGTTTGGACTATATACGTAGAAAGAGGAGTGGGTGTGTCTGTTTTTACTGTTTAGCCGAAAGTTTCCAAGAATTAATACGTTCGAAGACCAATTCGCCCAGTTTCTCGGGATGATTACACAGTTTGTTGTCCAGAATAATCAAAAAGCAAAGTAAAACGAGACATTTTCACTCAGCAACCTGCAAGCACTGTCTGCAGGTATAGTGGCTAGCAGTGTAGGCCAAAGCTGTAGCTGGTAGCAGCTAGTAGTGGAGGCCAAGTTTGTAGCTGGCAGTGGCTACCAGAGGCGGATGAAGCTCAATTAGCTTTTAAAAGTAGGCAATGCAGACCATGAGCCTGTGCAACAACTTTTGGTCTAATAAATGTCAGGAAATCAGTTACAAGCTCCCAAAAAAGATAGAATAGTTGATGTAAAATACCTGATATGAACACATATATTGATATGATTGGTGTGGAACTATCAGTGGCAAGAGTGTATGGTGCTAGAGCTTGGACCATTTTGGCATGGCAAACATCGGTAAATAAATTAAGGAGTTGCTGTAATCACAATTTCAATTGTTTGAACATTTTGAATAATTTTATTCTGCACATGGGGTGGGGAGGAGGGGTCACCATGGGGTTTTCTGTGCTTGTATTTTTCGTTTTTGTCAGAGAAAAAATCATGAATCAGTGATGATCATAGGAAAGCATCGATATCTATCAGACGAATAATTTAATAACAAAGATCATCAAAATGAACAATGAATGAATGTATTACCAAATACAAGCATTTGCCTACAGACTGACTACAGAATTTCAACTCAGTCTATATTTATCTTCTTATCTTCTCTGATAACATCTTCAGTCTTGACCTGCTGACCTTTTCACCTGCTTTGTTGAGGCCCACGGCCCTACTCATCTTGCACTTACTCTCCAAAATATGTTTGTCACCTTTCATGGACACGGAAATGTCAACCATATGCTTACAACATCTCTGTTCTTGGAAAACACCTAGTACATAGAAAAACACTTTACAATATCTCTATATGACATTTAAGGTTAAAATTCCAACTTTGAGAGAGAATATCAGTGTAAAACAGAGACCAGAAACACAGGACAAGACAGAGTTGCTGCCATCTTGGATGGATGCAGACCTGTTGCAACCTGTGATTTTACAGAAGGTTTTCGTAATAGCCAGTAAGTGTCAAAAGTCAGGTAACATTATAAACACAATCAGTAGTTCAGTTAGAGCAAGAACAACTGTGTGATTAGCATGGACGTCGATTTGGCTAAACAAGTGGGGGGGACAAACAGGCATTCTGGAGTGCATTTTCAAAAGTGGGGGGGACAATGAGGAAACATCTTTTTTTTCTCTTTAGTGCAGGTAATGAACGGTTCTGAAAGACGGCATACCCGCTCACTAATGAATAAAATGTATACAACACACTGATGTCTGACACATTTGATGAAAAAAGCATTTTCAAAAAGCAGCGGACATATGAGCCACTAGCAGCTCCCCGTAGCCCAACCAAACATGACGTAAACAAAAGGAGCTTGGGAAGGTAGTTCCGACTGAGCAATCTGATTGGTCGAAGGCATTTTGACCGTGCTCAAATCGAGCCGAAGCACGGCTGGACTGTCGCACAACAATATTACTCCGCCTCGGTCTCCATGGCAACCTAGCTAGTAGCATAGCCATGATCAGCTTCAATTACTTCTTGATAAACAACATCGTCAGTATCCATGTGCCGCGACACAAGCTGCTGTTAGTGTCCGCTACATTTACAGTCATTAGTGGGCATAGAGGATGGTAATCCCTACAGTTTACACTTCACAACGGGACACTTAAAGCCACTCGCCGTTGTCTCCAGTGACGTGCGGTGAGGTCAGTGAGTGGGTAGGCACTGAGTTCTGAAAGCCAGATTTCTCTAAACCTATATATTGTTAAATCAAAAACAATAAACAACAAACAGGCACGCACGGCCGATTTCAGATAAATTCCTCCCTTTCTTTCTTTCTCTCTCTCTCTCACTCACACACACACACACACACACACACACACACACACACACACACACACACACACACACACACACACACACACACACACACACAGACGGGACGTAGCCTATATGAAATGTCACGACGGTGACTTCAGGTTTGCCCGTAGCCTACTGTAGATTGGTCTAAATGATTAAACATCGCATCCATCGACTTAACGGACCCGTCCCTCACACCGAGGGCCGAAAAAACGTAAGGCAACAAGTCAAACCTTCGCCGATTCAAACTACCGGTACTACTTCTATTCAACTTAAAAATAAAAGACAGCATTCATCATTATGTAGGACTACAGCATAACTGATGGCAACTCCACTCCATAAACTTTATCTTAATAGATAAAGTACCAGTAGTGTATGCCCCATGGACCTGTCCAGCATCAGAATGTAACCATTTATCCACATTGCACAGCTTAGTTTGTCCGTCAGTAACAATGAAAACACAACTGCTCAATTGAATATAAAATGCAGAATGGATTGCACTCGGTATCAATTCATCCAACTTTATTATTAAATAAACCCCAAAAAAGTTTCTGACTCACCAATCTCACTCCCTGGCTGTAGAAATAAGCAAGACGACAGTAATCCAGTGACAGTCTGACTGACAGCACAGCTAGCTAGCATCCTTCAGTTCATGTAGGCTACCTGTCCGTTTGAAATGCTCGAACATTGTTTGTCCCTGTTGCTGCTGTACACCGTCCAAGGCTGGCGCAGGCCTTTCTCTTGCTATTCATTCTGTTCCTTTTAAAATTATAATCCAATTTGTTAAAATTCCTCCAGTCTGAAATATCTGCGGGCACGGACAGGGCAGCTGCAATGTTGACTTAAAAATCCGCGGGGGTAACGCGACGTGAATGAGCATCAACGTAATTACGTTGGCCTAAGCTGCGTAAATGTCTAGTAATATCTCGATTTTAATTGGTCCATGAATGATATGTAACGTAAATGCTTATGTGGCATACCATTTACGTAAAAAAGGCACAAAGAATTATGCTTATTTGCGTACATGTTAAATAATACAGAATCAAGTGCGCATGCGCGAAAACTTTTTTTTTCTTGCCGTCCACAATGAATAGGCGCAAAGGCACTGATTCTTTGCCATACACAATGAATGGGAAACAGCAAAGGCACAATATTTTTTTGGCGTAACTTACTAACTGCCACGTTTCTAATCAAAACGTCTACACTTTTTTAAAGTAATCGCGGAGAGAGAGAGAGAGAGAGAGAGAGAGAGAGAGAGAGAGAGAGAGAGAGAGAGAGAGACCTTGACGCTGTGTTTTAATACGGCTGGACGCACTCCATGTCCGGCTTAAAAAGTGGGGGGGACAAAATGAGTCTTGACGAAAAGTGGGGGGTACATGTACCCCCCATACCCCCCGTAATCGACGTCTATGGTGATTAGCACTGCATACAGTTATTTTATATGTTCTGCAACAATAACTGAATGCATCTGGTTTAAAGCAGTAGCGTGATGCTACATTAAACTCTGCTACGAGTTCCCTAGATGAGAGTCTAGGCATGTATTGCTCAGCGAATATCGTCAGGTAGATTTCCAAAGGAGTATATTCATAATGGGGTGGTGCTTTTTAGAGCCTACTTAAATCCCAAGCTTTAAACGGACTAAGTGCTCTCCATTCGTAGATGATGGTGGACCGATAGAGCTCAAACTTTTAAATTAATTTATAGCTGTCCCCAGGCAAATGTGCAACATCAGAACTCTATTCCTGAGATCCTCTGACATTTTCTTAACCTTTTGACAAGTCTGACCTGTATGGGTTCACTTTGGTAGGCCTGAACTGACCTGGTTTTATCTCTGTTTTATCTAGTGCCGCCTAATTTTTTCCCTAAAGATCTCTCATTACATTGGTCCATTTCATATGTCATGGTAGTCAGACTTATGATGGCGGACGTCACAGCAGCGTGCTCCTCAGGTGCTATAGCGTTTGCCAGGGTTCGTTTAAAACCTGAGGTATATAAGACTGTTGATGGTAAAACAATAGTGGAGGATGAGCTTTTACACTTCCTTGCCATAAAAATACGTACATTAAGTCAGGACGAGATTGTCCTGCTAGCTGCCAACAGCTTCGACTCAGAGTGGATTGAAAACTCAAAGAAAACGCTGTTTGAGCTCTGTCCTTCAACGCAGCGGAACATCTCGCATAAAGGTGCACAGAAAGATGTCAACAACATAAAGAGCTGCCTCAAGGTGCTGAACGAGTGTGGGGACAATGTTCCAAGATTTGTATCTCACTATTTGGATGAGTTGCCACCAGTGACTTTCACAAACATGGATGTGTGCGGCCTACTTCGAAAAGTGGAGCAGCTACACACCGAGGTCTCATCCGTGAAACACGCACTACATCTGCAGACTGAAATCAGCGAAGGGCTGCGCGCTGGCACGGCGGAAGTGAGCCGCCGGGTCGGTGCCCTGGAGAACTACGCTGACCACGGCTATGCTGGCCACATTGCATCGGTGAGGCGTCTGGACGCGCGGAATGCTAGCACCGCGGGACCCACTAGCGCAGCGGCTGCCAGCGAGGCTGACTGCTCGGCGGGGGGGACCGAAGCGCCAAGAGTTGAACACCGAGAAGGAGATTCACAGGGACTGCCGCTTCAAACTGTGGAGACGGCTACACCTGCAGCTGCCTCGGGTGTAACGTTGCCTTCACCTGGGTCCCCAAAATGGAGCCAAGCAGTGAAACGAGGGCAACGGAAGCGCACAGAGACGGCCGATGCTAAACAGGGATTACGCACCGGTAAATCGACAACGGGGCAGAAGAAAGCTGGAAAAACTATTGTGGGCACTGGAGCGGCTGGAGGGATCAAAGTGGTAACAACGAAACTGGTGAGTGTTTTTGCCACTAAGTTCTCTCCAGAAATAGACGCTGAAACTCTCCGTGCTCATCTTGAGGAGAAACTCTCTCATGAGGTGTCATGTCAAAGAATTGTCACCATGAATAGTAGATACGCTTCATTCAAAATATCCGCTGAATGCAAGGATGTAGGTGACATGTATAACCCGGAGCTCTGGCCGGAGGGAGTGTATGTACGTCGCTTTTATGAACCTCGTAAAACCGGATTCATCGGAGCTAACGCTGACGGTTTATCAGCTGGGGTTTTAAACGTGCCCGCTACTGGCGTGACAGCCCAAGCCTGATGTTGCTATGGAGATAAGCGTCCTGTCTTACAACTGCCGTGGCCTGCGCTTGGGTCAGAGCGCAGAGGATAAAGCGCGCCGCATTGTTGTGGATCAGTTGTTGGAGCACTGTGACATTCTGTGCTTACAGGAAACTTTTCTAGCTAAGCAGGATCTTAAAGGGCTAAACTCTATTAATGCCAATTTCCATGGTGCTGGTGAGTCCACCACTGACCTCAGTGTGGGTATAAAAAGGGGCAGAATACCAGGAGGTGTGGCAATTCTGTGGCATAAGAAACTGGACTCAGTGGTGAATGTCATTAGGCTTGGTGTGGACTGGTGTATTGCTATACACTTGAAACAGCTTGATAAGGAATTTGTAATTTTAAATATTTATACCCCATATGAATGCCAGAATAATGAAGAAGACTATATGAATAAGATGGCTTTTATTAGTTCTTTCTTACTAAATGAGCAATTTACTAGTGTCTTTATTGTCGGGGATATGAATGCAGATATTTCAGATAGTAGATCAGTATTCGCTAACCACCTGAATCATCTCTGTAGAGATAATAATCTAATACTGTCCAGCAGGGAGCTGTTGCCATCTAAAAGCTACACATATATAAGTGAGGCATGGCACACCACATCCTGGTTAGATCATTGTCTCTCAACAGCTGATGCTCACACTTCTTTGGCACATATGGAAGTTTTATATAACACATCTACCTCAGATCACATTCCTGTGAAGATGGTTATTAGATGGGATAATATACCTGACACTGTAAAATGTGCAAACAGTTTTATTCCAGATCATGTGGACTGGCCCTCTCTTTCAGAGGAAGACATTGCTTCCTATTTTACTCACACTGATCAACTGTTGAGCAACATATATCTGCCAAGAGCGGCACTCATCTGTAAAGATACTAACTGTGCTAACATTAATCATAAAACAGATATCTCTGCAATGTACATTGAGATTGTAACAGCTCTACTTAAAGCCAGTGTGCCTCTTCTTAAAACAAAAAAGAAGGGGGTAGCTAGACCTGGCTGGAACACGTATGTGGCTGAATTCTATACAGAAGCTTGTGAAGCTACTAAATCATGGGCAATGGCTGGTAAACCAAGACAGGGACCTATCTTTGAATACAAGCAGCATACAAACGCAAAATATAAATATGCTATACGTTTCATCAGTAAAAACGAGCAAACTCTGAGAGCTGACTCCATGGCCAAGAAACTTTTAGATAAAAACAGCAAAGCTTTCTGGAAAGAGGTAAAGCGTGTTAATAATTGTAAACCATCCTTACCATCGACAGTAGATGGAGTCTCTGGTGCAAATGCAATTGCTGCACTCTGGCAACAGCATTATGCTAAATTATTTAATTGTGTCCCGACTGAATGCTATCAAGTAGATAATGTCGAAGGTGTGAGTACAATCAAGACCCATGAGGTGTATGAAGTGGTCAGAAACCTATCAGTTAATAAATCGACAGGTATGGATTCTATCTCTGCTGAACATCTGAAATTTGCCAGCTCTAGGTTAGCTCCTCTGCTTGCCCTATGCTTCACTGCCTTCATGGTCCATGGCTATCTTCCACACTCTATGATGACGGTACTGCTGGTCCCTGTTGTCAAGGATAAATCAGGAAAGGTATGCAGCTCAGACAATTATAGACCCATTGCTCTGGCTAGTGTTTTATCTAAAGTTGTTGAAAAAATTCTTCTTGAAAGAGTCCAAGCATTAATTATTTCTGCAGAAAATCAATTTGGCTTTAAACCTAAGCATAGTACGGATATGTGTATCTATGTTTTAAAAGAATTGTTGAGTGACTACAAAAGAAAAAACTCTTCCATGTTCATGTGTTTTTTAGACGCTTCCAAGGCATTTGACCGCGTGAACCATGGGAAGTTATTTAAAAAATTGAGCGAAGCGGGCGTCCCAAAATACATAGTGAGAATCCTGTCTTATTGGTATGCTCACCAAACTATGCAGGTGAAATGGGATAATTGTGTATCTGCTCCCTTTCAGGTCAGTAATGGAGTCAGACAGGGGAGCATTTTATCTCCTATTTTATTTAATTTTTATATGAATAGTCTGTCAAAAGAGTTAAAAATGTGTAAAACCGGCTGTATGTTTGGTAGTACAGTGGTGAACCATCTCATGTACGCGGATGACTGTGTGCTACTTAGTCCAAGTTCAGCTGGTCTGCAGCAGCTCCTTGATGTATGTTCCTTGTATGGAGAGCAACATGACATCAAATATAATGATGTAAAGAGTGTTATTATGATCTCCAGAACAAATGAGGATAAACATATGGTTTTCCCTGACTTTAAGCTGTCGGGTCATGTTTTAAAAACCTGCAGTCAGGTGAAATATCTTGGTCATGTGATCACTGACACACTGAGTGACGATGAGGACATTCTGCGTCAGTCTCGCATGTTATATGTGCAAGCAAATGTACTGATACGGAAGTTTGGCTGCTGCTCTGATGATGTGAAGCTGACTCTATTTAAAGCTTATTGCACACCGTTATACACTGCACATTTGTGGTCAAATTATAAAAAAGCGAGCTTTCGGAGGTTGCAAGTGGCATACAATGACTCTCTGAGAATTTTGTTAAAACGGCCCAGATGGACCAGCGCCACCGAAATGTTTGTGACTGCTCGAGTTAACACTCTTCAATCTGTTTTAAGAAAAATCATGTTTAAGTTCATCTGCCGTTTGAATAACTCAGAAAATCTGATTGTTTTGGAACTGACGAACATTGCATTTAGTGCCACACGTTACACATCACTGCTCTGGAAACACTGGTATAAGTGTCTTTTAATAGGGGGTTGCTAGACAACCTTGTATGTTGCTGTTGTTGTTGTTGTCGTCGTCGTCGCTGTTTGTATTGTTTTATGTTCTTTTGTATTATCTGGACTTAGAGTCTGTAATAAAGATTATCTATCTATCTATCTATCTATCATCACTCAATTTGGCCCACCTGATTGTTCACCTGCTCGATTTAAGCAATGCAGCTCAGGGTTTAACAATTGATTTCCAGTAAAGAAAAATGTTGAATTGATAAACAAACATCTGTTATTTCATATAAAAAATACTGGTATTGATAAAAATTAATGATTAATGGTTAATCTGAATACAATTCCAAAATGCTCAAGGGATTCACATACTTTCAAGCAGCACAGTACATATAAATTTAGTAAATAGGGACTATGATTGATAGGTTGAATATACAAGTATGTAATTAAGTTCTCCTATTTGTATTATTTGTTCAGGAAACCAACATCGCACCGTTCACAGCCTCCTCCCATCAAGTGAGCATCGTTTTCCAAGCCCAGTACTCCACCTTGCCCTCAGGATTCAGACTGACCTGGAATAGCTGAAAGAATGTCGTCTGTCTCACACTATCAATAAATGTACAGTATACCAATATAGGTATACATGGATACACACACACCATTGCTGACTAATCACATTTTAAAAGTACATACCTGTGCATTTTTTAATCAAACAAATGTAAACGATAATTTGTTACCGTCATAATAAATACTTAATTGAAGAAGTACAACAAGGTGGTCAAGTCATTTATCATTTCAGATGTTTGTTTTAATTTTTTTTATACCAATTCTTAATAAATGTGTGCTGCCAAAACTCAGCTGACTTACTGGTAAACACAGACTTTCCAAACATATTTTGCAGACTGAGAAGCATTATTCAAACCTAAATAAATACAATTTGTATAAGAGAGTGTCCAAAGACTCAAGTAGACCTTAAGATTGCATAATTTTAAAGGAATCATACAGCATCACGATCTACTGGATGACTAAACTCTTTTCATAGTGAATACAAAAGACAAGGCCAAATGCTTGCCTAACTCAAATTCAGATTGACTTTTTTTAATAGCCTCTTATACCTGTTATCTGAAGAAGAAAGAATAACATATTACTGCTTATATCTAGCCTGGAAATCTAGACCCACATCTGGAACGATGTAGGGCCTGGCGATGAGCAATAGACCTTCCCAACTCAAGGGGCCCCAACCCATGCATTTCAAATACCATTGCACACAATTGGATAGAACTACGACGGACTATGGCCAATCAGAGCAATGAACAAGGTGACTTATTCAGCCACATTTGTTTAGCGAACAGTGGGGCTCAGTGGCGTTTTCTCCCGGAGGCCAAGGGAAGCCAGGCTTCCCTGTTTTTTAGGCTGTAGTTGTCATCCAATAAAAACATTTTTATTAACAGTTTCTGTAATTCTTTGGTGCTGTGTTGCTGTCATTTCTTCCCCATTTTTCTCCTCTCATTGAGCATTTCACAATGCGCGAAACAGCGCCCCTATACAGTTACATTCTGAAGACGCTGCGAAACACGATACTGCACACTGTATGTCCGCGAGGAAGCCAGCCCGAGCTGGCATCCCTTAGTGAAAAAAAGAAAGAAGGATTGACCAATCAGGTGAGGCTATTGTCTTGACACTGCCCTCCTGTGATTGGTCAGGAGGGTGTCATGAGGGTGCCAAGGGAAGCCACTCGGCCCTTGGCTTCATACCAATCAAATCAAAGCATCATTATCAACGTCACTGAAATTTAACAACAATAGATTCCATCCACGTAGTCTTAACATACATATGAGTAGAGATCGTTTGTAATTTAAAAGTAGAGATTGCAAGGGAGTTGAATTCTCCTGCATTTAATTTTCTGGTCTTCTTTGTCCCCATTTGTTTCGGAGGTAGGCGCTATATTGAGTGTTCGTGTTAGTTGCTTCCCCTACCGGTTGAAAGTAGAATATTCTAACCCTCGAGCAGTTTTGGCTGTTCACCCCTGTTTCTTTTTGTTAAAGACATATCTCCAACGCCCTCTATTTCTATTTGTAGTTTCTTACAATGATGACCGCCATGTTTGTAGTTTGCTACTGATTTGTCTCACTAACTCCCTTGTGCGTTTGATCCCCAATAGCCTTATACAGTCCACCTGTTCAGGTGGACTGTATTAGGCTATTGGGTGAGAGCAGAGTGTCTTCCTGGGGTGTCGGTAAGAACACACAGTAGAGGATATGATGCAGTCATGGGCTTTAATAGAAGACTGTTGTGGATTAAATCAAATCAGTTTTATTTTTATAGCCCAAAATCACAAATAGACATTTCTCTCAGTGGGCTTTACATTCCATACAATATGATACAATATGACACTCTGACCTTACACCCTTAGCTCGGCTGAGAAAAAACTCCCTGTAAAAAAACCTTTACCGCGATTAAAACATTTGAGAATCTCAGGGAGAGTCGACAAAGTGAGTGTTCCCACTCCCAGGACGGACATACTACAATAGATGTCATAAGTAGAGAAAAATCACGAAGGAATTTGATCATTGACCTTAGAAAACTAAGGTTTCCAGCGCCGGGATTACATCCCACGTCTCCAGGTGGCGTCCTTAACCACTGTAACATCTTCTGCGTTGATGATCTGGGGCCGTATTCACAAAACATTTTATCTTAGCGCTAAGAGTACTCCTAAGGAGCACTAAAAGTTCTTAGTAAGGAGTAATTTCTTAAAACCTATTCACAAAGCTGATAAGACCAACTTTTACTAAGGAATGGGAGGGACTCTTAGCTAAGACTAGAGGGCGGTGTTGACCCTGTTGCTATGGATGATGTCATGTTCATACCTTCTATGCCCACAGTGATTGGCTGAGAGGGAATGAGAGCTAAGAGTGAATTTATGATGGAAACACTGTGGGAGATATCCATATCGTGTCGCTGTATTAAAGTAAAGAGTTTTTATATACAATTAATGACAAGTGACACTGATTTAACATGAAACCAAGATACTGCAGGGTTTCCCACACATTTGTTCACAATTAACCTACAATAGCGCCACATAGGTCTATTCATTTTAAATCTTACAATGATTTGAATGGGAAAAAATATCCTCATTGAACAGCTGCACGCCATGCACTCTCACTGTATTTCTCTCAATGGCGGACTATGCAGCAATAGTCAGACAGCGACAAACCAGGAAATTCACAATTTAGAAACAACAGCCGGCAAAATCGTAAAGTGCATGAGGAAGGAAAAAGGCGAGACGCGCAACTATACAGTAGCGGACCTGTGGAACGGAGGAGATGCTGGGAAGCGCCACATATAGGCCTCTAATGGGAAATTAAACCCAAACGTGACACCAACAGTAACTTTCAGTGCATCGTAAACCCAAAGCAACTAGAGGAAAAGGAACTTAATAAATATTTTTTTATATAAATATTATGAATGTGTCTATACTTTATAAATATAGCTTTACTAAGATCATTAAACCCTTAAAGCTATTAAAGGTACCTTTTATAGAGCTCACTAGCATTAAATCTCTCCAAAACACCATCAAATGGTTGTCTGTGATTTACTCTTAGTGACTTAGGAGTCCTCTCGAGGACTCCTAGCTTTTTATAGATTTAGGAGCTAGTTTTAGCGCTAAAATGCTTTGTGAATTACACTTATCTTAAAAAGTTAGGAGTCCTAAAATTAGGAGTGAAACGCCCCTTATTTTTGAGAGTTACTCCTAAATCAGCACGTTAGGACCTACTCTTAGCCTTAAAATGTTTTGTGAATACGGCCCCTGATCCATTCTCAGATGTTGCCAGAGGGGGATCCAGATCCACACCGTCTCGTCACCAACAGGGAAAACTGGAAGAGGACAGACATGCAGCCAATGAGCGAAGCACAAATTAATTTAAAGATTGAACAAGCATGCGAGTAGAAAGTGTACTATCCTGATGGACGGTGAATAAGTGCTGAACTCGGAGTCAGTCGAGTAGCATGGAGAGTGCTTAGTAGGGGTGTAACGATCCATCGATGTAGATCGATCGATGTCGATTGATTTGCGAACGATCCAACTGAATCGATACAACGTCCAAACATCGATACAAATCGATGTTGTATATGCTTTTATTTTGACAATGTCCTTGCCCGGATGTTTGTGACACCATTTCCGCCCGACCGCAGCAGGCTTTTCACGCTTGTTATGATTAATCAAAGTTAATTTCGGACACTGAAACCATCGGTAACAGACCTGTCGGTGTTTGCACCATGGGCACAGGATCATATATCCCCGCTGACAGAGCAGTCGAGCCGGCGCTTACCGGGGCAGCGCGCCGCTTGACAGGCTCGCGGGATTAGCAGCTGAGCTAGCGGGGCATTCGGCTGTTATCCCCGCGGGCTGTCCAGCACAGCGCTGCCCGGCTCGCAGTGTAAAGTTCCAAGAATGCGCGGCTCGGCTGCTCTCTCAGCGGTGAGAAGCTCCTGCGCTCCCCGGGGCGGTCACCCTCTCCCCGGGGTGAATTTACAAGCCACCACAGCCTCAGCTAAAGGCCTTTGCACACCGGGCGCGACGCGAATAAACGCAACGTAAAAGCGAATGTTTTGAAATGTGAATTTTGTCGCGTCCCACTTTAGAAGCGACGTCCCAGAAAAATCGAACTCAGTTCGAAAAAATAAAAAACGCAAATTCGCGGTGCGAAATGACGGCGCTGGTGTGGAAGCTTGTATTGACTCTGTATACGTTCGTTAATAAACGGATTAATCGCACAAATAAAACGCGCCCGGTGTGCAAAGGCCTTTAAGAGGATATCTCTATTAGGCTAATGAGCTAAGCTAGCGAGGAATCCACCAATTCAGTCCTGTGCCCTGAAACCCTACACGGCCCAAAACTACTCAAATGTCACTCCAAGCATTGTTTACTGCCACTACACCTTAAGATGTGAATGATAGTAAGAGATTGAAATATATTAATCTTATGAAAGATATTAATCTTATGAATGATATTAAGTTTATGAAAGATATTAATCTTTCAATCAAATAATTCAAGCTATATTTTTTAGCTGTATTTTACATAGAAAGAGGTATTTTATAAGGAAGTCCCCTTGACATTAAATAAAATGTCATCAAAAAGAGGGAAATAGCCGAGGTAGCAGCTTAAATTTGTTGTTATCCTGTTAATTTCAAGATCTTTAGTGTTCAGAATGCATACAATGGATTAAAATTATACAAACAATTAAGAAGGCTATTCTATTATCAACATGTATTGTTAGATAACAAGATAGGCCATCTTGTGTTAAATGGGCATATAATATCGTCTCATATCGATCGCAGGCCCCTGAATCGAATCGAATCAAATCGTATCGCAGCAGATTTTAGATATCGGCAAATATCATATCGTTGTCTAATGAATCGATTTAATATCGTATCGTGATGAAAGCAGCGATTTACACCCCTAATATACAGTGGGGTGCAAATGTATTCAGCCCCCCTGAGTCAATACTTTGTAGAACCACTTATTGCTACAATTACAGCTGCAAGTCTTTTGGGGTATGTCTCTACCAGCTTTGCACATCTAGAGACTGACATGTTTGCCCATTCTTCTTTGCAAAATAGCTCAAGCTTCAGATTCAGCATCAGATTGGATGCAAGTCATTCCAGAGTCGGACGCTCTGCATCCAATCTGACACTGAATCTGAAGCTTGAGCTATTTTGCAAAGAAGAATGGGCAAAAATGTCAGTCTGTAGATGTGCAAAGCTGGTAGAGACATACCCCAAAAGACTTGCAGCTGTAATTGTAGCCACAGTTGGTTCTAAGTATTGACTTATGGGGGGCTGAATACATTTGCACCCCACTGTAAATAAAATAAAGTGCTTTCAAAGGTGCAAATAAAAATAACGACTAAAATTCCCCTAAAATAATCTAAAGTAAATTAAGATCCCCCACTGGGATTGTTTAAATAAGCAATCACAAACAGTGCAAATTGTGAGCTGAGGTAGTCAATGGAACAATACAAACAATAAAACGAAGCATTTGCTAAATGGATCCACCTATTCGAACATGAACCTGGATGCTTCACAGAGAGATGTGGATGTTAATGCTTGGCTTACTCTCTCAGCAAGTCATTTGTCAAAGTCAGTAGGCACGGTTTCAGTGGTTTGTTGTCATCGAGACACATCAGTATCTTCTGAATAAAGGTGAATGTGTGAATTAGCTTCTTTGGATAGTCTAAATGCAATGCATAGATCAACCCAAACAACAGTACAAATGCATCAGTCATCCTTGGAAGATCACTCACAACAACGTCATCTTCCACTACAACACATGCTGTTAGGGCTGAAGATGTCGTGACCAGTAGTGTTGTCAGTGCCCACAGTGAGGAGAGCCAGCGGGGTGTCGGCAATATCTGGCTCATCTTCCCCCTGAAAACCACAAATGATCCAATTATAAAGGACAGTTCAAGAAGCAAGGTTGCAACATTAGGGACACACACACACAGGTGTTTATATTTTCTAAGTCTGTCTTGTTACCTGTTGAAAGTTACTGGTGGTTGTAATGACTGCCTATTTCATACGGGCTCTATAATCCCTTCCTAATGTGACACCACTTTAAGAAAGGGACACAGATGACTTCCGGTGACGCAATGAAAGCAGTGGCTGTGTAGCTGACTCGCTCGTCGAGAAACCCTCTGAAAACCAGCCATATATACAGAAAAAATAGAGGCGGACGCAAATTTAAGAGCTCTAACCACTAATTTAACAAAATTAGTCAACAAAAAACAAGCAAACGTGGAGTTAAGAGTAAGAGCGACAAACAAAGACAGACGGAAAAACCGCTCCACCAACCCACCCAAGATGGCGGTGACTCGGATCGAGAAGGATCACTAATTCTCTCCGAGCTCCGTACGCTGAGAAAGGAACACAAAGAAGCCTCCGAAGATACCAAACAGAGGTTAGCGAGAGTGGAAGAAAATATGAAGGACTTAAAGCTCCCATATTATACACTTTTCGGTTCTATTATACACCATATTATATGGTCTTAGTGGTCCCTAATACGTTTTTCTTTAATTGTTTGCTGAAAAAAACTTTCAGATAATTTATTGTACTATGCTGATGTTCAGCTAATCTCACAATGGCCTGTTTTTTAAAAAAGAGCTGCAGCTCCCCTCGTAAATATACAATCTTTGAGCTCCCCCCGCCCCCTGTCCGGAAGTGAAGCCAGATACGCCTCGCCCTCTGTCTGTCAGGGCCGTGGACCAATAAGAAATAGGGGTGTGGGCTGCACAGTGGAAGCTTCTGGCTTTTCCGGTTTGTGAGGTCAGAAAAGGGGATAATTCTGACTGGAGTATATTGGGTGGGGGAGGGGTGGTGGTTTCAGAAAGGGGGAGAGTGAGAAAAGGAGAGTGTTATTTTTTTAAGTATTTTGGCAGTCTCTAGGCACACCGTGGACCCATGGATATGTTTGAACACATTTAAAAAGTGCATTTAGCATAATATGTGACCTTTAACCACCCGCATTGAAACGCTTGAGGGGAATTCAAAAGAAATGGAGAAGAGAATAAGCTCAACTGAAGACAGAGGAATGCGCCATGAGTGAGCCGTGCGGTACCTGTTACACAGAGAGGCTAAGCTGACAGAGAAATGCCTGGACTTGGAAAATTGGGCGAGGCGCAAAAATCTGCAGATCTACAGAGTTGCGGAAGGAAAAGAAAAGAACGACATGATAAGGTTCGTGACTGAGTTCCTAGCAGACTCACTGAAACTACCAGAAGACATAAATATCCGCATAGAGAGAGCACATAGGTCCCTGGCAGAGAAACCGAGGGCAGCGCAAGCTCCGCCACGATCTATCATAGTCAGATTCTTGGACTACTACACAAAAGATGTGGTGTTGCAGCAAGCTTGGAAACAAGGGCAGATATCATATGCAGGAGACAGTCTATTTTGACCAAGACTACTCTCCAGAAATACAGAGACAGCGCAAGGAGGTGCGGCACGTGATAAAACAACTGCGGGAGAAAAACATCAAAGCCAAGTATCCCTTCCCAGCGCAGATCAAGATCTTTCTGGACGGCGGAGTCAAGGCTTTCAGGACACTGACCGATGCAGCGCCTACTTTGGAAAAGATGGGGATCCAGGGCCGGCGCTAGCCAGGGGCCAGGGTGGGCCGTGCCCACCCAGATGTGGGCTGTGCCCACCCAATCAAAAAAAAAAAAATCTTTTTTTTTTAGGTGGAAGTCCAGGCCCACTATCGGACGGACCTGTTCATTCGCTGTCCAAGAAAATGTCAAATAAAATTCAGACAATTAATTAATACTAAAGAATATACCATTACCATGCATTGCTTCTAATTGTATTATTGGGTGGGCACTGGGCAGGACAGCCTGCCTCCAAGTTACCCACCCGCTGATAGTGGTCACTGGTCAGCAGCGCTGGCCCGAGGCATAAGCGAATGAGCGGTTGCTTAGGGTCCCGACTCCCAGGGGGGCCCCCCTCAATTTTTTTTTTAAGTTTGTGTGTTTGATATCAACATCATATTATGTAAATGTAAATTATCATACAATAAAAGTAATACAATGTTTTGGTAGATAGTTAATATCTTAATAATTGAATCAGTTCATCTGGGAGGTAATCCGAGGTTAACTGATCACGTCACGTTCAAGTCCATGGCATGCACAGTGTGTTTTGAGTTTATTTAAAAATATTTGAAAATGGGGCTGCCCTCAGTTGCCCATGCACTGTGTATACTATAGTCTATAGCCTATTTCAGCCTCGTCTGTGGAAAAAAAGATACAATCATATGAAAAAGTTTGGGAACCCCTCTCAGCCGGCATTATAATTGACTCTGCTTTCACAAAAAAAAATATAAAAGTGGTATGTCTTTAATTTACCAGGAACAGCTAAGTACTGGGATGTTTTCCAAACAAAGATTTTTTGAAAAGCAGTATTTGGTTGTATGAAATAAAATAAAATGTGAAAAACTGGCTGTGCAAAAATATGGGTACCCTTGTGGTTTTGTTGATTTTAATGCCTGTAACAGCATGTAAAACTGATGACTTTAAACACAAAGTTAGTTGGATTATGTTGTTAAGCCTTGAACCTCATATAATTGTCTGTTTAATCATGAGAAAATGTATTTTAGGTGCCTAAATGCAAGTTGCACTTCTCTTTGACTTTCTGCTGAAGTGAGACAGAATGGGATCATCAAAACAGCTCCCAAAAGATCTTAAAAACAAAGATTATTCATTGTCATGGTTTAGGGGAAGGCTACAAGAAGCTTTCCCAAAGGTTTCAATTGTCAATTTCTACTGTAAGGAACGTTGTCAGGGAATGGAAGGACACAGGCACAGTTTCAGTTAAACCCAGGTCTAGCAGACCAAGAAAAGTACAAGAGCAGCATATGCGGCAGATTGTGAGAATGGTTGCACACAACCCAAAGATCACCTCCAAAGACCTGCAAGAACATCTGGCTGCAGATTGTGTATCTGTACATGGTTCTACAATTCAGTGCAATTTGCACCAAAACATCTGTATGGCCGGGTGATGAGAAGGAAGCCCTTTCTGCGCCCACGCCACAGATACAGTTGCATGGAGTATGCAAAAGCTCATTTAGACAAGCCAGATTCATATTGGAAGAAAATGCTTTGGACTGATGAGACAAAAATTAAGTTATTTGGTCTTTATAAAAAGCAGATGTTTTGGTGCAAATTGCACTGAATTGTTGAACGATGTACAGATACACAATCTGCAGCCAGATGTTCTTGTAGGTCTTTGGAGGTGATCTGTGGGTTGTGTGCAACCATTCTCACAATCCTCCACCTATGCCGCTCCTGTTTTTTTCTTGATCTGCCATGCCTGAGTTTAACTGCCACTATGCCTGTGTCCTTCCATTTCCTGACAACGTTCCCTACAGTCGAAATTGACAATTGAAACCTTTGGGAAAGCTTCTTGTAGCCTTCCCCTAAACCATGACAATGAACAATCTTTGTTTTTAAGATCTTTTGGGAGCTGTTTTGATGATCCCATTCTGTCTCACTTCAGCAGAGAGTCAAAGAGAAGTGCAACTTGCATTTAAGCACCTAAAATACATTTTCTCATGATTAAACAGACAATTATATGAGGTTCAAGGCTTAACAACATAATCCAACCAACTTTGTGTTTAAAGTAATAAGTTTTACATGCTGTTACAGGCATTAAAATCAACAAAACCACAAGGGTACCCATATTTTTGCACGGCCAGTTTTTCACATTTTATTTTATTTCATACAACCAAATACTGCTTTTCAAAAATCTTTGTTTGGAAAACATCCCAGTACTTAGCTGTTCCTGGTAAATTAAAGACATACCACTTTTATATTTTTTTTTGTGAAAGCAGAGTCAATTATAATGCCGGCTGAAAGGGGTTCCCAAACTTTTTCATATGATTGTAACTGGACAACAGAGTTCTTCTGCTTCGTTCCTCTCACTGCATTTAAATTGATTCATTATATTACAGAAAAATATGTCCGGTAAAAGAAAAAGTGCACCAAGCCCATCCCAGAGGACCCTGCATAATATTTTATTTCAAATTTATATTTCTGTGGAAAATCCATGTGTCTTTCTTCAATAGCTTCTAATTCATCCGACCCAGTGTCTCCAAATTATTTGTTCACACAAAATTCCTCAGATTTAGCCTCTTAATTTTCCTCTCAAAGTGCACCAGATTCATGCATTTCACTTTAAAAAGGCAAAAAAAAATCTCCCCGGGGTCATACCCCCGGACCCTCCTAGTAGGGTCGTGACCTCGGCTGGCTACTATTTTCACCCAGCTGGACATCGGAGGCAATAATGGAAAGACTATACATCTATATAGTGTGTATAGTATATAGCTCTGGACTACCACCATCCAGGTTGCCCAGTCCCAAAGCTTTCTCTTCAATCAGCTCAGGCTGCCTACAGTTAATACTGCGATTAAAAAAAAAGATACATTATGTTGTATATAATGTATATTATATGTTATTCATAAACATTTTGGAAAAAAAACATCCAAGAATCAAATTTCCCACACAGCAACACTCAAAGTTTATTTGCATATTGTGTTCTACACAATTCACAGTAAATGTGCCAAAAAGCAGACGCAGATATCTTACAAGGGCAAAAAATTTTGGCTCGCGCGCTCTGCGCGCACTCGCATCTTCGGTCTCCCTGCCCAGTGTGCCCACCCACAATTTCTACAGGCCCACCCAAGTCTGACTTTCTAGAACCGGGCCTGTGGGGATCGCCGTCAGAGCCGATGTCAGAGAAAAGCTCAACAAGGAGCTGCTAGAAGAACGTTGGTCAACTATTAACAAAGGAGCCAGCAAGGGGCAGCACGGACTAACAGAAGAGGATCTGTGCGCTTTCCTCAGCACCACAAGAGAGGACTGTAGTCAGGTGTGAAACAACTAAAGGTTTGAATGATAACAGAAAGTTTATGTCACTACTGATTTGACAAGGAATTATTCTATAATATATGGGGTGATGGTTTAAAGGAGCTAAGTTATGCCATGTATTACAATACATATTGAGGCTGGTTTTGTATTTTATTTTATTTTTATTTGAAGATTATATGTACCAGAGGGTTCTCCCTGAGTAGAGGGTTATAATTATCAATCACTTTTTGTAACTGTTAGTATTCCCTGAGGGGACTTAGAGCAACACTATAGTTGCATCCACAAATTGTGAGCTCACCTAGGAGAGAGCTAGTCACATCAGCCTTCACACAAGGAGCTGGCACTCAATTTGGTACAGGGGGCTCAGCTGGGTTACTTAGGTTGGAAGTATCCTTTTTTTGTTTGTTAAGTTCAAATGTTTTTTCATATAGTAATCAATATCACAGCAACGCATACCTTCTTATTTCTTCTGAGATGTAACGGAAATACGCAGGCCAAACAACAACAAAAAATCAAAGACGGCTGTTTAAAGCAAACTCTAGAATATATTAGATAATGACTAATCTGAAGCTAATAAGCTATAATGTTCATGGGCTAAATCCCCCAATAAAGAGAAAAAAAATACTTGCTCAACTAAGGCAGCTTGGATGCGGAGTAGCTATGTTACAGGAGACCCACTTGTTGGAAACTGAACACAAAAAACTTGGAAGAGGGTGGGTAGGCCAGGTATTCAGTGCATCCTATGGTAAAAGGAGAGGGGTGGCAATTCTATTCAACAGAGGCGTAGTTTTTTCTGAAGAAAAAGTGATTAAAGACAATTTAGGGAGATATGTCATGGTCATTGGTACAATAAGTGATAAAGAAGTATCAATTGTGAATATTTATGCTCCAACAGAAGATGATTCTTCCTTTTTTTGTGATATTGCAAACATAATTGCAAACAATGCCAAAGGCATGATAATTGTTGGGGAGACTTCAACTGCGTACTAGATGGGAAGATCGATAGGCTGCCGATGGAACGCAACCAGTCAAAAAAAAATCAAGAATACTGAACAACATGATAGAAGAGCTGGGTTTGGTAGACCCTTGGAGAAATAGAAATCCAAAGGGCAAGGACTTTATTTTTTTCTCAAATGTCCACGGGAGCTATTCACATATAGACATGTGCTTTGTCCCTAAACAATGTATGTATCAAGTAGTAGATTGCAAGATAGACTCAATAACAATCAGTGATCACACACCTTTAATCCTTACCCTACATTTAGGAATAGAAAAATGCTTTAAATACTGGAGAGCAAATATCTCCTTACTGAATGTGACTAAGGAAATTAAAGAGTGTATAAACGAGTACTTTAATATTAATGATAACGGGGATGTTTCACAGTCTGTCCTATGGGATATTGCTAAAGCCACAATAAGGGGAAAAATGATAGAAATATCCAGTAGAATTAAAAAGAACAGGCTAAAAGAATAAGTAGATCTGGAAAGTAAAATAAAAATATTAGAACTAGAACATAAAAATAATAATAAAAACCATGATCTTTTGGCGGAACTAAAACAAAAAAGACACAAATTAGAGGAGCTCTTGACATATAAAGCGGAGGGGGCCCTACGATTTTCAAAACAAAAATATTATGAGAATGGAAATTGTCAAGTTATGCACTGTTTTAGTGTAGACCACAGCTGTGCCCAAACTTGAAAAGGGCTGAACAACTCTTGAAGGACACGATGGACAACTCAATTCTCTTCATCTTCAGTTTCTTTTATTTTAGGCAAATGGAGATGAATGGGGTCTGACCGAATAGGTGACCCAATAGTGACCGAATAGGTGACAGAATAGGTTATTAACCTAGGGTACACAGAAAACAAAGTATTAATTACAGATCATTCCAGTACACATGTCTTAATGTAAAGAATAAATTATAATAATACTGTTAATTTTACTTCATAAATAAACTTATTCAGATTAATGTAACTCAAATCAACCCAAAAGGGTTAATAATTAAACAAAGTTACACCAAGGGTCATGTTATCATCATTCTCATCATAATCATTATGATAGAGTGCCATTACCAAAACATGAGTACCAAGTCCTTATATCAAATAATATATATATATATATAATAATAATATTCCAACATTGCATCTCCAACTACACACAATCAAACATTTGGGAAGCATGGCTTCCAAACTGGCAAGTCCATGATATGGTGGAAACTTCTACTTTACCAGTGGTGTCTTCAGTCATTGTTCATGAGCTGTGGCTGTGAGGTGTCTACAGGAGCAGGCAAGAGGGCTGACTGAGCCAGCTACAAACATTTATCACCATGCTTCCTGCATGGGTGCACCAGTGATTGTGCTCCCTCAGGCACTTCCTTCCTCTTGCCTGGGGTTGTTTGCCCCCTGCAGGTTTGGAGTGTCAGTGTTGTGGCCCTTTCCACAGTGAAGCAGGTTTTGACGAAACAGAAATAGAGCCAGTCGCCTCCTTGCATTCCAGTTGCGTAAAGAGCAGGCAAGTCGAGTCGTTTCTAAAGTTTTTCACCCAGCTATAAACAAGACAGTTACACGGCCAAGCGAAATAGCAGCAGACTTTGGAGCCTTTTATGAAAATGTATATGACTCCCCTGAAATTACAGAAACGGAAGACAAGATAAAACATTTTTTCTCTAAGTTAGATCTACCCTCCCTCTCCAAAGAAGAAGCAGAAAGTATCTCATCACATGTAAAGGCCAGGACACACCAGTCCGACTTGTTCCGACTACGCAAAAAATGGAGTCGGCCGTTTCAGGAAGCTCCAGCCTTCCCGTCACGGCCAGAGAACACACCAAACTGACTGCTGACTTTCCGTAAGCTCTGTTGCTTGCGCGGGACGCAATGTCTCCACAACAGCAGGCGGCGCTAATCTGTATTGTGGCCCGAAAAAATACGAAAGCCGGAAATGATGGGACAGCTCTCTAGAGCATAAACATAGATAGAAATACGTATTTATATTTATGGACCATAAGAGCACAATTTTTAGCAGAGAGTGTCGAGCATGGTGTCGAGCAACAAGGGTTGATGCATGTGAGTACTCTCAAAACGAAACGAACAAACACATTAAAACGATGGCTAGCTGTTGTTAGCTGTTTGTGCTACCCGCCTCACTTCCGGGCTTCACTGATTCGCTAGCCCTCCACCAATCAAATTGCTCCAAATGAAAGACAGTCGGCCGCCGATTGAACATGTTTCGGCAATCGGCTCAAAACAAGCCCGACGACCTCTACGTCGGCCGACGTCACGGCACACACCAAACAGATTCGTGTCCCGACCCCCTACCGACACTACGACGGCGATTATCTGGCCGGTGTGTCCTGGCCTTAACAGAACAGGAAATAAAGGAAGTTATTCTAAAATTAAAGAACAAGAAGTCCCCAGGGACTGATGGGATCCCGGGAGAATTTTATAAATGTTTTAAGGAAGAGGTCACCCCGACTCATGCAAAAGTATTTAACTATGCCCTATTGGAAGGAGACCCCCCTAAGTCATGGGCAGACGCCATAATCTCTGTCATTCATAAAGAAGGGAAGGGCCCTACTAAATGTGAAGGATATAGGCCGATAAGTCTTCTGTGTAACGATCAAAAGATACTTAGTGCTATTCTAACAAAAAGAATCCAAAAAGTTATAACAAAACTGATAGACCCGAATCAGACGGGGTTCATACTAGGTAGACAGGGATCCAACAACATCAGACGTGTCCTTAATATCATGTCACATGCTAAAACAAAACAACAGCCATCTATGTTACTCAGTCTAGATGCGCAAAAAGCCTTTGACAGGGTGGATTGGGTTTATCTCAACCATACATTAAATAAAATGGGATTTCACACTAAGTTTATCGACTGGGTCAAAGTGTTATATTTGGATCCAAAATCAAGAGTGAGGGTGAATGGATGTTGTTCTCAGTTTTTCAAGATCAAAAGGGGAGTTAGGCAAGGTGACAGTCTTAGCCCCTTGCTCTTTGATATTTGTTTAGAGCCACTAGCTGAAACTATAAGGCAGGACAATCGTATAACGGGTGTAAAGGACGGTAGAGGTGTGGAACATAAAATCTCAATATTTGCAGATGACGTCATGTTGTATTTGAGCCATCCTGTCTCCTCAGTTCCCCGTCTGATTCAGGTTCTGGGCGAATATGGACTAATATCAGGCTACAAAGTAAATGACTCAAAATCAGAAGCAATGATGCTTTCGGGTACTTGGCCATCACGATTAGATAAGACTGTCAAATTTCATTGGTCGAGGGAGGGGTTTAGATACTTAGGCGTTGTGATCACTCCCTCCACCTCAAAAATGTATGAGGCCAATTATGGAAAGCTAATAAGGGAGATAAAGGCAGATGTCCTTAAGTGGGAAATTCTCCCCCTATCACTAATTGGGAGAATTGAAACGGTGCGAATGAATATCCTGCCAAGACTGCTTTTTCTATTTAACTCTTTGCCGGTGAAAGTCCCCATGGCAGCATTTGGTAATCTGGATAAATTGATATCAAGATTTGTTTGGCAAAACAAAAAAGCCAGAGCCAGACTCATAACGTTGCTATTACCAAAACAAAAAGGGGGCCTGAACTTACCCAACATTAAATACTACTACTGGGCAGCACAGCTGAGGACCCTAACAGCATGGATAACAAATGATATAGAAACGGGTTGGGTGGGTATAGAACAGAACTCGTGCCCAAGTATGCCCCTTGCAACGCTGCCGTTCATGAGCCCAGCTAGTTGGAAGAAATTAAAAATAGACAACGAATGGATAACATTCACAGTGAAAACTTGGATGGTTATTAGAAAACAATTAAGCATCTTGAACTCTTTGTCAAGGGCATTAAAAATAGCAGTTATGTCGGAGTTTCCACCCAGAAAGATAGATAAAGGCTTTCGAATGTGGGCAGAGAAAGGGTTAATCACAGTGGATCAACTTTTTGTTGGGGAAACTTTGAAATCTTATGAAAGCTGACTTCCGGGTTGCAGAGCATGGAGTAGGTGTGTTCTCTCTCTAGCTCCCACTGACTATTTCGGACCTAACTGATTAAACCCTATTTTCATCGATTTTTTTTTTGTGCTTGTATTGCCGGTAACACTAGCACTGATTTGGAAAAATGCCCAGAGGAAAGAAAGGAGCAAAAAGAGATTCAGCAGAGTCAGATATGTCCTCGGACAGCGTGGCTAGCACTGACGTTGGTGCTAGCTCAATGGCTTCCATTCCGGACCTGCTTGAGCAGCACAGAGCAGCCATAGCCGCGGAGTTCAAGTCATCGTTCGACAGAATGGTCACTAAGCGAGACAACATCCAGGCCGTGGTCTCAGGCCATGGGAAACGTATAACCGATCTCGAGGAGAATGCAGAAACTGTTCGCGGACGCCTGGAGCAACTTGAGGCTACGTGCTCCTCACTGCAGGAAGACAAGTCGCTGAAATCTAAACTATCGGATTTGGAAGGGAGAAGCAGGAGACAGAACGTTCGTATTGTGGGCTTACCAGAGTCACTTGAGGGTGCACGTCCCACCGCTTTTCTCTCCGAGCTCCTCGTCGAGGTTTTTGGTGATCAAGTTCTCCCTTCTCCCCCGGAACTGGACAGAGCTCACCGCACTTTGGCACCCAAACCTGGCCCGGGCGAGAGATCGCGGCCCGTCATCATCCGCTTCCACCGATACCAGATTAAAGACTTGATCATGAGAGAGGCACGTAAACAAGGCGAGCTGGAATACCACGGCCACAAGGCAATCTTAATTTAATTAGTTGGAATGTCAAGGGGCTAAATCACCAAGTGAAAAGGGGTAAGGTCTTAACCCACCTAAAACGGCTCAGGGCTGGAATAGTTTTCCTTCAAGAAACCCACTTACATGACTCTGACCATGGGCGATTAATTAAATGCTGGCGTGGACAATTTTTTCATTCTAATTTCAGGGGTAAGGCTGGGGGCACAGCTATCCTTATTGATAGTAATATTCCTTTTGAGTCCTCAAACATTATATCAGATAAAAATGGACGTTTTATTATTGTCTCAGGCAAACTTCACAATAAGTCAGTCATCTTGGCCAACGTCTACGCGCCTAACGTCGATGATGTAGAATTCTTTAAGAGATTTTTTTCTCAACTCCCTGATCTCAATTCCCATTCTCTTATTCTTGGTGGGGATTTTAATTGTTATCTAGATCCAGTCTTAGATCGCTCTTCCCCCAAACCTGCCACTCTTAGCAGATCTGCAGGTTATATCAAATCATTTCTTGCTGATTATAGCCTCTCTGATCCATACAGGTTTTAATACCCCACAGGAAGAGAATATTCATTCTTTTCACATGTCCACCATACTTACACCCGAATTGATTATTTTTTTGTTGATAATTCATTGATGTCAGACCTAAAGTCATGCAGTTATGAAAGTATTGTGATCTCAGATCACGCTCCTCTGCTCCTTCAACTGGCTTTCTCTGACGTTGAGTATACAAGAAGGCAGTGGAGACTGGATCCATTGTTGCTCACAGATGAGAGTTTTCTTTCACACATCTCTACGCATATTAAAACTTTTTTGAGTATAAATAAAACACCAGGGGCCTCATTTATAAAGCTTGCGGCGCACGAAAACCTTGCGTAGACGGGAAGAAATTTGCGGGAAAATGTGCGGTGGCAAACGTTGGTATTTATAAAGACATTATTTGCGGAGAAGTGTGCGTATTCCTACGCCAACCTTCGACCATGCGTAGAGCTACCGCAAGGTTTTCCTGACTCGGGGAATCAGCGACACTCAATGGCAACACCACGAAATAAAGCTCTGTCATCAGAAAAACACAGACAAATGATGTTTGGCACCCAATATATTTAGTCAATAAAATGTATAAGCTTACCTATAGTTGCGAATATATGGCTACTGTAGTCTATGGCATGCAGTTGTGATGTAGGTTGAATTAGTTATCAAGTAGCCTAGGTCTACATGTTTTGGTTATATTTTATACGTTGAATATTATAGCGCTACTTTATAATAATATCCTATACGTCGGGAGGTGTTTCCGTGAGTGGCCAGCGGGAGAGCAAATTTTAAGAGGTGTGTAAAAAGTAGTTTTGTACAAAGTTAAGCCCAACAGATATGAATTAAAACTGTATATTTCGTTAGATAAAATCATGTTAGGAATTTAGCAAATCATTACACGCATCTCTTTCCCATAACAATTCACCCTGGAAGATTAAACTATAATCTGACGTTGTTGGAAATGTGTGGATCTCACGGGAGATAAAAAATTCTCTCGAATAGACTATAAGCATTATTTCACTTGTCACAACATATGTTATATAAGCTACATATACACTACAGGTACGCTAATACGTGATATTGCATACAGCACAAAGTTGGGCGAAACTGCTTTACAAAGACTATAACGACTGTGCCAATCATGATATGTGATAAGCGCGCGCGCGTGTGTGTGTGTGTGTGTGTGTGTGACAGTTACTGCAGCACATGCACGTCACGGGCTTTATTCCTTCCTAGTCGCTTTCTTTGCAGCCGGTTACCTCCCTTCTTTCCTCATGTCAGTCAAAATTCAGTGCTTATTAAGAGCGTCATCATATTCAGGAGCTATTTAGCATTCGCCATGTATGGTAGATTGTGGGATGAAATTGGGAGGTGAAGTGGGAGGACACGGGGTGGAGATCGTCTGCGCTCAATTCACCGCAGGTGGGTATTTATAAAGCGAAGATTGCGTGCAACTGTGCGCCGCACAGTTTTATAAATCTGAATTTATTTTTGCGCAGCACATTTCTGGCTTTGTGCGGACGCAATGTTTTAGGATGGTTTCTACGCACACCGTTATAAATGAGGCCCCAGATGTGTCCAATGCAACAATTTGGGAAGCCCTGAAAGCCTATTTGAGAGGTGAAATTATATCATTTGCAGCATACAAAAATAAGTGTACAAAACAGAAACAAACTGAAATTGCTGATCAGATTCTGAACATAGACAGACAATATGCTAATTCACCTTCATCTGAACTTTACAAAGAACGTTTAAAACTTCAGACAGAATTCAACCATCTTTCCTCTCGTCAAGTTGCTGACCAGTTGCTTAGGAGCAGAAGTACTTTTTACGAGCATGGTGACAAGATTGGTAAACTCCTGGCCAATCAACTGCGCGGATTTAGAGCGAAGCAACTCATCCCTGGAATACGGACAGACAGTGGGTGTACAACATCAGATCAGAAATTGATAAACGAAAAGTTCAAAACATTCTATTCAAATTTGTATAGTTCTGATTGTACAGTAGACGTAACGGTGATGGAAACCTTTTTCAGTAACCTAAACATGCCTTCCCTTTCTCAAGACCTGAGACATAGCCTTGAGGCACCTATCACTCAGAAGGAAATTATTGCAGCAATAACATCTATGCAATCAGGCAAATCTCCTGGTCCAGACGACTCATTTGACTCAGGTAAACTCCCGCCTTTGTTCTATCAGGCCTGTATTTCCCTGTTGTTAAAAAAGGATAAAGATCCTCTAGATTGTGCATCATACCGACCAATTTCACTATTAAATACAGATGTGAAGATACTTGCTAAAATTCTCGCCCACAGATTGGAGGATGTTCTCCCCTCTATCATATCCCCCGACCAAACTGGGTTTATAAAGGGACGCCAATCATTTTATAATATCCGCCGGCTAATGAACATTTTATATTCCCCCAGAAATATTGAATCAGAATGCCTCGCTTCTATGGATGCTGAAAAAGCATTTGATAGAGTAGAATGGAATTATTTGTTTTTTCGCCCTTGAAAAATTCGGTTTGGGTCCTGTTTTCACTTCTTGGGTTAAATTATTAAATGCATGCCCTTCTGCCTCAGTATTAACAAACAGCCGTTACTCAAGTAGTTTTGATCTGCACCGTGGGACCCGGCAGGGTTGTCCTTTGAGCCCGCTCCTTTATGCTATTGCAATCAAACCACTTGCGATTGCCATTCGCGGTAACAAACAGATTCAGGGGATATGGAGAGGAGGAATTGAACAGAAGGTATCATTATACGCCGATGACTTACTTTTGTTTGTCGCCAAGCCAGCCACCTCTTTACCGGAGGCACTTTCTGTGTTGGAGGTCTTTAGTCAGTTTTCTGGGCATAAACCTAACTTGAGTAAGAGCGAACTCTTTCCGATTAATAAAGAAGCTCTTAAACTTGATTATACAGCTCTCCCACTCAAAGTGGTGACAGATCATCTGAGTTACCTTGGGGTATGTTTTACCAGAAATTTTAAAAACCTATTTAAATCGAACTTCCTCAAATTATTGGATCAGGCGAAGCAAATATTATCGAAGTGGTCTCCTCTGGCTTTCTCTCTCATAGGTAGAATAAATTCAATTAAAATGACATTACTCCCAAAGTTCCTATATCTATTCCAATGTCTCCCCATCTTTCTCCCCAAATCCTTTTTTCAGGCCCTTGACTCTTTAATGATAAATTATATTTGGAATGGTAAACACCCTCGGTTACGGAAAGCTTTTCTTCAAAGACCCAAACAAACAGGTGGAATGGCCCTCCCTAATTTCCAATACTATTACTGGGCTGCTAATATCCGTTCTTTAGAGTATTGGGTGCATTTTCACCTTGACGCCTCAGCCCCAGTCTGGGTAACAATGGAGTCCAGCGCTATTAGCCCATTGTCTCTATCTGCCCTCTTAAGCGCCGCACTTCCACTCTCTTTGGCTATTCCCAACAGTAGTCCCGTGATTAAGCACTCCCTTCCAATTTGGACCCAATTTAGGAAGAATTTTGGAATGCAGAATTTTTCACTTTTCAGCCCAATTGCAGCTAATCATTTGTTTACTCCCTCGACGGTGGATGGTGCATTCAAGATCTGGCATAAAAAAGGCTTAAAATGCATCGGTGATTTATTTATTAATGATCTATTTGCTAGTTTTTCTCAATTGACAAAACATTTTGGTATCGAAAAGACAAATTTTTTCCGATTTCTGCATATCAGGCATTTTACGCAGAAGTTAATTCCCCAATTCCGTTATAAACCGCCAGCCAATCATGTCGATTCATTTCTTTCTAAACCCCACATTAAAAGGCTCAATTTCTGTGTTTTTCAACCTTATTTCGAAGTTGCATAGCCCCTCATTAACAGCTATAAGAACCCTGTGGGAGCAGGACCTAGGTTCTGCCTTCACAGATCACATGTGGGATTCAGTCCTGGATCGGATACACTCTACCTCCATGTGCGCCCGACATGCTCTTGTACAATGTAAAGTAGTACATCGTATCCACATATCTAAAACTAAATTAGCTCGTATGTTCCCCGATGTAGACCCGACCTGTGATAGCTGTAAGAGCGCACTGGCATCACTCTTTCACATGTACTGGTTGTGTCCCACCTTGACTGAGTTCTGGACATCAGTTTTTCAAACAATTTCTGAAGTACTTCAGCATCAAATTGAGCCGGACCCTTTCACTGCAATTTTTGGCATCGCTCCAAATCCGGGCTTGCCTAAAGTGAAGCTGAAGGTACTGGCCTTCACCTCATTACTTGCTCGTAGGGTTATCTTACTCAAGTGGAAAGATCCTGCTCCTCCTTCCCACTCACATTGGATTAGAGACATTATGTCATGTATGAATTTAGAGAAAATACGTTATACTACCCAGGGATCCGAGAATAAATTTGACAGAATTTGGCGCCCCTTCCTAAATTATTTAAAAAAAAAACAACAACAATAGAAGACTAGCTACCTCCTCCCCTCTTTTATTTGATTTAATTTTATTTCTTTGTTTTTGTTTTTTTTCATATTGATTGTTTATTTTTGTTTCTTGTAGCGTGTATTTCGTTTATGTCATTTTTAACATTGTGTATTGTTTTTTGTGCGGATTTTTTGATGCAGGATTGTTTGTAGTTGGGTGTGGGGGTGGGATATGGGCGGGGTGTGTTCGGGGGAAGAAAAAAGGGGAAAAACTTAATCATTGTACTGTGATTTCTTTGCAAATCTTTTGTTGAATAAAAAAACCTTTGAAAGAAATCTTATGAAAACTTGCGTAAAGAATTCTGTCTGTCAGGGATGGATTTTTTTAGATTCCTTCAAGTGCGACATTTTCTGCAGACACATGCTGATTGGGAGCTGATACGTAAACCACCGTCTAATTTGGAAAGGATGTTCAGGTTAGACGATGCAGGACCCAAGAGCAGACAGAGGCGAAGTAGGATTTAAATAAAAAGGTTTATTTAACGAGGTGGGGAGCAGGTGGTGAATGGGGAAGCCAGGGGTAGTGCAGCAGGTAGGTAGACTGGAGGTAGTGATCCGGGTAACTGCAGGCAGAGGAAAACACAAGTTAAGAAGGATCACAAAACTACACGAGAAACTAGAAAGAGCGAGTACTATCAACTGGAGCCAGGCGTGAATAGTTACCACTGTAGGGAATGATAACGATCTGGCGACGACAGCAGGGAAACCAGGAGTAGATGTAGGTGAGTTGATTGGTGATGAGAACCAGGTGTGGAGACAGACAGGGGGAGTGGGAGTGGCAGAAGGAGGAGGAGCGCACAGCAGCCAGCTGTGATCACGACAGTACCCCCTCCTCAATGGACGCCTCTTGGCGGCCTAGGCCAATCTGGATGGACCCGGTCTCCTTGACCACCTGGGGAAGAGGTTCAGGCTCAGAGAGGGGAACGTGGGGCTGAGGCTCAGGGTCCGTCACTGGAAACGAGGGCTCGGAATCCCAGACAGGAAACTGGAGACGAGGCTCTTGGTCCTTGACCACCTGGGGATGAGGCTCAGGGTTGAAGTCAGGATACCGGGGATCATAATAAGGCTCCCTCGAGTGGCGCTCAGGAAGAGGCTCGCGGTCCCAGAAAGTCACCTGGAGATGAGGCTCCGAGTCCTTGACCACCTGGGGATGAGGCTCCGTCTCCTTGACCACCTGGGGAGCAGTCCCGGTCTCCTTGACCACCTGGGGAAGAGGTTCAGAGTCCTTGACCACATCCGGATGAGGCTCGGAATCCTCCAACACCTGGGGATGAGGCTCTGGCTCATAGAGGGGAAACTGGGAATACACAGGGGGCTGGACGGGATACTGCGGATAAGGCACAGGGCGCTGGACGGGATACTGCAGATAAGGCACAGGGCGCTGGACGGGCACATGGAGATCAGGTAAAGGCTCCTGGAAGGAATACTGGGGATGAAGTACAGGGTGCTTGACAGGCACCTGGGGATGGACTGTGTGGCCATTAGAGGCCCGAGCATCAACTGTGCAGGCCAGCTTGAGGCAGGAAGGAGAGAGGATAGTGTCAGGGAGGACCGGTGTGTTCACAGCGGTGAATTGACGAGAGAGGGCGTCAGGCTTGACGTTGCGGGACCCGGGCCGGTAAATGAGGGTGAATTTGAAACGTCCAAAAAACAAGGCCCACTGGGCCTGACGGGAATTTAGGCGCTTGGCCGTCTGAATGTAAGACAAATTCTTGTGGTCGGTCCAAACCACAAACGGCTGTTCTGCCCCCACCAGCCAGTACTGCCATTCCTCCAACGCCAGTTTAACAGCCAGCAGTTCTCTGTCACCCACCTCATAGTTACGCTCAGCAGGAACCAGCCGGCGAGAGAAAAAAGCGCAGGGTGAATCTTCTCATCAGAAGCTGAGCGCTGGGACAGGACCGGCCCCACCCCAGTGTCAGATGCATCAACCTCCACGATGAACTGCCTGGAGGGGTCCGGTTGGATAAGGATGGGAGCAGACGAGAAAAGCCTTTTAAGGTCAGAGAAGGCAGCGTCCGCCTCAGGCGTCCAGGCAAATGGGAGGGCAGGAGAGGTGAGACGGGTGAGAGGGGCTGCAACCCTGCTGTAGTCACAGATGAACCTCCGGAAAAAATTGGCAAATCCCAGAAACTGCTGCAGTTTCTTGCGGGAATCAGGGATGGGCCAGTCTGTCACTGCCCTGACCTTCTCCATGTCCTCCCTCTCAGGACGGGACACGTTAAACAGGTGACTACTGGGCAAAGGGGCGCCGGGGAGGAGATCAGTGGCACAGTCATAGGAGCGATGAGGAGGCAGGGTGAGCGCACAACACTTACTAAAGACCTCTCCCAGGTCATGATAATGTGAGGGAACCAAGGAGAGCTCGGGGGGTTCCTGTGGCAATGGAACACCTCCCTCTGCTGGAGACAGAGCAGATTGTAAGCAGGTGGAATGGCAAAAAGTGCTCCAACTCACCACCTTGCCAGAAGACCAGTCAAATTGGGGATTGTGCCGCATGAGCCAGGGGTTACCCAGCACCAGGGTAGTGAGGGGAGACAGGATGACATGAAACTGAAGAATCTCGTGGTGATTACCAGAAACAATTAACTCAAGGGGCTTGGTACGGTGAGTAATAAGGGCCAGGTGGCGGCCATCTAAGGCGTTAACAGTTAAGGGAGAGGGTAATTGTTCCAAACTCATGCCAACCTGAGACGCGAAACCGGCGTCAATGAAGTTCTCCTCCGCTCCAGAATCCACCAGGGCTGACACAGGAAAGGGATGACCGAGGGACAGGAGAGTGGCATCCAGCAGTGAGCGAGAACAGTGAGGAACGGGGACGGAGGAGGCGTGGCACAGCAGGGCCCCGAGTCTCACGGCAGAGCCCTGTGACGGACAGGTGGAGATGAGATGCCCGGGCAGTGCACAGTACAGACACACTCCGGTCTTAATCCGATGACGCCGCTCTGCCTGGGTGAGACGTGTGCGGCCCAGCTGCATGGGTTCCTCTTCAGTGACAGCATGCGTCACGGGAGCAGAGAGGGCAGTTTCAGGGAAGTGTGGAGAATGGGAAGCAGCGGATGCCGGGGGCACGGAGCTGACTGTCTTCTCCCTAAGCCGCTCGCGTAGGCGATTATCCAGCCGGATAGAGAGGGAAATCATTTCATCGAGAGTGTCCGCTTCCTCCCTAGTAGCCAGCTCATCCTTTATTGTCTCACTGAGACCGGAAAGAAAAAGCCCACGTAGTGACTTGTCGTTCCAGCCTGACCTGGCTGCATAGGTCCTGAACTCAACGGAGAACTCAGCTACACTGCGGGAGCCCTGACGTAATGAAATAAGCCGTTTGGCGGCGTCCCCCCCCTGTACTGGGTGATCAAAAACCTTCCTCATTTCAGCTACAAAAAGGTCAAAATTGTCATCAACTGGGGAATCACTGTCCCATAATGCTGAAGCCCACGCTAGTGCATTACCCTTAAGTGACCCCATAATGTAAGCGATCTTCGCCTTTTCAGTGGGGTAGGTGAGAGGCTGCTGACTGAAAACTAGGGAACACTGGATCAAAAAGGCTCTGCACGTACCCATGTCTCCAGAATAGCACTCTGGCGCAGGAATGAAGGGCTCACGAGCTCGTGGCAGGTGTGACAGGAGAGTGGGAGCAGGCGGAGGTGCCGCTGGTAGTGGAAGCGCTGTGATGTGGGAGGCCAGTAAGTCCAATTGCGCACCCAACTGAGTAACTCGAGTAGCGAGATTCTTAAAGGCTTCCATAGCGTCCCAAAGGGCTTTGCTGTGCTCCGCAACCCGAGAGCCTTGGGCGGCGAGAGCTCCGCGGATAAAGTCCATGTCCGCTGGGTCCATCTTGGCCAGATCGTTCTGTTATGGTTAGACGATGCAGGACCCAAGAGCAGACAGAGGCGAAGTAGGATTTAAATAAAAAGGTTTATTTAACGAGGTGGGGAGCAGGTGGTGAATGGGGAAGCCAGGGTAGTGCAGCAGGTAGGTAGACTGGAGGTAGTGATCCGGGTAACTGCAGGCAGAGGAAAACACAAGTTAAGAAGGATCACAAAACTACACGAGAAACTAGAAAGAGCGAGTACTATCAACTGGAGCCAGGCGTGAATAGTTACCACTGTAGGGAATGATAACGATCTGGCGACGACAGCAGGGAAACCAGGAGTAGATGTAGGTGAGTTGATTGGTGATGAGAACCAGGTGTGGAGACAGACAGGGGGAGTGGGAGTGGCAGAAGGAGGAGGAGCGCACAGCAGCCAGCTGTGATCACAACAGTTCATGTTAACAATGAAAGGAACAATTAAAAAGAACCTGATATCCCACTTTTACAGGCGGCTTCAAGATAATGTAATTGGAAACACTTGGGAAACGAAACAGAAATGGGAATTAGAAATTAATATTTATATCACTGATGAGATGTGGGAAAATTCGCTCCTTAATGGTCATAAATTAACCAGTAGTCCTACCTGGAGGGAATTTGAGTGGAAAACTAAAATAAGATTTTTTAAGACCCCACGTATGTTAGCGAGATACAGCAACACCTCAGATCTATGCTGGAGAGAATGCGGCAAGATTGGAGATCATACTCACATTTTCTGGGATTGCCCCAAACTTGATCAGAGATATTCAATTTGAGATCAAACTAATTATGGGGCTAGACCTGCCACTAGAGCCAGACATTTTTATATTGGGAAAGACTCCAGGAAACACAACAAGCAAAAATCAGGCTTATCTAATCTGGGTGTTGCTGTTGATCGCAAAAAAGATGATAACTGTGTTATGGAGGAATGTTAAACCACCAACTGTCCAACAATGGAGGGTAAGAGTAAAAAATGTATATCTGATGGAGAGTATTACAGCCAAACTCCAACTCAGGACTGATGCTTTTACTGCTAAATGGGAACCTATAATACTGCAGCTACAGAGACTGATCGAGGACACAAACTCTCCATAACAGAGAGGAAGTCTCTCCCGACGAGCACGTGATGTGGTAAAAATATGTTGAGACATGTGTTGTTGTTTTTTTGCACGTGTGTTTCTTTGTATTTTCACAGATAATGTATTCTTTCAGAGCTGCAGCAGAAGGAAAATTCCCAGTTATTAGGTTTTTTTGCTGGCACAAAACCATGAAGAGGGTGAATGATTGAAGCCACAATAACTTTCATTTCATTGTACATATCAATTTATCATATTTGGCCATTGTATTGAGGTAGACTTAGACATTATGATAGACCTGTATTGATTGTTACCAACCTCTCTGTTAATGCACTGAGTACTTACATTGCAAGACTGAAGAACTCACTGTCATCTGCTCTCAGGAACACTGGGAGTGCATGAAGGGCCAGGGTTCGTCTCATGTGGACATCATGTTGTTCCTAGATTGACAATCAAAAAATAATAATACAAATAGTTTACCAACACATTAAACCAAGATTACTCAAATGTATACATACAGTGACAGAAAATAGATTTCATTTAACATCTAATTAGAAACATCTGTAAATCATATGCTTGTGCAAGCAACAGAGAAAGTTGGTAGCACCAGTGCTACTAGTGAAAGCCCTGACAGAAAATATTATAGAATAAAATATTGAAGGTCTTTGTTTTGTATTATTTGTTCAGTGCAGCCTAATGAACATTTTTAAATTGGGCTTGTAAATAGCATCTTAAAGTGATAATGTATCAGAAAATTTGTCTGGGTGAGAAACATAATCCAACAAAAATTGACTAATGGCAATTATAATTACATAGCAGTATCAACCTAGGCATTACAACACAATTACATAATCAAATGTGATTAATTTTGTCCCCATGGCCAAGTTCATCTTAACTCACCTGGAGATCACAAATCCCTAGGATCCGCCGCAGAGCGTCTGCTGTCTTGCCAGACCGTGAGGCCTTCTGCCTGTACAAGGCGATCAATGTTGGTGTACCGATCCAGCCCCCAGTAGAATTGGTTTTGTAGGTTCACATTTGTTGTGCGATGGAGCTCCGCAAACACCTGCAGACATACAAATACACACAAATATGGAAAGATTAATGAAGAGTTTTAAAAGCAAATGTGATGCATCAATTACTTGTTTTAAGCAGCATTGCTGGCTAAATGAGAAAGTAAAAATGTGCTATATTGATGAATTTTGTTGCCTGTGTAAATAGATAAAGAGTGTGGGGGATGGCAACACGTATGATAAGAAAAAAGAGGAATAGTTTTTACCTGTGACTCCATTTCCAGGGCTGGCAAAAAGTCCTGCACAGAGTGTGGTCGGTCTGTTAGAGTGAATCTCATGGCAACACCTGTTGCAACATTTTTTATTTTTATTTTTATTTTTTCAACTTTTTATTTATCCTCAAGAGACCAATTGAGGGGTGACCCTCATTCACAATGATGTCGAGTTCAAAACAAATTCAAAGGAAAAACAACAATACATAAACAATATTCAATGCAAAAACATCAAATACACAACAACAGGTGAAGAGAAAAAAACTATTGAAACATTTACATAGTGGTGAAGAGTGGCAGCAATTAAAATTAAATGGGTGAAAGTACAATATAGCCTAATTAAAACAGTTACAGGTAGAGTTTGGCAGATTTAAGATAGTTTGTTTAAATTGGTTAAAAGATATGAAGGTATTTAGTTTAATTTGTTGCTGTCAGTTGTTCCAGGAGTCGGGGGCACTGAAGCTAAAAGCTGTCTTTCCCAGCTCAGACCGGGCTTGTGGGACATAAAGCATAAGCATGTCAGTGGAGCGGGTCTGATAAAGCCCATCTGAAATTTGCAGCATTTCTGTTAAATAACGAGGAAGCTTCCCGGTCAAGGCTTTGTAAATAAAAATGTGCGTCACGTCTCTCTTTAAGGGAGGACCACCCAACCTTTTCATATAAAAGACAATGGTGTGTGTCATAAGCATCTCCTGTGATGAACCTTAAAGCAGAGTGAAGAACAGAGTCCAGGGGCCTCATTTATAAAGCTTTCTACGCACAAAAACCTTGCGTAGACGGCAGAAATGTGCGGTCAAATGTGCGGTGGCAAAACGGTGGTATTTATAAAATAGTTCTTTGCGGAGAAGTGTGCGTATTCCCACGCAAACTTTTGACCATGCGTAGAGCTCACACAAGGTTTTGCTGACTCGGGGAATCAGCGACACTCAATGGCCACACCACGAAATAAAGCTCTGTCATCGGAAAAACACACATATCCTTGGCACCCAATATATTTCATCAATTATATGTGCGTACCTATTGTTGTGAATATAGGCTACTGTTACAGCACATTTGAACAAAGTTGAAAATTAGCCTATATTCAGTGAGAGCTGAAGAAAGAAGCAATAAAACTTCACTGAAAGCTGATGATAAAATTTGCTTAATATTTCAATGCAAATACTATATATAACTACTGTAGCATGCTGAGTTCTGCTTGGCAAGCCATGAAAGACTCTTGAAAGCCATTTAGAACAAAAGTTACAGCACATTTGAACAAAGTTGAAAATTAGCCTTATTTCAGTGAGAGCTGCAGAAAGAAGCAATAAAACTTCACTGAAAGCTGATGATAAAATTTGCTTAATATTTCAATGCAAATCTTATATAAACTACTGTAGCATGCTGAGTTCTGCTTGGCAAGCCATGAAAGACTCTGAAACCATTTAGAACAAAAGTACAGCACATTTGAACAAAGTTGAAAAGTAGCCTTATTTCAGTGAGAGCTGCAGAAAGAAGCAATAAAACTTCACTGAAAGCTGATGATAAAATTTGCTTAATATTTCAATGCAAATACTATATATAACTTGTATGGCAGTGAGTTCTGCTTGGCAGCCATGAAAGACTCTTGTAAACCATTTGGAACAAAGTTACAGCACATTTGAACAAAGTTGAAAAGTAGCCTTATTTCAGTGAGAGCTGAGAAAGAAGCAATAAAATTTCACTGAAAGCTGATGATAGAAAATCTGCTATATTTCAATGCAAACAAAAACTTTGTGATCATAAGTTCGCTTGCATGCATGAAAGATACTTATAAGCTATAAGAAGCAAAAATTACAGCACTTTGAACAAATTTGAAAAGCCTTATTCAGTGTAGATGCAAAAAAGCAATAAAACTTCATGAAAGCTGATGATAAAATTTGCTTAAAATTTCATGCAAATACTATATAACTTGTTAGGCATTGATTTGCTGCAACATGAAAGACTCTGAAAATATTGAACAAAAGTTCACATTGAGCAAGTTGAAAAGTAGCATTATTTCATGAAGCTGAGAAAAAGCAATAAATTTCACTGAAAGCTGATATAATGCTTAATATTTAAGCATACTTATATAACTATGTAGCATGCAGTTCTGCTTGGCAGCCATGAAAGACTCTTGAAACCATTAGAACAAGTTACAGCACATTTGAACAAAGTTGAAATGCCTTTTTCAGAAGTGCTGAAAAAGCATATAAAACTCACTGAAAGAGAAAAATTGCTTAATATTTCATGAAAATACTTATATATACAGTAAACAGTTAATCTGCTTGGCAAGCATGAAATGACTCTTGAAGCCATTTGAACAAATTACAGCACATTTGAACAAAGTTGAAATAGCCTATTTCAGTGAAGCTGAGAAAGAAGCAATAAAACTTCCGAAAGCTGATGATAAAATTGCTTAATATTATGAAATACTATATATACTATGTAGCATGCTGAGTTCTGCTTGCAAGCCGAATCTGACATGAAATTACAGCCATTTGAACAAAGTTAAAATTAGCCTTATTTCAGTGAGAGCTGCAGAAAGAAGCTAGAAAACTCACTGAAACTGATGAAAAATTTGCTTAATATTTCAATGCAAATACTATATAAATAATTGTAGCATGCTGAGTTCTGCTTGGCAAGCCATGAAAGACTCTTGAAAGCCATTTAGAACAAAAGTTACAGCACATTTGACAAAGTTGAAAATTAACCTTATTTCAGTGAGAGCTGAAGAAAGAAGCAATAAAACTTCACTGAAAGCTGATGATAAAATTTGCTTAATATTTCAATGCAAATACTATATATAACTACTGTAGCATGCTGAGTTCTGCTTGGCAAGCCATGAAAGACTCTTGAAAGCCATTAGAACAAAAGTTACAGCACATTTGAACAAAGTTGAAAATTAGCCTTATTTCAGTGAGAGCTGCAGAAAGAAGCAATAAAATTTCACTGAAAGCTGATGATAAAATTTGCTTAATATTTCAATGCAAATACTATATATAACTACTGTAGCATGCTGAGTTCTGCTTGGCAAGCCATGAAAGACTCTTGAAAGCCATTTGGAACAAAAGTTACAGCACATTTGAACAAAGTTGAAAATTAGCCTTATTTCAGTGAGAGCTGAAGAAGAAGCAATAAAACTTCACTGAAAGCTGATGATAAAATTGCTTAATATTTCAATGCAAATACTATATATAACTTACTGTGCATGTGAGTTCTGCTTGGCAAGCCATGAAAGACTCTTGTAAACCATTTGGAACAAAAGTTACAGCACATTTGAACAAAGTTGAAAAGTAGCCTTATTTCAGTGAGAGCTGAAGAAAGAAGCAATAAAATTTCACTGAAAGCTGATGATAAAATTTGCTTAATATTTCAATGCAAATACTATATATAACTACTGTAGCATGCTGAGTTCTGCTTGGCAAGCCATGAAAGACTCTTGTGAAAGCCATTTAGAACAAAAGTTACAGCACATTTGAACAAAGTTGAAAATAGCCTTATTTCAGTGAGAGCTGAAGAAAGAAGCAATAAAATTTCACTGAAAGCTGATGATAAAATCTGCTTAATATTTCAATGCAAATACTATATATAACTTGTTTGGCATGTTGAGTTCTGCTTGGCAAGCCATGAAAGACTCTGTAAACCATTTGGAACAAAAGTTACAGCACATTTGAACAAAGTTGAAAATTAGCCTTATTTCAGTGAGAGCTGCAGAAAGAAGCAATAAAACTTCACTGAAAGCTGATGATAAAATTGCTTAATATTTCAATGCAAATACTATATATAACTTGTATTGGCATGTTGAGTTCTGCTTGGCAAGCCATGAAAGACTCTTGAAAGCCATTTAGAACAAAAGTTACAGCACATTTGAACAAAGTTGAAAATTAGCCTTATTTCAGTGAGAGCTGCAGAAAAGAAGCAATAAAACTTCACTGAAAGCTGATGATAAAATTTGCTTAATATTTCAATGCAAATACTATATATAATACAAAAAAAAAAAAAAAAAAAAAAAAAAAAAAAAAAAAAAAAAAAAAAAAAAAAAAAAAAAAAAAAAAAAAAAAAAAAAAAAAAAAAAAAAAAAAAAAAAAAAAAAAAAAAAAAAAAAAAAAAAAAAAAAAAAAAAAAAAAAAAAAAAAAAAAAAAAAAAAAAAAAAAAAAAAAAAAAAAAAAAAAAAAAAAAAAAAAAAAAAAAAAAAAATAAATTGTTAATATTTCAATGCAAATACTATATATAACTATGTAGCATGTGAGTTCTGCTTGGCAAGCCATGAAAGACTCTTGTAAACCATTTGAACAAAAGTTACAGCACATTTGAACAAAGTTGAAAATTAGCCTTATTTCAGTGAGAGCTGCAGAAAGAAGCAATAAAACTTCACTGAAAGCTGATGATAAAATTTGCTTAATATTTCAATGCAAATACTATATATAACTACTGTAGCATGCTGAGTTCTGCTTGGCAAGCCATGAAAGACTCTTGAAAGCCATTTGGAACAAAAGTTACAGCACATTTGAACAAAGTTGAAAATTAGCCTTATTTCAGTGAGAGCTGCAGAAAGAAGCAATAAAACTTCACTGAAAGCTGATGATAAAATTGCTTAATATTTCAATGCAAATACTATATATAACTACTGTAGCATGTGAGTTCTGCTTGGCAAGCCATGAAAGACTCTTGAAACCATTTGAACAAAAGTTACAGCACATTTGAACAAAGTTGAAAATTAGCCTTATTTCAGTGAGAGCTGAGAAAGAAGCAATAAAATTCACTGAAAGCTGATGATAAAATTTGCTTAATATTTCAATGCAAATACTATATATAACTACTGTAGCATGCTGAGTTCTGCTTGGCAAGCCATGAAAGACTCTTGTAAACCATTTGGAACAAAAGTTACAGCACATTTGAACAAAGTTGAAAATTAGCCTTATTTCAGTGAGAGCTGCAAGAAAGAAGCAATAAAATTCACTGAAAGCTGATGATAAAATTTGCTTAATATTTCAATGCAAATACTATATATAACTACTGTAGCATGCTGAGTTCTGCTTGGCAAGCCATGAAAGACTCTTGAAAGCCATTTAGAACAAAAGTTACAGCACATTTGAACAAAGTTGAAAATTAGCCTTATTTCAGTGAGAGCTGAGAAAGAAGCAATAAAATTCACTGAAAGCTGATGATAAAATTTGCTTAATATTTCAATGCAAATACTATATATAACTATGTATTGCATGTGAGTTCTGCTTGGCAAGCATGAAAGACTCTTGTAAACCATTTGGAACAAAAGTTACAGCACATTTGAACAAAGTTGAAAATGTAGCCTTATTTCAGTGAGAGCTGAAGAAAGAAGCAATAAAATTTCACTGAAAGCTGATGATAAAATTTGCTTAATATTTCAATGCAAATACTATATATAATACTGTAGCATGCTGAGTTCTGCTTGGCAAGCCATGAAAGACTCTTGAAAGCCATTTAGAACAAAAGTTACAGCACATTTGAACAAAGTTGAAAATTAGCCTTATTTCAGTGAGAGCTGCAGAAAGAAGCAATAAAACTTCACTGAAAGCTGATGATAAAATTGCTTAATATTTCAATGCAAATACTATATATAACTACTGTAGCATGTGAGTTCTGCTTGGCAAGCATGAAAGACTCTTGAAAGCCATTTGAACAAAAGTTACAGCACATTTGAACAAAGTTGAAAATTAGCCTTATTTCAGTGAGAGCTGAAGAAAGAAGCAATAAACTTCACTGAAAGCTGATGATAAAATTTGCTTAATTATTTCAATGCAAATACTATATATAACTTGTTTGCATGTGAGTTCTGCTTGGCAAGCCATGAAAGACTCTTGTAAACCATTTGGAACAAAAGTTACAGCACATTTGAACAAAGTTGAAAATTAGCCTTATTTCAGTGAGAGCTGCAGAAAGAAGCAATAAAACTTCACTGAAAGCTGATGATAAAATTTGCTTAATATTTCAATGCAAATACTATATATAACTACTGTAGCATGCTGAGTTCTGCTTGGCAAGCCATGAAAGACTCTTGAAAGCCATTTAGGAACAAAAGTTACAGCACATTTGAACAAAGTTGAAAATTAGCCTTATTTCAGTGAGAGCTGAAGAAAGAAGCAATAAAACTTCACTGAAAGCTGATGATAAAATTTGCTTAATATTTCAATGCAAATACTATATATAACTTGTGTGGCATGTGAGTTCTGCTTGGCAAGCCATGAAAGACTCTTGTAAACCATTTGGAACAAAAGTTACAGCACATTTGAACAAAGTTGAAAAGTAGCCTTATTTCAGTGAGAGCTGCAGAAAGAAGCAATAAAACTTCACTGAAAGCTGATGATAAAATTGCTTAATATTTCAATGCAAATACTATATATATAACTTGTGGCATGTGAGTTCTGCTTGGCAAGCCATGAAAGACTCTTGTAAGCCATTTAAACAAAAGTTACAGCACATTTGAACAAAGTTGAAAATTAGCCTTATTTCAGTGAGAGCTGCAGAAAGAAGCAATAAAACTTCACTGAAAGCTGATGATAAAATTTGCTTAATATTTCAATGCAAATACTATATATAACTTGTGTGCATGCTGAGTTCTGCTTGGCAAGCCATGAAAGACTCTTGAAAGCCATTTGAACAAAAGTTACAGCACATTTGAACAAAGTTGAAAATAGCCTTATTTCAGTGAGAGCTGAAGAAAGAAGCAATAAAACTTCACTGAAAGCTGATGATAAAATTTGCTTAATATTTCAATGCAAATACTATATATAACTACTGTAGCATGCTGAGTTCTGCTTGCAAGCCATGAAAGACTCTTGAAAGCCATTTAGAACAAAAGTTACAGCACATTTGAACAAAGTTGAAAATTAGCCTTATTTCAGTGAGAGCTGCAGAAAGAAGCAATAAAACTTCACTGAAAGCTGATGATAAAATTGCTTAATATTTCAATGCAAATACTATATATAACTACTGTAGCATGCTGAGTTCTGCTTGGCAAGCCATGAAAGACTCTTGAAACCATTTGGAACAAAAGTTACAGCACATTTGAACAAAGTTGAAAATTAGCCTTATTTCAGTGAGAGCTGCAGAAAGAAGCAATAAAATTCACTGAAAGCTGATGATAAAATTGCTTAATATTTCAATGCAAATACTATATATAACTTGTTGGCATGTGAGTTCTGCTTGGCAAGCCATGAAAGACTCTTGAAACCATTTGAACAAAAGTTACAGCACATTTGAACAAAGTTGAAAATTAGCCTTATTTCAGTGAGAGCTGCAGAAAGAAGCAATAAAACTTCACTGAAAGCTGATGATAAAATTTGCTTAATATTTCAATGCAAATACTATATATAACTACTGTAGCATGCTGAGTTCTGCTTGGCAAGCCATGAAAGACTCTTGAAAGCCATTTAGAACAAAAGTTACAGCACATTTGAACAAAGTTGAAAATTAGCCTTATTTCAGTGAGAGCTGCAGAAAGAAGCAATAAAATTCACTGAAAGCTGATGATAAAATTGCTTAATATTTCAATGCAAATACTATATATAACTTGTTTGGCATGTTGAGTTCTGCTTGGCAAGCCATGAAAGACTCTTGTAAACCATTTGGAACAAAAGTTACAGCACATTTGAACAAAGTTGAAAAGTAGCCTTATTTCAGTGAGAGCTGCAGAAAGAAGCAATAAAACTTCACTGAAAGCTGATGATAAAATTTGCTTAATATTTCAATGCAAATACTATATATAACTACTGTAGCATGCTGAGTTCTGCTTGGCAAGCCATGAAAGACTCTTGAAAGCCATTTAGAACAAAAGTTACAGCACATTTGAACAAAGTTGAAAATTAGCCTTATTTCAGTGAGAGCTGCAGAAAGAAGCAATAAAATTTCACTGAAAGCTGATGATAAAATTGCTTAATATTTCAATGCAAATACTATATATAACTTGATTTGGCATGTTGAGTTCTGCTTGCAAGCCATGAAAGACTCTTGAAACCATTTAGAACAAAAGTTACAGCACATTTGAACAAAGTTGAAAATTAGCCTTATTTCAGTGAGAGCTGCAGAAAGAAGCAATAAAACTTCACTGAAAGCTGATGATAAAATTTGCTTAATATTTCAATGCAAATACTATATATAACTACTGTAGCATGCTGAGTTCTGCTTGGCAAGCCATGAAAGACTCTTGAAAGCCATTTAGAACAAAAGTTACAGCACATTTGAACAAAGTTGAAAAGTTAGCCTTATTTCAGTGAGAGCTGCAGAAAGAAGCAATAAAACTTCACTGAAAGCTGATGATAAAATTGCTTAATATTTCAATGCAAATACTATATATAACTAGCTTTTAGGCATGCTGAGTTCTGCTTGGCAAGCCATGAAAGACTCTTGTAAACCATTTAGAACAAAAGTTACAGCACATTTGAACAAAGTTGAAAATTAGCCTTATTTCAGTGAGAGCTGCAGAAAGAAGCAATAAAACTTCACTGAAAGCTGATGATAAAATTTGCTTAAATTTCAATGCAAATACTAATATAACTACTGTAGCATGCTGAGTTCTGCTTGGCAAGCCATGAAAGACTCTTGAAACCATTTAGAACAAAAGTTACAGCACATTTGAACAAAGTTGAAAATTAGCCTTATTTCAGTGAGAGCTGCAGAAAGAAGCAATAAAACTTCACTGAAAGCTGATGATAAAATTGCTTAATATTTCAATGCAAATACTATATAACTACTGTAGCATGCTGAGTTCTGCTTGGCAAGCCATGAAAGACTCTTGAAAGCCATTTAGAACAAAAGTTACAGCACATTTGAACAAAGTTGAAAATTAGCCTTATTTCAGTGAGAGCTGCAGAAAGAAGCAATAAAACTTCACTGAAAGCTGATGATAAAATTTGCTTAATATTTCAATGCAAATACTATATATAACTACTGTAGCATGCTGAGTTCTGCTTGGCAAGCCATGAAAGACTCTTGAAAGCCATTTAGAACAAAAGTTACAGCACATTTGAACAAAGTTGAAAATTAGCCTTATTTCAGTGAGAGCTGAAGAAAGAAGCAATAAAACTTCACTGAAAGCTGATGATAAAATTTGCTTAATATTTCAATGCAAATACTATATATAACTACTGTAGCATGCTGAGTTCTGCTTGGCAAGCCATGAAAGACTCTTGTAAACCATTTGGAACAAAAGTTACAGCACATTTGAACAAAGTTGAAAAGTAGCCTTATTTCAGTGAGAGCTGAAGAAAGAAGCAATAAAATTCACTGAAAGCTGATGATAAAATTGCTTAATATTTCAATGCAAATACTATATATAACTTGTTTGCATGTTGAGTTCTGCTTGGCAAGCCATGAAAGACTCTTGTAAACCATTTGGAACAAAAGTTACAGCACATTTGAACAAAGTTGAAAATAGCCTTATTTCAGTGAGAGCTGAGAAAGAAGCAATAAAATTTCACTGAAAGCTGATGATAAAATCTGCTTAATATTTCAATGCAAATACTATATATAATACTTGTTGGCATGTTGAGTTCTGCTTGGCAAGCCATGAAAGACTCTTGAAACCATTTGAACAAAAGTTACAGCACATTTGAACAAAGTTGAAAATTAGCTTATTTCAGTGAGAGCTGCAGAAAGAAGCAATAAAACTTCACTGAAAGCTGATGATAAAATTTGCTTAATAATTTCAATGCAAATACTATATATAACTACTGTAGCATGCTGAGTTCTGCTTGGCAAGCCATGAAAGACTCTTGAAACCATTTGAACAAAAGTTACAGCACATTTGAACAAAGTTGAAAATTAGCCTTATTTCAGTGAGAGCTGAGAAAGAAGCAATAAAACTTCACTGAAAGCTGATGATAAAATTTGCTTAATATTTCAATGCAAATACTATATATATAACTACTGTAGCATGCTGAGTTCTGCTTGGCAAGCCATGAAAGACTCTTGAAAGCCATTTAGAACAAAAGTTACAGCACATTTGAACAAAGTTGAAAATTAGCCTTATTTCAGTGAGAGCTGCAGAAAGAAGCAATAAAACTTCACTGAAAGCTGATGATAAAATTGCTTAATATTTCAATGCAAATACTATATATAACTATGTTTGGCATGCTGAGTTCTGCTTGGCAAGCCATGAAAGACTCTTGTAAACCATTTGGAACAAAAGTTACAGCACATTTGAACAAAGTTGAAAAGTTGCCTTATTTCAGTGAGAGCTGAAGAAAGAAGCAATAAAATTTCACTGAAAGCTGATGATAAAATTTGCTTAATATTTCAATGCAAATACTATATATAACTTGTTTGGCATGTTGAGTTCTGCTTGGCAAGCCATGAAAGACTCTTGTAAACCATTTGGAACAAAAGTTACAGCACATTTGAACAAAGTTGAAAATTAGCCTATATTTCAGTGAGAGCTGCAGAAAGAAGCAATAAAACTTCACTGAAAGCTGATGATAAAATTTGCTTAATATTTCAATGCAAATACTATATATAACTACTGTTAGCATGCTGAGTTCTGCTTGGCAAGCCATGAAAGACTCTTGTAAACCATTTGGAACAAAAGTTACAGCACATTTGAACAAAGTTGAAAATTAGCCTTATTTCAGTGAGAGCTGCAGAAAGAAGCAATAAAACTTCACTGAAAGCTGATGATAAAATTTGCTTAATATTTCAATGCAAAATACTATATATAACTACTGTAGCATGCTGAGTTCTGCTTGGCAAGCCATGAAAGACTCTTGAAAGCCATTTAGAACAAAAGTTACAGCACATTTGAACAAAGTTGAAAATTAGCCTTATTTCAGTGAGAGCTGAAGAAAGAAGCAATAAAATTTCACTGAAAGTGATGATAAAATTGCTTAATATTTCAATGCAAATACTATATATAACTACTGTTTGGCATGTTGAGTTCTGCTTGGCAAGCCATGAAAGACTCTTGTAAACCATTTGGAACAAAAGTTACAGCACATTTGAACAAAGTTGAAAAGTAGCCTTATTTCAGTGAGAGCTGCAGAAAGAAGCAATAAAACTTCACTGAAAGCTGATGATAAAATTTGCTTAATATTTCAATGCAAATACTATATATAACTATGTGCATGCTGAGTTCTGCTTGGCAAGCCATGAAAGACTCTTGTAAACCATTTGGAACAAAAGTTACAGCACATTTGAACAAAGTTGAAAATTAGCCTTATTTCAGTGAGAGCTGAAGAAAGAAGCAATAAAACTTCACTGAAAGCTGATGATAAAATTTGCTTAATATTTCAATGCAAATATATTATAAAACTATGTAGCATGCTGAGTTCTGCTTGGCAAGCCATGAAAGACTCTTGTAAACCATTTGGAACAAAAGTTACAGCACATTTGAACAAAGTTGAAAATGTAGCCTTATTTCAGTGAGAGCTGAAGAAAGAAGCAATAAAACTTTCACTGAAAGCTGATGATAAAATTTGCTTAATATTTCAATGCAAATACTATATATAACTACTGTGGCATGTTGAGTTCTGCTTGGCAAGCCATGAAAGACTCTTGAAAGCCATTTTAGAACAAAAGTTACAGCACATTTGAACAAAGTTGAAAATTAGCCTTATTTCAGTGAGAGCTGAAGAAAGAAGCAATAAAATTTCACTGAAAGCTGATGATAAAATCTGCTTAATATTTCAATGCAAATACTATATATAACTTGTTGGCATGTTGAGTTCTGCTTGGCAAGCCATGAAAGACTCTTGTAAACCATTTGGAACAAAAGTTACAGCACATTTGAACAAAGTTGAAAAGTAGCCTTATTTCAGTGAGAGCTGAAGAAAGAAGCAATGAAATTTCACTGAAAGCTGATGATAAAATCTGCTTAATATTTCAATGCAAATACTATATATAACTTGTTTGGCATGTTGAGTTCTGCTTGGCAAGCCATGAAAGACTCTTGTAAACCATTTGGAACAAAAGTTACAGCACATTTGAACAAAGTAGAAAATTAGCCGTATTTCAGTGAGAGCTGCAGAAAGAAGCAATAAAACTTCACTGAAAGCTGATGATAAAATTTGCTTAATATTTTAATGCAAATACTTTATATAACTACTGTTGCATGCTGAGTTCTGCTTGGCAAGCCATGAAAGACTCTTGTAAACCATTTGGAACAAAAGTTAAAGCACATTTGAACAAAGTTGAAAAGTTAGCCTTATTTCAGTGAGAGCTGCAGAAAGACGCAATAAAACTTCACTGAAAGCTGATGATAAAATTTGCTTAATATTTCAATGCAAATACTATATATAACTACTGTAGCATGCTGAGTTCTGCTTGGCAAGCCATGAAAGACTCTTGAAAGCCATTTAGAACAAAAGTTAAAGCACATTTGAACAAAGTTGAAAAGTAGCCTTATTTCAGTGAGAGCTGAAGAAAGAAGCAATAAAATTTCACTGAAAGCTGATGATAAAATCTGCTTAATATTTCAATGCAAATACTATATATAACTTGTTTGGCATGTTGAGTTCTGCTTGGCAAGCCATGAAAGACTCTTGTAAACCATTTGGAACAAAAGTTACAGCACATTTGAACAAAGTTGAAAAGTAGCCTTATTTCAGTGAGAGCTGAAGAAAGAAGCAATAAAATTTCACTGAAAGCTGATGATAAAATCTGCTTAATATTTCAATGCAAATACTATATATAACTTGTTTGGCATGTTGAGTTCTGCTTGGCAAGCCATGAAAGACTCTTGTAAACCATTTGGAACAAAAGTTACAGCACATTTGAACAAAGTTGAAAATTAGCCTTATTTCAGTGAGAGCTGCAGAAAGAAGCAATAAAACTTCACTGAAAGCTGATGATAAAATTTGCTTAATATTTCAATGCAAATACTATATATAACTACTGTAGCATGCTGAGTTCTGCTTGGCAAGCCATGAAAGACTCTTGAAAGCCATTTAGAACAAAAGTTACAGCACATTTGAACAAAGTTGAAAATTAGCCTTATTTCAGTGAGAGCTGCAGAAAGAAGCAATAAAACTTCACTGAAAGCTGATGACAAAATTTGCTTAAAATTTCAATGCAAATACTATATATAACTACTGTAGCATGCTGAGTTCTGCTTGGCAAGCCATGAAAGACTCTTGTAAACCATTTGGAACAAAAGTTACAGCACATTTGAACAAAGTTGAAAATTAGCCTTATTTCAGTGAGAGCTGAAGAAAGAAGCAATAAAATTTCACTGAAAGCTGATGATAAAATCTGCTTAATATTTCAATGCAAATACTATATATAACTTGTTTGGCATGTTGAGTTCTGCTTGGCAAGCCATGAAAGACTCTTGTAAACCATTTGGAACAAAAGTTACAGCACATTTGAACAAAGTTGAAAAGTAGCCTTATTTCAGTGAGAGCTGAAGAAAGAAGCAATGCAATTTCACTGAAAGCTGATGATAAAATCTGCTTAATATTTCAATGCAAATACTATATATAACTTGTTTGGCATGTTGAGTTCTGCTTGGCAAGCCATGAAAGACTCTTGTAAACCATTTAGAACAAAAGTTACAGCACATTTGAACAAAGTTGAAAATTAGCCTTATTTCAGTGAGAGCTGCAGAAAGAAGCAATAAAACTTCACTGAAAGCTGATGATAAAATTTGCTTAATATTTCAATGCAAATACTATATATAACTACTGTAGCATGCTGAGTTCTGCTTGGCAAGCCATGAAAGACTCTTGTAAAGCCATTTAGAACAAAAGTTACAGCACATTTGAACAAAGTTGAAAATTAGCCTTATTCATGAGAGCTGAGAAAGAAGCAATAAAACTTCACTGAAAGCTGATGATAAAATTTGCTTAATATTTCAATCAAATACTATATATAACTCTGTGCATGCTGAGTTCTGCTTGGCAAGCCATGAAAGACTCTTGAAACCATTTGAACAAAAGTTACAGCACATTTGAACAAAGTTGAAAATTAGCCTTATTTCAGTGAGAGCTGAGAAAAGCAATAAAATTTCACTGAAGCTGATGATAAAATTGCTTAATATTTCAATGCAAATACTATATATAACTTGTGCATGTGATTCTGCTTGGCAAGCCAGAAAGACTCTTGAAACATTTGAACAAAAGTTACAGCAATTTGAACAAAGTTGAAATAGCCTTATTTCAGGAGCTGAAGAAAGAAGCAATAAAATTCACTGAAAGCTGATGATAAAATTGCTTAATATTTCAATGCAAATACTATATATAACTTGGCATGTGAGTTCTGCTTGGCAGCCATGAAAGACTCTTGAAACCATTTGGAACAAAAGTTACAGCACATTTGAACAAAGTTGAAAATAGCCTTATTTCAGTGAGAGCTGAGAAAGAAGCATAAAATTCACTGAAAGCTGATGATAAAATTGCTTAATATTTCAATCAATACTTATATAACTTGTGCATGTGAGTTCTGCTTGGCAAGCATGAAAGACTCTTGAAACCATTTGAACAAAAGTTACAGCACATTTGAACAAAGTTGAAATTAGCCTTATTTCAGTGAGAGCTGAAGAAGAAGCATAAAATTCACTGAAAGCTGATGATAAAATTGCTTAATATTTCAATGCAAATACTATATAAACTATGAGCATGCTGAGTTCTGCTTGGCAAGCATGAAAGACTCTTGTAAACCATTTGAACAAAAGTTACAGCACATTTGAACAAAGTTGAAAAGCCTTATTTCAGTGAGAGCTGAGAAAGAAGCAATAAAACTTCACTGAAAGCTGATGATAAAATTGCTTAATATTTCAATCAAATACTATTATAACTACTGTAGCATGTGAGTTCTGCTTGGCAAGCCATGAAAGACTCTTGAAACCATTTGAACAAAAGTTACAGCACATTGAACAAAGTTGAAATTAGCTTATTTCAGTGAGAGCTGAAGAAAGAAGCAATAAAATTTCACTGAAAGCTGATGATAAAATTGCTTAATATTTCAATGCAAATACTATATATAACTTTGCATGCTGAGTTCTGTTGGCAAGCCATGAAAGACTCTTGAAACCATTTGAAAAAGTTACAGCACATTTGAACAAAGTTGAAATAGCTTATTTCAGTGAGAGCTGAGAAAGAAGCAATAATTCATGAAAGCTGATGATAAAATTGCTTAATATTTCAATGCAAATACTATATATAACTATGTGCATGTGAGTTCTGCTTGGCAAGCCATGAAAGACTCTTGAAACCATTGAACAAAAGTTACAGCACATTTGAACAAAGTTGAAAATTAGCCTTATTTCAGTGAGAGCTGAGAAAGAAGCAATAAAATTCACTGAAAGCTGATGATAAAATTTGCTTAATATTTCAATGCAAATACTATATATAACTCTGTAGCATGTGAGTTCTGCTTGGCAAGCCATGAAAGACTCTTGAAACCATTTGAACAAAAGTTACAGCACATTTGAACAAAGTTGAAAATTAGCCTTATTTCAGTGAGAGCTGCAGAAAGAAGCAATAAATTCACTGAAGCTGATGATAAAATTGCTTAATATTTCAATGCAAATACTATATATAACTCTGTAGCATGTGAGTTCTGCTTGGCAAGCCATGAAAGACTCTTGAAACCATTAGAACAAAAGTTACAGCACATTTGAACAAAGTTGAAATTAGCCTTATTTCAGTGAGAGCTGAGAAGGAAGCAATAAAACTTCACTGAAAGCTGATGATAAAATTTGCTTAATATTTCAATGCAAATACTATATATAACTACTGTAGCATGCTGAGTTCTGCTTGGCAAGCCATGAAAGACTCTTGAAAGCCATTTAGAACAAAAGTTACAGCACATTTGAACAAAGTTGAAAATTAGCCTTATTTCAGTGAGAGCTGAAGAAAGAAGCAATAAAATTTCACTGAAAGCTGATGATAAAATCTGCTTAATATTTCAATGCAAATACTATATATAACTTGTTTGGCATGTTGAGTTCTGCTTGGCAAGCCATGAAAGACTCTTGTAAACCATTTGGAACAAAAGTTACAGCACATTTGAACAAAGTTGAAAAGTAGCCTTATTTCAGTGAGAGCTGAAGAAAGAAGCAATGCAATTTCACTGAAAGCTGATGATAAAATCTGCTTAATATTTCAATGCAAATACTATATATAACTTGTTTGGCATGTTGAGTTCTGCTTGGCAAGCCATGAAAGACTCTTGTAAACCATTTGGAACAAAAGTTACAGCACATTTGAACAAAGTTGAAAATTAGCCTTATTTCAGTGAGAGCTGCAGAAAGAAGCAATAAAACTTCACTGAAAGCTGATGATAAAATTTGCTTAATATTTCAATGCAAATACTATATATAACTACTGTAGCATGCTGAGTTCTGCTTGGCAAGCCATGAAAGACTCTTGAAAGCCATTTAGAACAAAAGTTACAGCACATTTGAACAAAGTTGAAAATTAGCCTTATTTCAGTGAGAGCTGCAGAAAGAAGCAATAAAACTTCACTGAAAGCTGATGATAAAATTTGCTTAATATTTCAATGCAAATACTATATATAACTACTGTAGCATGCTGAGTTCTGCTTGGCAAGCCATGAAAGACTCTTGTAAACCATTTGGAACAAAAGTTACAGCACATTTGAACAAAGTTGAAAAGTAGCCTTATTTCAGTGAGAGCTGCAGAAAGAAGCAATAAAACTTCACTGAAAGCTGATGATAAAATTTGCTTAATATTTCAATACAAATACTATATATAACTACTGTAGCATGCTGAGTTCTGCTTGGCAGGCCATGAAAGACTCTTGAAAGCCATTTAGAACAAAAGTTACAGCACATTTGAACAAAGTTGAAAATTAGCCTTATTTCAGTGAGAGCTGCAGAAAGAAGCAATAAAACTTCACTGAAAGCTGATGATAAAATTTGCTTAATATTTCAATGCAAATACTATATATAACTACTGTAGCATGCTGAGTTCTGCTTGGCAAGCCATGAAAGACTCTTGAAAGCCATTTAGAACAAAAGTTACAGCACATTTGAACAAAGTTGAAAATTAGCCTTATTTCAGTGAGAGCTGAAGAAAGAAGCAATAAAACTTCACTGAAAGCTGATGATAAAATTTGCTTAATATTTCAATGCAAATACTATATATAACTACTGTAGCATGCTGAGTTCTGCTTGGCAAGCCATGAAAGACTCTTGAAAGCCATTTAGAACAAAAGTTACAGCACATTTGAACAAAGTTGAAAATTAGCCTTATTTCAGTGAGAGCTGAAGAAAGAAGCAATAAAACTTCACTGAAAGCTGATGATAAAATTTGCTTAATATTTCAATGCAAATACTATATATAACTACTGTAGCATGCTGAGTTCTGCTTGGCAAGCCATGAAAGACTCTTGAAAGCCATTTAGAACAAAAGTTACAGCACATTTGAACAAAGTTGAAAATTAGCCTTATTTCAGTGAGAGCTGCAGAAAGAAGCAATAAAACTTCACTGAAAGCTGATGATAAAATTTGCTTAATATTTCAATGCAAATACTATATATAACTACTGTAGCATGCTGAGTTCTAATGATTATGCCAGTATTCCCTTCACCAGATTTAAACATCCCTAAATTAATATCAGGACGTTTGTGTGTATATATAGCCTGCCAAGTCTATTAGTTCCTTGTTTAGACCTGTTCCACTATAAAGTTTATGTGTTCATCGACCCCTACACTTTTATATGGCAAGAAAAGACCAAAAGCCGATTCACACAATTCCCAAAAGGGTTTACTTTTAACCAAAAACCTTCACACCTTTTATTACCTTAAAGGCTCTGGTTTTAAAGCATGCAACCCTTTGACCCTTGCCTATCTCCAGATCTCCCCCTGTGTTGATCCCCTAATGACCCTTACAATTGTCACTTCTAATTTATCCTAGGTTAAGTCCAACATTCAGACCTTTATCCTTAGATAAGTTTTTAGAAAAAGAGGAGATTAGAGAATAGGTTTTTAATTATTCTGGTGGATGAATACCTCACAATTACCCCTGGCTTCAAAAGACTACCGTTAAGTCCTTACTAAGTTCATACACCTGGATGAGCTAGGCCAATAGATAAATGCAATTCCCCCTTAATTCAAGGAGCGTGTTTTATGGGATGTGTATTCTTTTAAATCAGTAGTGTAGCCGTAGTGTAGGTTTGAATTGCTTACCTCAGGAGCGCCGCGATCTCTTTAAAGAAAAAACCCTACTTAGGTCCTTTTTCCCAACAATTAAACTAAAAATTCAGGCCAAAGATTTATAACGTTTTCAAGAAATTTTATTCAATAAATATAAAAAGATTATACCTTCACAATATAGAAAGAAAAGATAAAATAAAATGAAAGGAAGGAAAATAAGTACCTACTCTCCCATTAAAGTGGTTAATATATGTAGAGAAGTATAAGACCTAACTTATGTGTTTTATGTATTTAGCTTACATTGAATTTAGTTCATGAGTGAGTTATCTACAATAAGGTTTGTCCACTGTCTACACAACTTTAAATATCCTTTATTGGTTGTGGCCGAATCGTTCTCCCAAAGTCATATAAACTTGAATTTCTTCAAATCCATATAACAATGGTGATTTTGCGACGCACAATCTCAGGAAAAGTTGGCTCAACAGCTTTAAAACCTTATCCAAAAAAACTCCTAATTCGGAGCGTTATCAAGTATAAAAGTTTATTCACTGTTTACACAACTTTAAACATCCTTTTTTGGTTGTGGCCGAATCGTTCTCCCAAAGTCATATAAACTTGAATTTCTTCAAATCCATATAACAATGGTGATTTTGCGACGCACAATCTCAGGAAAAGTTGGTTCAACAGCTTTAAACCCTTATCCAAAAAAGCTCCTAATTCGGAGCGTTATCAAGTATAAAAGTTTATTCACTGTTTACACAACTTTAAACATCCTTTTTTGGTTGTGGCCGAATCGTTCTCCCAAAGTCATATAAACTTGAATTTCTTCAAATCCATATAACAATGGTGATTTTGCGACGCACAATCTCAGGAAAAGTTGGTTCAACAGCTCAAAACTTCAACTTGATGCAATTCTACAAACCTGGTTCATCCAATTAGTTACTATCAATAACCTAAATGTTCCCTTACCAAACTTCTCAGAAAAACAAAAGAAGTGGTTCAGAGCTTCTTCCCCTTCTTGAAAAGAAAAACAACTGACTTTCCTCTGCCAAAACCCCTGCTTATATAGGGAGAGCTGGGTGCATGTGGGCTGGTCAACTGAGGGGGGGGTCAGGGTTACAGGCCCCCACTTCCCTCCCTCCACATGCTCATAAAATCCGGACATGTTCGGACATGTCCTTGCACCATAAGGAAGACCACCTATATGTATGTCCTTTAAGACAATCTTAAAACAAGTAAGCAAAAATAAAAATAAAAATAATAATACATCCCCCAACCCCCTTTAGACAGCAAAAGTACACAACCCAAAGTTACACAGAGTTCACCTATCTCAACACCCACACATGTAACTTATGGGAGTACTACATACATCACAGCAGAGCACCCAAACAACCTGCCGCACCGTCCCAAAAACAAAAAACCAAAAACATAAAAACACCAGAAACAGAATATAATACTTGAGTCTAAAACCAAACTCACAGCTCCTGACTGTCAAAAAAAACAAAAAAAAACAAACAAGTAAGGACAAAACAAGAGCAACAAGAATCCCAGGAGCACCCAACCGCAACAACCAACTACACCACACCAGGTGAAAAACAAAAAGTTACAAAATCCAGCAACACCAGAAATAAAACAACAAGCAAAACCATAAGCAATACTGCCTACAGAAGAAAACAAAACAAAACAAAACAACAGAACATACAAAAACAAAAAATAAAAATAAAATAAAATAAAAATAAAAACCTGAAAACGGATCATCAAACCAAAAATAGTAAAAAATAAAATAAAAACAAAAATTCAAAAATCCACATCCAGTGTCTCAGCAAAGATGTCTTACACACACATTGAACATGTCCAGTACTAGCAAACAGCACCATACAAGCAAAGAAATGCAACACACGTCCTTACGTACTGTAACGACTGAAACACCTCGAGCTACAAGTCCAGTAAACAGCATATCTAGAGTCCATAATGCCGTTTGTAAGAGTCCAAAAGCCAAAAATCAGTCCCAAGGAGTGCCACAAAAGCACTCACTAATCCATGTCCATCAGTTCAAACTCATCGTAAAAAGCACCGTCCAGAATAATGTAGTCCGCTACACAGTTATCAGTTATATTCCAGCAGGAAACCCAAGCCCATCTACAGCCCCCAAGGCTATAGATGTAGATCTCGCATCTCACCCTTCCCGACCATGGTCGAGCTGTAGGAGACAGATGAGCCTCCAACTGACTGTCTGTCTGCAGACAGGGGGACTCATCCAACGCCCATTCATGCACGTTTCGATAACGGTTCACTCCAAGCCGAGCATAAGCGATAAGCCCCCAGAACTCCGGATTGAAGATCGCAGTGGGGAACAACTGCCCACGAGCCGCCGTGTAGAAAACCAGCCTTGGCCCAGGGGAGACACCCAGGATAGGGCTACGTCGAGGGGGGCTCACCGCAGCAAACAGGCCTCCATCCAATCGACTGGCATACTCGTGTTCAACTGGCTGGGGGACACTCAAAGGAGGGTCCACCTCCACAGGAACAGGCACCCCCGAGTCCGGAGTCGGAGAAGAACCGGGCTCCAAATCCCGGCAGAAGTTCTCCAACCAGACAGCAGGATCAACCCCGACTTCACCTTCGTCCAGATGTATTGATCCGAAGTCATACTCGTCAAGTTCCGGAAGAACCAACACCGGAACAGGAGAAGGTGTTCTATTCCGGTCATACACCCAGTCCTCGTAGGAATAGAAGACAGGGCTGGAGGCAGGGGAAGGTGATCTCACCACGTGCTGCTCAGGGGACACACGTCGGGGCCTGCAGGATGTTGACACTGATCCCGACGATCGGTCAAAAGAGATTATTGACGAGTCATCATCATCAGACGACACGTCACTGTGCCGCCAAGGCACACTGTCATCACCCCTTGGAGTGACAGCCTCTAGTCTATCAGTCACTACCAGCCCCTCCCACCAAGAGGAAATGAGAGGAGCCGGCTCTATCTCCAACTGGATTTCCATGGACGTATCACTGTTCTGTAAACAGTGATGGCAATAGGAAAAATTAGGGCACAAAAACTGATAAAAATATTTCCAAATATTTGGAAGGTTAAAAAACAAAAACAAAGTAGCAAATCAGGTCAAAAACGGTTTGATGATCAATGTTTCATGAAGTAAAAAACTAAACAAAAAAAAAATATAAATTAAATAAAAACAAAACAAAAATCAAAATAAAATGTAAGGATCTAGGTTCGTTCTGTCTTATAGTCCTTACAAAAATTAAAACAACACCTGGTGTCATGTCTGCCTTCTCTACATGTTGGTTTAGAAAGTAAGCTCCTTTTCACAGAATGTAAAGGAAAAACCCATTAAAGCTTATCCGAAAAAATCCTGTAGGTAAAATAAAATATAAAAATAAAAATGGGAGATTATAATCCCAAATACCTTGTAATATGCAAAAACAATAATAATAATATGTGTGTACCTATACATGGTTGGTACCTAAAAGTAATGGTAAATACTATACTAATACTAACCACAAATCCTGTTTATATAATCAGGCTCCCAACCTTTATTTTTTATTTTTTTTTTTTTCCTACAACTTTCCATATGTACTACTAATGTAACTTAAGGGTATCCCCTTTGAATTTGTGGATGTTGGTAAAATATCATGGCTCAAAGTAATTTTAATCAAGAAAATAAAAGCGTCTCACCCCAGTATGTAGTATGTCCAGCCTAACCTCTGAAGGCATCATTTCTTCCTGGACCGATTCAACACAGTCCAGAGAATCCAGGGTGTCGAAAAACATAGACATAACCACAGCCACTAGATAGTAAGTAAAACTAATGTCTACTTTATGTAATATTCGCCCAAAAATAAATTTTTCTCCCCCAGTAGTGATCCAGGAGTAGTGAGTTCAAAGAAATCCCCAGGGAGTTAGGTAAGATGAAAGAAGGAAAATAACCTATTTTCAGTTTTCAGGTTACAGAGACAGGTCCATCCACTCCACCTTCTTGGGACACTAGTTTGGTTTAATGGATAACAGTCACAAAAAGTGTCCTTTTTAACTGCTATTTTATTACTCAACCCTGCTTGTGTTGAGGAGTAGGACGGCCCTGTTGTCTATTTTTGTTAGAAAAACCAGACCTAACTTCAAGCAGGCAACAGAACAGATTCAACAACCCCCTAAAAGCAACCTTTACGACTCTTATTAGGATCCATGTACAGGTTTTAATTATAACAAACATCCCTTTAACCACCTTAATTAGCACTAACTTCACCAAGGGTAACAACCCAAGTTTATGCAATGTACCAACTAAAGTTACAATGAAAATAAAAATGATCACCGGGATTACCCATTTAACCCAGGCGAAGTGTTTCTTTAGAGTGTCTGTAATCAAAGTAACAGTCCCATCAGCTAAGTGGTTTACTGCTGTCACTACCCCCTCAGCTGCAGTGGTTAGAATCTTAAATAGGGGGAAACCTTCTGATTTTATGCCGAACCCATCCATACCTGAATCATATTGACCAGCCATGAACCCATTTTTGCAGTTCTTGGTCAAAGAAAAATCCACCTCCTTTGACAGATTAGGTGGCCAAAATAAAAGCATGTTATATCCTGTAAAATCATGAGCCGGAATCGGCTGTCCCCAAGGTAAACGGGTATCTAATCCGTCTATCATATAGTTTTCTGGTAAATAGTCTTTACCATGATATTTAGCAGCAAATCCCAGTCTTATTCGATACCCCGCATGACAGACGATTTCGTTTAACCAGCTTGTTCTTGATATTCTAAGTTCAGAGGGTGAAACTTGTTGATATTGAGATAGGGCCCCTCGGAAAACTTGAGGATACGGAATTACACTTTCCTCATCCCATGTTGTTGTTAACCACCGTCCATATCGTCTTTCAAATATTTTTTGAAAACGGGGAATGGGATGACTAAGATAAGACATTGAATCGTTTTCCACCCATCCCAAGTAGGTATGGGCCATCAGCCATAAGGTATTATTTTCATATCTGGGAGGGGAACGATCAAAAAAATAATCAATTTGCTGCTGTAACCTTTTCCCGAACATATACCCATCCGATTTTCTATATTTCCTGGACCAATTCATTACTCTATTGACCCTTCTAGCTTTGAAAATGGTATTATCAGCTAAATGGTCCTTTTCATAACAATATTCGAAATTGTCTGAATCAGAGCAATATTCCCGCTTGTAGAAGCCGTACTTTATTCCTGGATATTCTCCATCGGGTATAGAATGTGTCATTGTGCCCCGTAACCCTAACGTATATAAAATGTGACTTTTCCCATTTTCAATTACTGTTTTAGTCAACAGAGCAGGAGGGGCTACACAATTCATGCAGTCCTTCAATTCGACAGATAAAGGCCGTACTTCAGGTTTTTTAACTCCAATGTATTCATATAGGTGCCCTGTGTGCAAAGAGGCCCACTGCATTTTAAGAAATTTTTCTAAAAGGTGTGAATGTAAATCCTTAAATTTATAAGTAGAGAAACAGGGCTCCAATGCTAATGTTTCATTTGGAAATAAGCCTAAACCCACCAGTCTATCTATATTTCTTGTGACTGTCATGGTTTCCCTCCATATGTAGTTCAAATGACCTGAACCACAGTCGGTGTAATTAAAACGATGGAACTGGTCATTTGCCTGCATCCCTTTAACCTGACAATATGGTTTAATAATGTGTGATCTATCAAAAGAAGAATCCCCTTCAGGTAATATTCCTGTCTCCAAAATGCTCTTAATTGGGGATGGAATGGAATCATACAGGGTTGTATTAACACATTGTAAGAATGTATCCATTACCACAGATCCATTAATCTCTAACCATTTTTTATTAGCTACATGATCGAAGTTTGGTACCAACATGTAATACATTGTTACCCCCTGATGTGTAACATTTTTTAACCAATTCAGGCCCTTTGGATAACTGTGAAGCAAATATTCGTTTGAGAGTACTTGTAAACCCCAGTGAAAATATCTACGATCCTTTAAACTTAATCCTTTACGACCAAATAGAATATCAAAATATTTATCAAAATCCAGATTATCCTGCCTTTTTGTCCTTTTTGGAGGAATAAGCAAAGGGGGCATCCGGGGATAAGCCCTTTGGTTATTGCTCCCAAAGGTCAATGTGATGGGAACAGTGAGGTTCCCAAAGCCGTGATCATGAGTGTCCTTTACTAAATCCATCTCAGGAAATATTTTCCTCCAAAGGTATAAGCAATGTATATTTTCTGAAGATGGCATTGCTACTGTCATATAACGCGACGGAATTTTTCCCAACTTTGCATATTGGCTTATAATTGAAGAATCCTTAACGCGAACCGAGTTCAGGGGATTGGTTTTAACAATTAGGGTTCTGTTATAAGATTCCATAACCGTACAATTAGTAAACCGTTTGAGCGGGCGTATGGATAAATAGGTACTATACGATTTTACCGAAGTCCAATTAGTCATTATCTCCGCGCAGGTAAACATCGTAATAGCCGGATCCAACCACAAAGTTTTGGTGAGAATATGGGAATCATTAACTATTGTTAATACATCAAATAAGGTTTTCTCCTCGGAATCAAAGGCTAGTTCAGGTTGTGTCAGATGTAACCATGACGATCTACAGTTTTTTATCTTAAAAAGATCATATATTAATGAATTGATCTTTTGAAAAGGTTGTGTTTTAGGACTCGAAAAAGAATCCATATTACCAGTACTTAGAAACAAAGTTTCATCCCAAAGTGGGATGTTGAACTTCCGATTCCTCATTTCCTGTATCATCAGTTGTCTATATGCAGATATGTTTCTTTCTAAACAAAGAGTTTGATTTTTGCATGTGTCAAAAGCACTTGTACAGGGTAATGTATGTACATAGTGATATTCGTGAACTAATGCACCCGTTTTATTATATATGGTTATGTCCCACACATCCCAATGTCTTACTGAATAAGTGGTTGATTGTGCAAAACCTAAAAATATAAAAATTAAAGCTATTGTGGTGAATATTATATATATAAAACAGAAAGTACAAGCTTTTAACAGCTCACGGCGTTCCGTTGCCTCGTGCGATAGAGCACGTTGTTCAAGTCTAATCTGGTCCGGTTTCTGTTCTTCTGATTCTGATGAGTTAACCATCCTGAGTTCCTCCATCTCTTGACCCTGTTGAAGTCAGAGGAGATTACGATCAGGAGGGAACCTATCTAAACTATGGTCTCATCCTTCTCAAACCACTGTTTCAGTCTAAGATACAGATTTGGTTTAACTTCCTGTACTTCCAATGCTGATTTTGATACTGTAACCCTGGCTGTTTTCACCCTGCCCTGACGCTCCTTTGCTAGAGTAAGCTTTATTTGCAATGTTATACTAGGACCAGCCGCTGATCCAGGGAGCGAACATGGCAGGGATATGTCAGTAACCCAATAAGTCACTTCCGGATCCCGTTGCCTAGATATCAAGGTTATCCAATCGGTTTCCTTATCCCGGGGACGTCGACCTACAGCTGCCCCTGTGCTCTTAACAAACCCTCCTTCTAACATCTGTAAAAGGATTGCCTGGAACTCAATATCATAAGACTTTTGCTTTTTCATGCACGGGAATAAAGCATCCCTTTCCACATGCGGATATAGGGTGACGGTTGTGACTTGTTTTATTCCTATGGTCAAACTGGGCCTATCTGACTCCAAAATAGGAAATTGTGTCTTTATCATAGTCTGTAAAGGAGATAAATTTGGCCCCAAGTCTGGTGTAGATGTGTACATACCCATGTCTTTTTTCTTTTTACTTCCCCCTTTACGAAAACCTAGTTTTTCTGAATCAAATGGATGCAGATTACCCTGTCCTCTTAACAGATCTAATCCACTGCAAAGGCCGAGTTTTATTGCATCTACACAGGGAAGTACTCCCTCTGCAGAGGCTGAACAACTACATTGTCCTTTAAATGCAGGTGGATGATCATATCGACCTATGACCATCCGTAGGCCATACGTCTTGAAACAACTATCGCAAAACAATAGTCTGCAAGAGGGAAGCCCCTCCCGTGGTGTGAATATTGAAGAATTAGGGGAGGGGGATACTAGGAAAGTTACAGGCCGAAATGAGGCGGGCCCCTGCCAGATACATTCAGTTACCATATCATGACAGCCCACACACTCTCCGGGGATATATTTCTGCCATTCTAGACGATTAATTCTCTCCCATTTATCGGGTATAGTCCCTTTTAATGCTAAAGTAATATTCTTTAGGCTTTGGCCAAGCCAAATAGACGCCCCTGAAGAAGACAATACCCACACGGCTTGAGTGGAATGTATGAAAAGGTCATTATGGTCAACAATCTGCCCTGGCACATTCGGGTAAGGTGATGCCATTTTATTTGATTTTTCTAATTTGACTTGGATGTGTTGGACCAAATTTTTCCAAGAGGACCACGTTACCGGTATGTGACTTGACAACGTCCTTCCCTTCTAGCCTGGTCTTCCAGTAATTCCCCTCAGAATTTACTTTGCGGCGGGTCACCCAAACTTGGTCCCCTGTTACAAAAAGAGGGAATGCCTTATTAGCCTCTTTGATCACTGGGTCTTTTAGTTTTAATTCCTTTAAAAATCCGTTAAGTCTTATCAAATGTAACGGTTCATCCCAATCGGATGGTGCATTTTTAATAATCCATTCTTTTACGGCTCTCACGGCCCTTTCAGCCACCCCGTTTGTAAAGGAGGCATAAGGTATGGACCAGACCTGCTGCACAGAATTATCTGTTAACACCTCATCCACCCATTTATTCTTAAAATGTGAGGCATTATCCATACGTATAGATTTTGTCTTAGGCCACTTACAAAGATGATCACCTAGTCTTACAGCCACATTCCTCCCAGTAGCTGCCCTTAAAGGATATACATGTTTATAGCATGAACCGTTATCCGCTATGACTAGAAAATATAAATTCCCTAATTTTGTCCTACGGGGAAACGGGCCAGCGATATCCGAACTGAAATGGAGCCCTGGGTCCTTACAGAGTATTCTTAATTGTTCTGGTCTTGCCTTTTTGAACCCATCTACCAAGGCACATTGCTGACATCTTGACCTTATTTGTGTTGTGTATGTTAGGAGCTTGGGAATGCGGATTAGGTTTTCTTTTAAATACCTATTGATTTTCGTAAACCCTACATGTCCCAAAGCTTCGTGCACTTTAGTTACCACTTGATAGGCTTGGCCAAGTGGAACCTCAGTGTATGCATCATTTTTCACCCATTCGGATGGAAAAAAGGAAGGTAACCTTAGCCACTACGGGCCTAGTTGTTGCCAATTCGTCCACTTCGCGATTGCCATTATGGTCAAAATCACATATTTTTGTGTGACTTTTCACATGGACCCAACAAATAAACATGGACCTGGTCAATTCTGAAATCAACCCCCATAAATGTTCATGAGCCAAAGGCTCACCCTTTACATTTGTGAACTCTCTTTGACGCCAATATTCTAGTTCCTGTATTCCAGCTTTATAACAATAATCACTGTCGGTAACTACTCTAAGCCTGGAAATATGTCTTTTCTTTGCCATAAGGAGACCCTCATGGATCGCAGTGACTTCTGCAGTCTGCGCTGTTCCCTCACACTTTCCACAACTCTTTGCGATTATATTGCCGGCTACATCCTTTAATATAAACGCCCATACAGCTTGCTTCTCACTACCTTGAGAACTCCCGTCTGTAAATAATGTTATGTCAGGATCTTTCTGTTTCTTCTCTTCTGATTTAGTACGTTTTGTAATTATCCCTTCTGTCTCAAATTTTACCTGAGGATCTATTATCATTAATTGCCATTTTCCCCACCTTGACATCATAGCCTTGGCACCAGCCGTGGTCTGTTTGGTTGCCTCCTTTATAGTCGATAAAGGTGTGAGGAATATTAAAGTTTGAACCCCAGCTACCTCTTTTAATACGGGCCAGAATCTATATGCTAAACATAGATATTTTTCCTCTATGGAGTATTTTGCCTCTGTTGTTGTCCAAGTGTTTGATAAGAAAATAGTGGGTCTCTTGGAGTTCGCATTCCGTACTTCCACTCCACCACCATTCTCTGTTATTGTTAAATGTGCCTCGAGCAGAGTGTCCATATCCCTTCTTTCTAACTGTTTTGAATTGGCGATTACATATGTTTTCATTGTCCTATAATGTTCCAAATCCTCGTCAGTCAGCTGAATGATTTTGGGTGCATCTTTTCTTCTAAGTTTACCTTTTAGTTTGTGCAATGGGGACGCCCTCTCACTTACATTTGGGACATGGTTAGATATATATTCACATAATCCCAGAAATCGCTCCAAATCATTAACGGAGGTAGGGTCAGGAAAATCCTCAATCTTTTTCTTGTAAGAATCTGTGATTTCCTTTCCCTCCAGTGAAATTTTAAACCCAAGGTATTGTAATTCAAACCGGCCTATCTCACATTTCTTAAGCCCAATTTTGAATCCTGCCTTTTTTAACCTTAGTAAGACCTCCTTTAAGCAATCTACATGTTCATCGGGGTCATCATGTGTAAAATAGATATCGTCGATATACACCTGTACTGGTAAATTTTCTAAGGTTTCCATAACGGCAGTTTGAAATACATTGGGTGAGTTCTTGAATCCTTGAGGCAATCTGAGCCAACGATACGCTATTAATCCAAATGTGAAGCACGTTTTCATTTGGGACTGAGGATCTATTGGTATTGACCAAAATCCATTACTTAAATCCAGACTAGTTTTATATCGCTGTTGAGGAAGAATTCTCATAGTTCTAGACGGATTAATTAAATGTCTGGCATCTGTGCAAGACCTCTTGTTTAATTCTATCAGATTATGTACCAAACGATAAGTGCCATCAGGTTTTGGTATTCCCATTATAGGTAAATTAGTTGGTGGATTCTCCACTTTCGCTATTATTCTTAACTCCTCTAATTCTTTTATGGTAATTTCTAATTCTTTCTTTACCTCTGGTTTAAAAGGATATTGAGATTGCCGAGGAGGCATCCCACCTCGTATAGAGTATGTATATTGGGGAACAAATCCTACATCATTTTTAAACCGTGCATAAAGACCTGTCAACAGGACCTCTTTAAGTTTGTATTTATCCGGTAGATCAGTACCCTTCAATTGACCCTCAACCTGAGAATTTATATCCATTTCCTTAAGATATGCCACTTTTTTACATAAGGGTAGATCCTTTATTGAAATTAAATTGTCTGGACCTTTAAGACCAATAAGGCCCTCATGACTGATTTCAGGTAAAGCCTTTATAGTCCCATCAGCAAATTCTACTAATACTTTCCTGCCTGTTTCAAAACCATGAGGCTGAACGGAAATATCTGCTCCTGTATCCACCCTGTATATTTCCCCTTTAAAATTGGCATAAAACCTTCCCCCATCTTCCCATGTATATTTACTGAGGAGTTCTAAGGCTGGTCTGGTTTGGGCTGCTTGTATTTTTGATCCCACTCCGCCTGTTGCTGCCTCAACTGTGTCTTCTCCTGTGGAGACAGCCCTGCCCAAGTCTCGTTGTTCACTCGTGGCCTGTACGGAGTGTTTGGATTGCGAGGAGTCCTGGGATGTTGATTCTGTGTGGGTTGCTTTACTGTAAACCCCAGGGCCTGATTTTGTTTAGGATTCTGAGACTGAGAAAAAGAGATAAGTTCAGGACTCTGGAAGTCTGACAGAACCGGCTGTCCTATTGGGTTTTGATGAGGTGACTGGCCTTGGTTCAATGAAGCTATAGGCAATTGGTTGTTTTTTAATGGAGGCTCTTTATTTATTGTCTTGAGTGACCCTTGAACTTTCCTTTGTTCACCTAGCAATTTTTGCTTCGCATCCCAAACAGCTGTCTCCTCCAACTGTCGCGACCCTGTAAACCCTCTCCATCTCAATGCTAGTTCATGGCCCCCTGGTAATTCTTTTAAGATTCGTTCCATGTATATCGGATCATGGGTAACCCCAGACATTTCTACCCCGGCTAAAGTCAAAGAGGTTCTCCCCTCCCTTATGCCTTTTATAAGATTCAACACTTTCTGATCTATTCTGCTCTGACCTGGGGTAAGACGAGTCATGCTGAGAACCATCCAGGGGGTCGTGTTTTTTGGCAGTTTACATTTTCTGTTAACATTAAAAAATCCTATAACCCCTGGATTTTCCAATATCTGTTGAGGGACCCCACAATCCTTGCATCTAGTGAAAAATTGAACATCCGTCTCATCCGTGTCTCTCTCAGGGATTTGATATCTCAATTCTTTTGGGCTAAAGGAAATCATTGAGTGATTGACAGTGCCCTGTGGAGTAGTTGGGAGCAACATTGAAGTGTGCTCTTGCCAAATATTAGAACTCTCATTAGCTCCTGCATTCATAATTGGATTTGCCAGAGTAGGGTAAGCAGAGGTGGATTCTTTTTGTGAAGGAAGGAGTGAAGGCTGAGTGCACACAGCCCCTTGAGTCTGAGCAGACCCCTGTGGATTACTAGCCCCTGCCTGTGCTGTCCCCAGAGATGGGCCATTAAGATAAGGACTGGCATAGGTTGGGAAAGCTGCTATAGGAGATGGGAGTCTATTTTGAATTTCTCCACTTAGGTGTTCTGTTGGTTGCATAGGGGGAAATAAGAGACCATTATCTTGATTTCCTACCTGTGTGGGGTTTATCCCAGGATGATGCATATGCGCCCTGACTGAGCTATCTCTCCTGATAGCCCCTTCTCTATATACGTCATAGCCAGAGGCCAAATAAGCATCCTTCCAAGTTTGAGGTATTTGAGGCTGACTAAGTATTGTGTTTGCGGTTGGAGATGCAGCTGTGAAATTTGCATCTTCAAAAGTCACAGGGTACCATTCTGCTATAAGATCATGCTGGTTTGTTACTCCCCACTCATCATGTATTTCCTCAGAAAAAGTTGTGTGTGGGTTATATGGATAACCATCGTTAGTATACCACGTTGGAGTTACCGCTGGGGGCCTATTAGGGTTATACTGCCGTCTGATAAGAGATTTAGAAGACTTGTGATTACCTTTGGCTACGGGCGCTAATTCTGGAACAAAGCTAACCCCTGGACGACCTCTGTACATGGTTGGGAGAGGCCCGACCGTACCGGGTGTGGAAGTTCTAACAGGAGCAAATGATGTCACCTCTCCCATTTCCACCCTCTGTTGTCTGCCTGAACTTCTACCTGGGCTTGGGAAGGGAGTATTATTATTCACAGTGCGACCTAGCTGTTTCCTCCTTTGATTCTCCTCATCCACTGTTACTTCTCCCCTAAGCCATGACTCATGCGATTCCCTCAGCCTGTCACTCAAAAAACCTTTTAACGCAGGGGTGTCGACCAAAATTCTTATGATAGGAGCACAACCCTTGAATGGAACTGCAAGGGCGAGAGCCTCTATCAGCCTTTTCACACGTATACCTTGGTATACCTTCCCTTGGGTTCTACAACGTATGGTGACTATTCTAGAGGAGCCCTCCACGGCCCAAACTACAACCTCCCTAATTGCCTCCTCCCAAGGCCGACTAAGATGTGGCAATATGGGTGGCTCGCGTCGGCTGTACTGTTGATCCGTCAGTACCACATGGCCACAGGAATTGTAATACACACCTGCCAACTCTCCCGGCGGGAGTTCTGTCACAGATCCTACCTCAAGGGCCATTATTTGATGACTATAGCCTCTACTTGTAGCAAGAGTATCTAACATAGCCCTCCCCCTTTCCCTTCGTGCATGTGCTGGTCCTAACAAACGTCTTACTTCTGCTTCATAATCCGGTGTCTCCCTTAAATCAGTCCCTGAAAAAACTAAAAGAGGGCCTATCCCATATTGTGTGTCTATCTGATCAGGAGCTTTAACTTCGATTAAAAATCTAGTGTCACCGAGTTTAAAAACCTCCGTGCCAGATGCCATCCCGGTGGCCTGCCCCTGCTGGCTCTGATTTATTTGTCCCACTACAGACCTCGGCCTGGTGGAACGTAAAGGGTTGACATCCTGGCTCTCGTCCACCCGATATGCTCCCTGCTCACTCCCCAACCCTATCCCCGAGCATTGAGGTAGATTTCCTCCTCCCTGATTCGGGCCCTGCAGACTCAAGTTCATACGCAAGGCATTTTCCATAGAGGAACAAACCCCCCTCAACCCACGCGACCATTCCACAAACTCTGATTCTTGCAATATACACAATGTGATATTCAAACCCTCTCCCCTATCTTGCCATGCTGCCATAAAAGCCCTAAGTGAATCTGCAGAGTCAAATCCATAACCTCCACATCCAAACGGTGTTGTTATTATATTATTTGGTTTCCCCCTTAAAACCTGACTCCGTGCAACATACATGGCATTCTTATATGCTTGTTCAAGGACTTTAATTGGATCTTCCTCCTCAGTTCTAATCTTGGGATGTAACACAACATGTAATACCGCTCTTATTTTGGGATTTATGCTATGTTCTGTGGTGATTACCATGTCCCTGTCAAAAGGCCCTTGGTAATCCTGCCTCATCCTTGTAGACTCCTTCTGCATCCCTTCCCCCGTTAGTGTCAAAATTGCTGCAGCCACCCCACTACCATGAGACAGGTTTTCATTCGACGGATTTATCATAATACAGGGTTCTGAAAAGGGAAGGCCTGCAATTGTAGACTGTAAAATTTCCAACCTTCCTTTATTGTATCTATTATAACCTCGTATTTCCTCCTTTTTTGGAACTATGACAGTTAAACCATTTACCGCTCTTGAAGAAACATTATTATCCCTATTAACATCATCATATGAAGGTGGACTTATTGCCATATGTGTCCGACCCCCGTTTCCAACATCCTCTGTATGGCCCTCTGCACCTGTATTCCTCCTAGAATCAAGGTCTAATCTTTCAACACTTTGTTCTAAAGTAGGTGCATCAGGGTTTTCCTCAGGAACGGAGGATTCCCCATTTACAGACCCAAAATCGGTTCGGTAAGATCCACCGCTTTCAGACCCAAAAATAGTATGATTATCCTCCATATTTCCAGAAGGATAGTATTTTTCTTGGAAGGTTTATAGCCGTTTAATTCGCCTCTTCTATCCCTGAGTCTTTATAGCACTGGTTAGCAAGGCCAGCTTGACTTTCATAGAGTTACAGGTTTCACCTTCGGATACAGCTGCTGTCGACGGGAGAATGAGCTTTATTTATTAGTCAAATAAGCCCTTTCGCCTGGCTGTTATTTCAACAAGTATCGGTACCTTCTAAACCATATACGCAAAAATAATCAAAATCCACTAACTACCCTAAATGCCCTCCCTTGAAGTACGTTTAGTTTAGAGTGATTTTTTACTCAACTAGTCAAAGAAGATATCCCTATGGCAATTTTTGCTCTCCCTTTTTAAACAGACATTCCCTTCTCCAGTGAAAAGGATGACCAGAGTTTTTAGAGGTGAGTTTTATAAGCCTTTGCCAAAGGTCTTAGCCTAGTTTAAATAACGCAGGAAGTATTAAACACTCAATCCTAGTTTTTCCGGTACATGCGTTCTGTTTTGATTTAAAGGAAACTTTAACACATCTTAAGGATATTTTGCCCCGTTTATACTTCCTGGCAGATTTTGAATACTCTCTCAGCTTGATTTCGCTGGTTGAAAAAAGACCCTCTCTTAAGGGTTGTGGATCTTTGTATTTTAAGCCGAAAAGAATAATAGTTGCCCTCTCCTCCCTGTTGTATCTTTAATATAAGTAAACAGTGATTATGGGTCTATTTATCTTATCAGCCCCACGTGCTTGGGCGCCATAATGATTATGCCAGTATTCCCTTCACCAGATTTAAACATCCCTAAATTAATATCAGGACGTTTGTGTGTATATATAGCCTGCCAAGTCTATTAGTTCCTTGTTTAGACCTGTTCCACTATAAAGTTTATGTGTTCATCGACCCCTACACTTTTATATGGCAAGAAAAGACCAAAAGCCGATTCACACAATTCCCAAAAGGGTTTACTTTTAACCAAAAACCTTCACACCTTTTATTACCTTAAAGGCTCTGGTTTTAAAGCATGCAACCCTTTGACCCTTGCCTATCTCCAGATCTCCCCCTGTGTTGATCCCCTAATGACCCTTACAATTGTCACTTCTAATTTATCCTAGGTTAAGTCCAACATTCAGACCTTTATCCTTAGATAAGTTTTTAGAAAAAGAGGAGATTAGAGAATAGGTTTTTAATTATTCTGGTGGATGAATACCTCACAATTACCCTGGCTTCAAAAGACTACCGTTAAGTCCTTACTAAGTTCATACACCTGGATGAGCTAGGCCAATAGATAAATGCAATTCCCCCTTAATTCAAGGAGCGTGTTTTATGGGATGTGTATTCTTTTAAATCAGTAGTGTAGCCGTAGTGTAGGTTTGAATTGCTTACCTCAGGAGCGCCGCGATCTCTTTAAAGAAAAAACCCTACTTAGGTCCTTTTTCCCAACAATTAAACTAAAAATTCAGGCCAAAGATTTATAACGTTTTCAAGAAATTTTATTCAATCAATATAAAAAGATTATACCTTCACAATATAGAAAGAAAAGATAAAATAAAATGAAAGGAAGGAAAATAAGTACCTACTCTCCCATTAAAGTGGTTAATATATGTAGAGAAGTATAAGACCTAACTTATGTGTTTTATGTATTTAGCTTACATTGAATTTAGTTCATGAGTGAGTTATCTACAATAAGGTTTGTCCACTGTCTACACAACTTTAAATATCCTTTATTGGTTGTGGCCGAATCGTTCTCCCAAAGTCATATAAACTTGAATTTCTTCAAATCCATATAACAATGGTGATTTTGCGACGCACAATCTCAGGAAAAGTTGGCTCAACAGCTTTAAAACCTTATCCAAAAAAACTCCTAATTCGGAGCGTTATCAAGTATAAAAGTTTATTCACTGTTTACACAACTTTAAACATCCTTTTTTGGTTGTGGCCGAATCGTTCTCCCAAAGTCATATAAACTTGAATTTCTTCAAATCCATATAACAATGGTGATTTTGCGACGCACAATCTCAGGAAAAGTTGGTTACAACAGCTTTAAACCCTTATCCAAAAAAGCTCCTAATTCGGAGCGTTATCAAGTATAAAAGTTTATTCACTGTTTACACAACTTTAAACATCCTTTTTTGGTTGTGGCCGAATCGTTCTCCCAAAGTCATATAAACTTGAATTTCTTCAAATCCATATAACAATGGTGATTTTGCGACGCACAATCTCAGGAAAAGTTGGTTCAACAGCTCAAAACTTCAACTTGATGCAATTCTACAAACCTGGTTCATCCAATTAGTTACTATCAATAACCTAAATGTTCCCTTACCAAACTTCTCAGAAAAACAAAAGAAGTGGTTCAGAGCTTCTTCCCCTTCTTGAAAAGAAAAACAACTGACTTTCCTCTGCCAAAACCCCTGCTTATATAGGGAGAGCTGGGTGCATGTGGGCTGGTCAACTGAGGGGGGGGTCAGGGTTACAGGCCCCCACTTCCCTCCCTCCACATGCTCATAAAATCCGGACATGTTCGGACATGTCCTTGCACCATAAGGAAGACCACCTATATGTATGTCCTTTAAGACAATCTTAAAACAAGTAAGCAAAAATAAAAATAAAAATAATAATACATCCCCCAACCCCCTTTAGACAGCAAAAGTACACAACCCAAAGTTACACAGAGTTCACCTATCTCAACAGTTCTGCTTGGCAAGCCATGCATGCCATGGCAAGCTGATGATAAAATTTGCTTAATATTTCAATGCAAATACTATATATAACTACTGTAGCATGCTGAGTTCTGCTTGGCAAGCCATGAAAGACTCTTGTAAACCATTTGGAACAAAAGTTACAGCACATTTGAACAAAGTTGAAAAGTAGCCTTATTTCAGTGAGAGCTGCAGAAAGAAGCAATAAAACTTCACTGAAAGCTGATGATAAAATCTGCTTAATATTTCAATGCAAATGCTATATATAACTTGTTTGGCATGTTGAGTTCTGCTTGGCAAGACATGAAAGACTCATGAAAGCTATTTAGAACAAAAGTTACAGCACATTTGAACAAAGTTGAAAATTAGCCTTATTTCAGTGAGAGCTGCAGAAAGAAGCAATAAAACTTCACTGAAAGCTGATGATAAAATTTGCTTAATATTTCAATGCAAATACTATATATAACTACTGTAGCATGCTGAGTTCTGCTTGGCAAGCCATGAAAGACTCTTGAAAGCCATTTAGAACAAAAGTTACAGCACATTTGAACAAAGTTGAAAATTAGCCTTATTTCAGTGAGAGCTGCAGAAAGAAGCAATAAAACTTCACTGAAAGCTGATGATAAAATTTGCTTAATATTTCAATGCAAATACTATATATAACTACTGTAGCATGCTGAGTTCTGCTTGGCAAGCCATGAAAGACTCTTGTAAACCATTTGGAACAAAAGTTACAGCACATTTGAACAAAGTTGAAAAGTAGCCTTATTTCAGTGAGAGCTGCAGAAAGAAGCAATAAAACTTCACTGAAAGCTGATAATAAAATTTGCTTAATATTTCAATACAAATACTATATATAACTACTGTAGCATGCTGAGTTCTGCTTGGCAGGCCATGAAAGACTCTTGAAAGCCATTTAGAACAAAAGTTACAGCACATTTGAACAAAGTTGAAAATTAGCCTTATTTCAGTGAGAGCTGCAGAAAGAAGCAATAAAACTTCACTGAAAGCTGATGATAAAATTTGCTTAATATTTCAATGCAAATACTATATATAACTACTGTAGCATGCTGAGTTCTGCTTGGCAAGCCATGAAAGACTCTTGAAAGCCATTTAGAACAAAAGTTACAGCACATTTGAACAAAGTTGAAAATTAGCCTTATTTCAGTGAGAGCTGAAGAAAGAAGCAATAAAACTTCACTGAAAGCTGATGATAAAATTTGCTTAATATTTCAATGCAAATACTATATATAACTACTGTAGCATGCTGAGTTCTGCTTGGCAAGCCATGAAAGACTCTTGAAAGCCATTTAGAACAAAAGTTACAGCACATTTGAACAAAGTTGAAAATTAGCCTTATTTCAGTGAGAGCTGCAGAAAGAAGCAATAAAACTTCACTGAAAGCTGATGATAAAATTTGCTTAATATTTCAATGCAAATACTATATATAACTACTGTAGCATGCTGAGTTCTGCTTGGCAAGCCATGTAAGACTTTTGTAAACCATTTTGAACAAAAGTTACAGCACATTTGAACAAAGTTGAAAATTAGCCTTATTTCAGTGAGAGCTGCAGAAAGAAGCAATAAAACTTCACTGAAAGCTGATGATAAAATTTGCTTAATATTTCAATGCAAATACTATATATAACTACTGTAGCATGCTGAGTTCTGCTTGGCAAGCCATGAAAGACTCTTGTAAACCATTTGAAACAAAAGTTACAGCACATTTGAACAAAGTTGAAAAAGTAGCCTTATTTCAGTGAGAGCTGCAGAAAGAAGCAATAAAATTACACTGAAAGCTGATGATAAAATTTGCTTAATATTTCAATACAAATACTATATATAACTACTGTAGCATGCTGATTCTGCTTGGCAGCCATGAAAGACTCTTGAAAGCCATTTAGAACAAAAGTTTACAGCACATTTGAACAAAGTTTGAAAATTAGCCTTATTTCAGTGAGAGCTGCAGAAAGAAGCAATAAAACTTCACTGAAAGCTGATGATAAAATTTGCTTAATATTTCAATGCAAATACTATAAAATAACTACGTAGCATGCTGAGTTCTGCTTGGCAAGCCATGAAAGACTCTTGAAACCATTTGAACAAAAGTTAAGCACATTTGAACAAAGTTAAAGTAGCCTTATTTCAGTGAGAGCTGCAGAAAGAAGCAATAAAACTTCACTGAAAGCTGATGATAAAATTTGCTTAATATTTCAATGCAAATACTATATATAACTACTGTAGCATGCTGATTCTGCTTGGCAAGCCATGAAAGACTCTTGAAAGCCATTTAGAACAAAAGTTACAGCACATTTGAACAAAGTTGAAAATTAGCCTTATTTCAGTGAGAGCTGCAGAAAGGAAAGCAATAAAACTTCACTGAAAGCTGATGATAAAATTTGCTTAATATTTCAATGCAAATACTATAAAATAACAACTGTAGCATGCTGATTCTGCTTGCAAGCCATGTAAGACTTTGAAACCATTTGGAACAAAAGTTACAGCACATTTGAACAAAGTTGAAAAGTAGCCTTATTTCAGTGAGAGCTGAAAGAAAGAAGCAATAAAACTTCACTGAAAGCTGATGATAAAATTTGCTTAATATTTCAATGCAAATACTATATATAACTACTGTAGCATGCTGAGTTCTGCTTGGCAAGCCATGAAAGACTCTTGAAACCATTTGGAACAAAAGTTACAGCACATTTGAACAAAGTTGAAAATTAGCCTTATTTCAGTGAGAGCTGCAGAAAGAAGCAATAAAACTTCACTGAAAGCTGATGATAAAATTTGCTTAATATTTCAATGCAAATACTATATATAACTATGTAGCATGTTGAGTTCTGCTTGGCAAGCCATGAAGACTTTGTAAACCATTTGAACAAAAAGTTACAGCACATTTGAACAAAGTTGAAAATAGCCTTATTTCAGTGAAGCTGCAGAAAGAAGCAATAAAATTCACTGAAAGCTGATGAAAAAATTTGCTTAATATTTCAATGCAAATACAAATATAACTTGTTGCATGTTGAGTTCTGCTTGGCAAGCCATGAAAGACTCTTGAAACCATTTGGAACAAAAGTTACAGCACATTTGAACAAATTTTAAAAAATTTCCTTTTTTTCTTTAAAGCTGCAGAAAAAGCAATAAAACTTCCTGAAAGTTTAGGAAAAAATTTTCTTAATTTTTTCAATACAAATACATATATAACTATTTGTACATCCCTGTTTTTCTGTTTGGCGGGCCCCTGAAAACTCCTTAAAACCCAAATTTAGAACAAAAAAACAGCACTTTTGAAAAAATTTTGAAAATTAGCCTTTTTTCAGTGAGAGCTCAAAAGGGAACAAAAAAAATTCACTGAAACTGATGAAAAAATTTGCTTAATTTTTAAATGCAAATACTATAAAAAAACTACAGTAGCATGTTTATTCCTGCTTGGCAACCCAAAGAAAAATTTTTGGGAAAAACCTTTTTGGAAAAAAAATTTACAGCACATTTTGAACAAAGTTGAAAATTAGCCTTTTTTCAGTGAGAGCTGCAGAAAGAACAATAAAACTTCACTGAAAGCTGATGAAAAATTTCCCTTAAAAATTTCAATGCAAATACTAAATATAACTACTGAAAAAAAAAAAAGCATCCCTGATTTCTGTTTGGGAAACCAAAGAAAGACTTTTGGGAAACCATTTAGAAAAAAAAAGTTACAGCACATTTGAAAAAATTTTGAAAATTACCTTTTTTCAGTGAGAGCGGGAAAGAAAAAACAAAAAAACCTTCACTGAAAAGCTGATGAAAAAATTTTGTTTAATTTTTCCCAATGAAAATACTAATATAACTACTGTACTTTCCCGAGTTCGGGCTTGGCAAGCCATGAAAAAACCTCTTGAAACCATTTGGAAACCTTTTTTACAGCAAATTTAAAACAAATTTGAAAATTAGCCTTTTTTTCAAGGAGCGCAAAAGAAGAAATAAAACTTCACTAAAAAGGCTAATGAAAAAAAATTTCTTAAATTTCAATCAAATACAATATAAAACTACTGGAAACATCGGGATTCTGCTTGGAAACCCAAAGAAAAATTTAAAAGCCATTTGGGAAAAAAAGTTACAGCACTTTTTGAACAAATTTTTAAAAAATTACCTTTTTTCCCAGTGAGAGTTTGCAGAAAGAACAATAAAACTTCACTGAAAGCTGAGAAAAAATTTGCAAAAATATTTCAATGAAAAACTATAAAATAACAAACTGTAAAAAGCGATTCTGTTTGGAAAACCATGAAAAGACTTTTTGAAAACCATTTAAAAAAAAGTTACAGCAAAATTTTGAAACAAAGTTTGAAAATTAGCCTTTAAATTTTCAGTGAGAGTTTAAGAAAGAAGCAAAAAAATTTCCCAACTTGAAAGCCTTGAAGAAAAAAATTTTGCTTAATATTTCAATCAAATACAAATATAAACTACTGTACTTTGCTGGGGTTCTCTTGGAAAGGCCATGAAAGACTCTTAAAAAGCCTTTTAGAACAAAAGTTACACAAAATTTTGAACAAAGTTGAAAATTAGCCTTATTTCAGTGAGAGCGGGCAAAAAGGAACCCAATAAAACTTCACTGAAACTGATGAAAAAATTTTTTTTAAATTTTTTTCAATAAAAATAATATAAAACTACTGTAGCATCTGATTTCTGTTTTTGGAAAACCATGAAGACCTTGAAAGCCATTTAGAACAAAAGTTACAGCCCCTTTGAACAAATTTAAAAATTAACCCTTTGTTTCAGTGAAGCTGAAAAAGAAGCAAAAAACTTCACGGGAAATCTGATGAAAAAATTTGCTTAATATTTCAATGCAAAAAACATATAAAACAACTGTAGCTGCTGTTTTCTGCTTGGCAACCCATGAAAGCCCTTTTGAAACCCCATTTGGAACAAAAGTTACACCCACTTTTTTGAACAAATTTAGAAAATTAGCCTTATTTCAGTGAGAGCTGCAGAAAAAGAAAAAAAACTTCATTTGAAAGCTGATAAAAAAATTTGTTTAAATTTTTTCAATGCAAATACTATAAAATAACAAATTTAAAAAGCCATCCCTGATTTTCTGGCAACCCCAAAAAAGGGGAATTTCCTTGAAACCCAAATTTAGAACAAAAGGGTTTACAAGCACTTTTGAACAAAGTTGAAAATTAGCCTTATTTCAGTGAAAACCCTTAAGAAAGAACCCAATAAAATTTCACTAAAAAGCGGATGAAAAAAATTTGTTTTAATATTTCAATGAAAAATACTAAATAAAAACCAACTGTACATCTGATTTCCCTGTTTGGCAAGCCCTGAAAGACTCTTGAAACCCCTTTTGGCAAAAAATTTACCCCCAAATTTGAACAAATTGAAAATTTAACCCTTATTTCAGTGAAGCTGGGAAAAAGCAAAAAAAACCCTTCACTAAAAGGGCGAATTGATAAAATTTTGCTTAAAAATTTCAATGAAAATACTAAAAAATCCCCAACTGAACCCATGCTAAAGTTCTGTTTTGGAAAGGGCCTTTAAAAAGGGAATTTTTGAAACCTTTTTAAAAACAAAATTCCAGCCCCTTTTTGAACAAAGTTAAATTACCCAAATTTCGGGAAGCTGCAAAAAGAAGAAAATAAAATTTTCAACTGAAAGCTGAGAAAAAATTTGCAAAAATTTCAATGCAAATACTAAATAAAACCAAACTGAAGCATGCTGATTTTTCCTTTGGGCAAGCCATGAAAGACCCTTGAAACCATTTAAACCCAAAAGTTAAAAGCACATTTGAAAAAAATTTTAAAAAAACCTTATTCATTGAGAGCTGAAGAAAGAAAGCAAAAAAAACCCTTTCACGGGAAGCTGATGAAAAAATTTGCTTAATTTTTCCCAATCAAATACAATATATAACAACTGTAGCAGCTGAGTTCTGTTTTGGAAAGCCTTTAAAAGACCCCTTAAAAGGGCCTTTTAGAAAAAAAGTTACAGAAAATTTTTGAACAAAGTTAAAAAATTAAACCCCTTTTTTTCCCAAGTGAAGCTGAAAAAAGAAGCAATAAAACTTCACTGAAATTTATGATAAAATTTGTTTTAATTTTTTTCCCAATGCAAATATAATAAAACTACTTTTTTAAGCATGCTGATTTCCTTGGAAAACCTTTGAAAGACTCTTAAAAAGCCATTAAACGAAAAAAATTACAGCACTTTTGGGAACAAATTTGAAAATTACCTTATTTCAGTAAAGAGCTGCAAAAAGGAAGCAATAAAACTTCACTAAAAAGCATAAATAAAATTTGCTTAATTTTTTAAAAGAAAAACAAATATAAAAACTGAAGCATGCTGAGTTCTGCATGGCAACCATGAAGTTTTTTGAAAAACCCATTGGAAAAAAAGTTACAGCAAAATTTTGAACAAAGTTAAAAATTAGCCCTTTTTCTGAGAAGCTGCAGAAAGAAGAATAAAACTTCACTGAAAGCTGATGAAAAATTTTTGTTTAAATATTTCAATCCAAATACTATAAAAAAACTCCCGTACATGCTTGGTTCGTTTGGGCAAAACCCATGAAAGACTCTTGAAAGCCATTTAGAACAAAATTTTACAGCACATTTAAACCCAAAATTTTGAAAATTAACCCTTTATTTCAGGGGAGAGTTGAAGAAAGAAGAAATAAAAACTTCACTAAAAGCTGTTTAAAAAATTTTTGTTTTAAAAAAATTTAAAATGCAAATACTATAAAAACTACTTAGCATGTTTAATTTCTGAAATGGAAAGCCATAAAAGTACTTTGAAAACCTTTTGGAACAAAAGTTAAAAGCAAAATTTAAACCCAAAGTTGAAAATTACCCTTTAATTTATTAGAGCGGGAAGAAAGAACAAAAAAACCCTTCATTTGAAAGCTGATGAAAAAATTTGTTTTAATTTTTTCAATAAAAATTCCCCTAATATAACTCCCTGAAAGCATGCTGAGTTCTGCTTGGAAAACCCCTGAAAAGACTTTTGAAACCCAAATTTAGAACAAAATTTACAGCACATTTTAAAAAAAGTTAAAAAAATTTAAGCCTTTTTTCAGTGAAGTTTGCAAAAAGGAAGAAAAAAAAAAATTTCCCCCTAAAAGCTGATAAAAAAAAATTTTGCTTAAAAAATTTCAATCAAAAACAAATAATAACTACTGTTTTTCATGCTTTTTTTCTGCTTGGCAAGCCATGAAAGACTTTTGAAACCTTTTAGGGAAAAAAAAGTTACAGCCCCTTTTTGAACAAAGTTAAAAAATAGCCTTATTTCATTGAGAGCTGCAGAAGAAGCAAAAAAAACCTTCACTAAAAGTTTAAGGGAAAAAAATTTGTTTAATATTTAAATCCCAAATACTATTTTAAAAACTACTGTAGCATGTGGTTTCTGTTTGGGCAAGCCAGGGAAAGGGCCCTCTTGAAACCCCTTTTAAAAACAAAATTTTAACAGCCCCTTTGAAAAAAAGGGTTAAAAATTACCCTTTAATTTCATTTGAGAGCTGAAAAAAGAAAAAATAAAACTTCCTGAAAGTTTTTTTAAAAAAAATTTGTTTAAAAATTTTCAATGCAAATACAATAAATAACAACTGTAGCATGTTAGTTTCTGTTTGGCAAGCCATGAAAGCCCTTTTGAAAAACCATTTGGGAACAAAATTACAGCCCCTTTTTGAAAAATTTGAAAAGTGGGCCTTTTTTTCCATTTAAGCCCCAGAAAAAAGGGCAATAAAATTTTCACTAAAAGGCTGTTTATAAAATTGCTTAATTCAATCAAATACTAAAAATTTTAAAAACTTTACCCATGCTGATTTTCTGTTTTGGCAACCATGAAAGACTCTTGAAACCTTTTTGGGAAACAAAAGTTACAGCACATTTGAAAAAAAGTGGAAAATTACCCCTTATTTCATTAAGCTGAAAAAAAAACAATAAAAATTCACTAAAAAGCTTTTTGATAAAATTTTTTTAAAAATTTTCCCAATGCAAATACAATTATAACTTTTTTGGCATGTTTTTTCCCTTTTTGGCAACCCAGGGAAAGCCCTTTTTGAAAAACCAGTTGAACAAAATTTACGCACATTTGAACAAATTTAAAAAAATTACCCTTTATTTCAGTGAAAGTTTAAGAAAGAAAAAAAAAATTTTCACGAAACGATGAAAAAATTTGGGTTTAAAAATTTTCCCAATGCAAATACAATTATAACTACGGAGCATGCTGATTTCCCTGTTTGGGCAACCCATAAAAAGACTCTTGAAACCTTTTTAGAAAAAAAAAGGTTACAGAAACATTTGAACAAATTTTAAAAATTTAACCCTTTAAATTTCATTTGGGGGAAGCTGAAAAAAGGAAGCAATAAAACTTAAATGAAAGCGAAAAAAAAATTTTTGCTTAATATTTCAATGCAAATACTATTTTAAAACTATTTGGTACCAGGGCTGGGGTTCTGTTTTGGCAACCATGAAAGACTTTTGGGAAACCATTTGAAAAAAAAGGGTTTACAGCACTTTTTAACAAAGTTGAAAAAAACCTTATTTCATTTGAGACTGCAAAAAGGAAGCAAAAAAAACCCCCATTTAAAGCTGATTTTTAAAATTTGTTTAATTTTTTTAAATTTCAAATACAATAAAAAACTACTGAAAGGCATCGAGTTCTGCTTGGGCAGGCCTTTGAAAACCCTTTTTTGAAACCATTTAAACAAAAGTTTACAGCACTTTTTAACAAAGTTAAAAAATTTAAAGCCTTTTTTTTCATGAGAGCGAAAGAAAGAAGCAAAAAAACTTCACTAAAAAGCTGATGAAAAAATTTTGCTTAATATTTAAAATGGCAAATACTATATATAACTACTTTTACAAGCCTGAGTCCTGCTTGGAAAGCCAGAAAGACTTTTGAAAGCCATTTAAAACAAAATTTACAGCCCCTTTAAAACAAATTTTTTGGAAAATTTTACCCCTTATTTCAGTGAAGCTGAAGAAAGAAACCAAAAAAACTTCACTAAAAAGCTGATGAAAAAATTTTGGGCTTAATTTTTAAATGCAAAAAACTATATATAACAAACGGGTAAAAAGCTGGGGTTTCTGTTTGGGCAACCCAAAGAAAAGACTCTTGAAAGCCTTTTAGAAAAAAAGGGAAAACAGCACATTTGAACAAAGTTAAAAATTACCCTTTATTTCAGGGGAGAGTTTGCAGAAGGAAGCAAAAAAACTTCACTGAAAGTGATGTTTAAAATTTTTGCTTAATTTTTCCCAATGCAAATATTTTAAAATAAAAACTGTAGCATGCTTTTTTCCTTTTTTGGAAAAGCCATGTGGGGGATTTTTGGGTAAACCATTTGGAACAAAATTTAAACAGCACTTTTGAAAAATTTTTAAAATTTACCTTATTTCATAGACGGGCGGGAAAGAAGCAAAAAATTTCCCTGAAACTAGATAAAAAAAATTTTTTTTAAAAATTCCCAATGAAAAATACAAATTAATAACTACTAAAACAGCTGAGTGTCTGCTTGGAAACCCAAGAAAAAACTTTTGAAACCCAAATTTAGAAAAAAAATTTACAGCACATTTAAAACCAAAGTTAAAAATTTAACCTTATTTCAGGGAAGCTGAAGAAAGAAAGCAAAAAAACCCTTCACTGAAACTAAAAAAAAAATTTTGTTTAAAAATTTCAATGCAAATACTATATAAAACTACTGAAACATGCTAAATTTCTGCCTTGGCAAGCCATGAAAAACTCTTGAAAGCCTTTTTAAGAACAAAATTTACAGCAAATTTAAAAAAAGTTAAAATTTAAAGCCTTATTTCAGTGAGAGCTGAAGAAAAAAAGCAATAAAACTTAAACCAAAAACCCTAAAGATAAAATTTGTTTTAATATTTAAAAGGGCAAATTATAAATAACTACGGGTAGAAAAGCGGGTTTTCTGCTTGGGCCAAGCCTGAAAAACTCGGGAAACCATTTAGAACAAAAGAAAACAGCACTTTTAGAAAAAATTTTTGAAAATTTAGCCTTTTTTCAGTGAGACGCAGAAAGAAGCAATAAAACTTCACAAAAAAGCTGAATGAAAAAAATTTGCTTAAAATTTAAATTTGAAAAATACTATAAAAAACCTACTGAAAGCATGCGATTTCCCTGTTTGGCAACCTGAAAGACCTTTAAACCATTTGGAACAAAATTTACAGCACATTTAAACCCAAAGATAAAAATTACCCTTTAAATTTAAAGGGGGAGCTGCAGAAAGAAGCAATAAAACTTCACGAAAACTGTTTAAAAAAATTGCTTAAAAATTTCAATAAAAATCTATTTTAAAAACAACTGTAGAAATGCTAAAAGTTCTTTTGGGGAAAGGCCATGAAAGACTTTTGAAAACCATTTGGAACAAAAGTTACACCCAAAATTTAAAACAAATTTTGAAAATTACCCCCTTTTTTTCAGTGAGAGTTGCAAAAAGGGAAGGGCAAAAAACTTCACTGAAAGCTTATGATAAAAATTGCTTAATTTTCAATCGAAACTAAAATAAAACTACTGTAGCTTTCCCTGAGTTCTGTTTTGGGCAAGCCATGAAAGCCCTTTGTAAACCATTTGGAACAAAAGTTAAAAGGCACTTTTTGGAACAAAGTTGAAAATTACCCTTTATTCGGGTGAGAGCGAAGAAAAAGCAAAAAAAACTTCCTAAAAAGCGATGAAAAAAAATTTGTTTAAAATATTTCAATGCAAAAACTATATAAAAACTACTGTGGCATGCTGAGTTCTGTTTGGGAAAGCCATAAAAGGACTTTTTAAAAACCTTTTGGAACAAAAGTTACAGGCACATTTGAACAAATTTTAAAAAAATTTAAGGCCTTTATTTCAGTAGAGCTGAAGAAAGAAGCAAAAAATTTCACAAAAAAGCTGATGAAAATTTTTGCTTAATATTTAAATGCAAATACTATATAAAACTTTTTGCATGTTATTTCTGTTTGGGAAACCCCTTGAAAGACTCTTGAAACCATTTGAACCCAAAAGAACAGCACTTTTATAACAAATTTGAAAAAAAACCCTTTTTTCCGTGAGAGTTTCAAAAGAACAATAAAAAACTTCACTGAAAGCTAAAGAAAAAAATTTGCTTAATATTTTAAATGCAAATACTATATATAACTACTGAAAGCATGCTGATTTTTCTGCTTGGCAACCATAAAAAGACCTTGAAACCCTTTTTAGAACAAAATTTACAGAAATTTTGAACAAAGTTGAAAAAAACCCTTTTTTTTCCATTGAGAGCTGAAAAAAGGAAGCAATAAAACTTCACTAAAAAGCTGTTGAAAAAAAAAAAAATTTTTTGTTTAATTTTTCAAGCAAATACAATAATAACTACTGAAAAGCAGTTTGTTTTCTGTTTGGGGCAAGCCTTTAAAGACTTTTGAAACCATTTGAACAAAAGTTACAGCAAAATTTGAACAAAGTTAAAATTACCTTTAAATTTTTTTTCAGTGAGAGCTGCAGAAAGAAGCAATAAAACTTCACGAAAGCTGATAAAAAAAATTGCTTAATATTTCAATGAAAAAACTATATAAACTACGGTACATGTTTGAGTTCTGCTTGGGCAACATGAAAAACCTTTTTGAAACCAAATTTAAAACCCAAAATTTCCCAGTCAAAATTTGAACAAAGTTGAAAATTACCTTATTTCAGTGGGGGACTGAAAAAGAAGCAAAAAATTTTTCCCAACCTGAAAGCTGATAAAAATTTGCTTAATTTTTAAAAAGCAAATACAATATAAAACTTTTTTTGGCATGTTGAGTTCTGCTTGGGCAAGCCTTTGAAAGACCTGTAAACCATTTTGGAAAAAAAGTTACAGCAAAATTTGAACAAATTTTAAAAGTTCCTTTATTTCAGTGAAAGCTGGAAAAAGCAATAAAAATCACTAAAAAGGCTAAATAAATAAAAATTTGCTTAATTTTTTCAATAAAACAAACTAAAAAAAACAACTGAAAGAAATGCTGAGTTCTGCTTGGCAAGCCTTTTAAAGACTTTTAAAAAAAACCATTTGGAACAAAATTACAGCACATTTAAAACAAATTTTAAAAAATTAGCCTTTTTCAGTAGAGCTGCAGAAAAAAGGGCAAAAAAAACTTCACTGAAACTGATGAAAAAATTTTGCTTAATATTTCAATGAAAAATACTATTTTAAAAACAACGAAGAAAAGCTGAGTTCTGTTTGGCAACCCCAAGAAAGACTCTTGAAAAACCATTTGGAAAAAAATTTTTAAAAAGCAAAAATTTGAAAAAAAATTTAAAATTTTTAGCCTTTTTTTCAGGAGAGCTGAAGAAAGAATCAAAAAAAATTCCAACTGAAAGCTAAAGAAAAAATTTTGCTTAATATTTCAATCAAATACTATATAAAACCCTTTTTGGGGGCTTTGAGTTCTGTTTGGGCACCCCAAAGAAAAACCCCTTGAAACCTTTTTGGAACAAAAGTTAAGCACTTTTTAAAACAAAGTTGAAAATTGGGCCTTATTTTGGGGTGAAAAAGTCCCCAAAAAGTTAAAAAGAAAAAATAAATTTTCAACTGGAAAGCTGTTTTTGTTTAAAAGCTTTTAAAATTGAAAAAAATTGCAAATACTTAAAAATTTGGTTTCCCTTTTTCGGGGTTTGGCAAAGCCCATGAAAGCGATGAAAAAAACCAAATTTTAACAAAATTTAAAAACACACATTTTTCGCGGCCCCCAAAAGACCCCAAAGAAAAACAAAATTAACCCCTTTTCTTAAATTTAGCCCGGAGCTGCAGAAAAAAAGCAATAAAACACATTTCAAAAGTTTGATGATAAAATTTGCTAAAAATTTTAAAATGCAAAAACTAAATATAACAACTGTAAGCATGATTTTCTGTTTTGGCAACCCATGAAAACTTTGAAAAACCCTTTTTGGAAAAAAAAGTTACAGCACTTTTGAAAAAAAAGTTGAAAATTAGCCTTTTTTCAGTGAAGCACAAAAAAAGCAAAAAAAAATTCATTTAAAAGCTGTTTATAAAATTTGCTTAATATTTAAAATTCAAAAACTATAAAAAAACTCTTAGAAGCGGGAGATCTGTTTTGGCAAGCCTTTAAAGACTCGAAACCCTTTTAGAACAAAAGTTACAGCCCATTTGAACAAAGTTAAAAATTTTGGGCCTTATTTCATTTAGACCCTGAAGGGAAAAGAAGAAATTTAAAACTTCACGAAAGCTGTTGAAAAAATTTGCTTAATATTTCAATGCAAATACTATAAAATAACTACTGTACATGCTGATTTTCTGCTTGGCAAGCCTTTAAAAGACTCTTGAAACCATTTAAACAAAAGTTACAGAAATTTGAACAAAGTTGAAAATACCTTATTTCAGTGAGAGTTTGAAGAAAAAGCAAAAAAAACTTCACTGAAAGCTGAGAAAAAAAATTGCTTAATTTTTCAATAAAAAAACTATATAAAAACTACTGTACCCTTCTGAGTTCTGCGGGCCCGGGCCTTGAAAGACTTTTGAAACCTTTTAAAGAAAAAAGTTACAGCCCCATTTGAACAAAGTTGAAAATTAGCCTTTTTTCAGTGAAGCTGAAGAAAGAAGCAAAAAAAACTTCACTAAAAAGCGATGAAAAAATTTGTTTTAAAAATTTCCCAAACCCAAAAACTTTATAAAAACAACTGTAGAAATGCTGAGTCTGTTTGGGAAAACCCAAAGAAAGACTTTTAAACCCCATTTGAAAAAAATTAACGGGCAAAATTTGAACAAAGTTGAAAATTACCCCTTATTTCATTGAGAGCTGAAGAAAGAAAAAATAAAACTCACGAAAGCTATAAAAAAAATTTGCTTAAAAATTAAAATGCAAATACATATATAACTACTGAAAGCATGCTTTTTTTCTGCTTGGCAACCATGAAAACTTTTGAAAACCATTTGAACAAAAGTTAAAAGCACATTTGAAAAAAATTTAAAATTACCTTAATTTCAGTGAGACTGCAAAAAAGCAAAAAAACTTCACTAAAAGGGCTGATGAAAAAATTGCTTAATATTTCCTCCAAATACTAAAATAAAAACCTACTGTAGAAACTGAGTTCTCCCTTGGGCAACCCAAAGAAAACTTTTGTAAACCTTTTGGAAAAAAAAGTTACAGCAAAAATTTGAACAAAGTTAAAATTTTACCCTTTATTTAAAGAGAGCTGCAGAAAAAAAAAATTAAAACTTAAACGGGAAAAGCTGTTTAAAAAATTTTTGTTTAAAAAATTTAAATTTCAAAAAACTATATAAAAACAACTGAGCATGCGGATTCTCGGGCAACCCAATAAAAGACTCTTAAACCCATTTAAACAAAATTTTACGGGCACATTTAAACAAATTTTAAAATTTAAAGCCTTATTTCAGTAAAGGGTTTAAAGAAAAAAAGCAAAAAAATTTCACTGAAACTGATGAAAAAATTTGCTTAATTTTTCAATGAAAAACCAATATAAAACCTTTTTGGCATGTTGAGTTTTCTTGGCAAGCCATGAAAGACTCTTGAAAACCATTTGGAACAAAAATTACGGGAAAAATTTAACAAAGTTGAAAAAACCTATTTCGGGAAAGCTGAAAAAAAGAAGCAAAAAATTTTCACTAAAAAGCTGTTTATAAAATTTGCTTAATTTTTAAAAAAGCAAATATTTATTTTAAAAACCTTTTTTGGCTGAGTTTTCTTTTTTGGCAAGCCATGAAAGACTTTTTTAAACCTTTTGGAACCCAAAAAGGGTTACAGCACATTTGAAAAAAGTTGAAAATTACCCCTTATTTCAGTGAAAGCGCAGAAAAAAACAATAAAACTTCACTGAAAGCTATGAAAAAAAATTTGCTAATTTTTTCAATGCAAATACTATATATAACTACTGTACATGCTGATTTCTGTTTGGGCAAGCCTTTAAAAGACTCTGAAAGCCATTAAACAAAAGTTACAGCACATTTGAACAAAGTTTGAAAATTACCCTTTATTTCATGAGAGCGCAGAAAAAAGCAATAAAACTTCACTGAAAGCTAAATGAAAAAATTTTTCTTAATATTTCAAGGCAAATACTATAAATAACTACTGTAAAAACTGAGATTTGCGGGCAACCATAAAAGCCCTTGAAAACCAAAAAAAAACAAAATTTTACAGCACTTTTGAACAAAGTTAAAAAGTAACCTTATTTCAGTGAGAGCTGCAGAAAAAGCAATAAAACTTCACGAAAGCTGATGAAAAATTACCAAAATATTTCAATACAAAAACAATATAAAAAAACTATTTGTACATGCGAGTTTTTGTTTGGGGCAAGCCAGAAAGACTTTTGAAACCAAATTTGGAAAAAAAGTTACAGCACATTTGAAAAAAAGTTAAAAAAGTGGGCCTTTTTTTTCAGTAAAGATTTGCAAAAAAAACAATAAAATTTCCCCTAAAAAGTTTGAGAAAAAATTTGCTTAATATTTCAATGAAAAAACAAATAAAAACCCCTTTTAACATCTGGTTTCGTTTGGGCCCAAGCCAAAAAAGACTCTTGAAAACCTTTGGAACAAAATTACAGCAAAAATTTAAACCCAAAGTTAAAATTAGCCTTTTTTCAGTGAGACTAAAAGAAAAAGCAATAAAATTTTCACAAAAGGGCGATGATAAAATTTGCTTAATTTTCAATGCAAATACAATAAAAAAATTTGTTGGCATGTTGATTCTTTTGGGCCAACCCTTTAAAGGAACTCTTGAAACCCTTTTAAAAACCAAAATTTTAACAGCACATTTGAAAAAAGGGTTTAAAAATTTAACCCCTTATTTCAGTGAGATTTTGCAAAAAAGGAAGCAATAAAACTTCATTTAAAGCTAAAGAAAAAAAATTTTCTTAATAAAATCAATGCAAATACTAAATAAAACTACTGTAGAAAGCAAAAGTTCTGTTTGGCCCAACCATGAAAGCCCTTTAAAAAACCTTTTTGGGAACAAAAGTTACGCAAATTTAAAACAAATTGAAAATTAGCCTTTTTTCCGTAGAGAGCTGAAGAAAGAAGCAAAAAAACTTCACTGAAAGCTGATGATAAAATTTGTTTAATATTTAAAACCCAAAAAACTATATATAACTACGAAGCATCGAGTTTGTTTTGGCAACCCATGAAAGACTCTTGAAACCATTTGGAACAAAATTACAGCACTTTTGAACAAATTAAAAAATTTACCTTTTTTCAGTGAGAGCTGACAGAAAGAACAATAAAATTTCACTGAAAGCTGTTTGATAAAAATTTGTTTAATTTTTCAATGCAAAAACTATATAAAACTTGTTCAGTTAAATTCGCTTGGCAACCTTTGAAAGACTCTTGAAAACCCTTTGGAACAAAAGTTACAGCACATTTGAACAAAGTTGAAAATTAGCCTTATTTCAGTGAGAGCAAAAAGAAAGAACCCAAAAAAAATTTCACTAAAAAAGCTGATGATAAAAATTGCTTAATATTTCAATCCCAAATACTATATAAACTTTTTTGGGCATGTGATTCCCCTTGGCAAGCCATAAAGCCCTTTTAAAAAACCTTTTTGGAAAAAAAATTTTACAGCACATTTGAACAAAGTTGAAAAAAAAGCCTTATTTCATTGAAAAGCTCAGAAAGAAGCAATAAAACTTCACGAAAGCTGATGAAAAAATTTTGGTTTTTAATATTTAAATCAAATACTAAATATAACTACTTTAGCATGCTGATTTCCCTGTTTGGAAACCTTTAAAGACTTTTGAAACCATTTAAAAACAAAATTTACAGCACATTTGAACAAAGTTGAAAATTAGCCTTTTTTTCAGTGAGAGCTGCAGAAAGAACCAAAAAAAACTTCACTAAAAAGCGATGAAAAAATTTTTGCTTTAATATTTAAAATGAAAAATACTATAAATAACTACATAGCATGCTGATTTTCGGTTTTGGCAACCCATGAAAAAACTCTGTAAACCTTTTGAACAAAAGTTACGGGCACATTTAAAAACAAAGTTAAAAATTAAGCCTATTTCAGGGGAGAGCTGAAGAAAGAACAATAAAATTTCCCCCAGAAAGCTTAAAGATAAAATTTTTTTAATTTTTACAATGCAAATACAATTTTAAAAAAACTTTTTTTCCCATTGGAACCCTGCTTGGCAAGCCAAAAAGACTCTTGAAAACCATTTGGAAAAAAAAGTTACAGCACTTTTTAAACAAAGTTAAAAAATTAGCCTATTTAAAGGAGAGCGAAAAAAATAACAAAAAAATTCACTGAAAGGCTGAAAATAAAATTGTTTAAATATTTCAATGCAAATACAAATAAAAAACTTTTTGGCTGAGTTTCTGTTTGGGCAAGCCAAGAAAACTTTTGGGAAAAACCATTTGGAAAAAAATTTTTACAGCACATTTGAACAAATTTTAAAAATAACCTTATTTCCAGAAAAAGAAGAAAATAAAAAAAAAAGCAATACAATTATTTAAACTGAAGATAAAAAAAACCTTAATAAATTTTCAAATAAAAACCCGAAAATTTAACAAAATTTAAGAAATTGCAAAGTTTTCCCTTTTTCAGGGGCCAGAAAAAACCAAAAAAAACCATTAAAAGGAAAAAAATTTTAAGCAAATTTTTTAAAAAAATTTTAAAAAATTACCCTTTATTTCGGGGGAAGAGGCTTTTAAAAAGAAAGGGAAAAAAATAAAATTTAACGAAAAAGCCTTTTTTGGGAAAAAAAATTTTAAAAAATAGAAAAAAAATTTTGGGCTTAAAATTTCAATGCAAATACTATAAAAACTCTGTAGCATCGGGATTTTCTGTTTGCAACCATGAAAGACCCCTTGAAAACCATTTGAACAAAATTTTTAAAAGCACTTTTTAAACCCAAATTTTTGAAAATACCCCCCTTAATTTCAGTGAGAGCTGAAAAAAGGGAACAATAAAAATTCATTTGAAAGCGATGAAAAAAATTTTGCTTAATATTTCAATCAAATACTAAAATAACTACTTTTCCTTGCTGAGTTCTGTTTGGGCCCGGGCCATGAAAGACTTTTGGAAACCTTTTAGAACAAAAGTTACAGCACATTTGAACAAAAAAAAAATTTAAGCCTTATTTCATTTAGAGCGCAAAAAGGAAGCAATAAAACTTCACTGAAAGCTGATTTAAAATTTGCTTAATATTTCAATGCAAATACTATATAAAAAAAAACTGTAGCTTTCTGAGTTCTGTTTGGCAAGCCATGAAAAAACTTTTGAAAACCATTTGGAACAAAATTTTACAGCAAAATTGAAAAAGTTAAAAATTAGCCTTTTTTCAGGGGAGAGTGCAAAAAAGAAGCAAAAAAAAACTTCATTTAAAGGGCATAAAAAATTTTTTTAAAAACCCAATCCCCAAATATATATAAAAAAAAACTTATTTCATGCTAAAATTTCTGTTTTGGCAAGCCTGAAATTTTTAAAAAAAACCAAATTTGGAACAAAATTTAAAAGCACATTTAAACCCAAAATTTTAAAATTTTAGCCTTATTTCAGGAGGGGCTGAAGAAAAAAGAAATTTAAAATTTCATAGAAAGCTGTTAAAAAATTTGCTTAAAAATTTTAAAATCAAAAACTATTTTAAAACCAAGAAAGCTTTATTGATTTTCTGTTTCCCAAACCAAAGAAAGACCTTTAAAAAAAATTTGGAAACAAAAAATTTAAACCCCACTTTTTGAACAAAGTTGAAAAAAACCTTATTTCAGTGAGAGCTGAAAAAGAATCAATAAAATTTCACTAAAAAAGCTGAGATAAAACCGCTTAATATTTAAAATGCAAATACAAATAAAAACTTTTTGGCCAATTGTTGAGTTCTGCTTGAAAAAAGCCATAAAGACTCTGAAACCATTTGGAACAAAAGTTACACCCAAAAATTTGAAAAAATTTTTAAAAAAAATTCCCCTTATTTCAGTGAGGGGCTGAAGAAAAAAGCAAAAAAAAACCACTAAAAATTTTGATGAAAAATCCTTCTTAAAATTTTTCAATCCCAAATATTTAAAAAAAAGTTTTAGGCAAGTTGATTTCGCTTGGCAAGCCTTTAAAGCCTTTTGAAACCTTTTGGGAAAAAAAAGGGTTAAACAGCAAAATTTTGAACAAAATTAAAAAATTAAGCCTTATTTCAGGGGGGGGAAAAACCCTGCAGAAAAAAGCAAAAAAACCCCATCACGAAAGTTTAATAAAAAAAAATTTTTTCTTAATATTTCAATGCAAAATTTTTTATAAAAATTTTTCTACTGAAAAGCATGCTGAGTTTTTCGGGCAAGCCATGAAAGACTCTTGAAACCATTTGAACAAAATTTTACGGGCCTTTAAAACAAATTTTTAATTTTTAACCCTTTAAATTTTCAGTGGGGACTGCAAAAGAAAAATTTTAAAACTTCATTTAAAAACTGATGATAAAATTTGTTTAAATTTCAATGCAAATACTAAATATAACACTGTAGCATGCTGAGTTCGCTTGGCAACCCAAATGAAAGACTTTTGAAACCATTTGGGAAAAAAAGTTACAGCCCCTTTTTAAAAAACAAATTTTAAAAAGTACCTTTATTTAAATGGAGAGTTTGGGGAAAGAAGCAAAAAATTCACTAAAAAGCAAGATAAAATTTGCTTAAAATTTAAATAAAAATACTATTTATAACTTTTGGCATGTTAGTTCTGCTTGGAAACCATGAAAGACTCTTGAAAACCTTTTTGGAAAAAAAGTTAAAAAGGAAAACATTTGAACGGGGGGTTTGAAAATTACCAAATTCAGTGAGACTGGAAAGAAGCAATAAAATTTCACTGAAAGCGATGAAAAAATTTCCCTTAATTTTTCCCAATCAAAAACTATATATAACTTTTTCCCATGTTACCCGTTTTGGAAAAGCCATGAAAACTTTTAAAAAACCCATTTGGGAACAAAATTTAAACAGCACATTTGAAAAAATTTAAAAATTTTAGCCTTTTTTTCAGTGAGGGGGCTGGAAAGAACAAAAAAACTTCCTGAAATTTTGATGAAAAAATTTGTTTAATATTTTCAAGGGAAAATACTAAAAATATAACAACTGTAGAAATTGCTGAGTTTCTGCTTTGGCAAGCCATGAAAACCTTGAAAGCCATTTAGAAAAAAAAAAAAAACACCCACATTTAAACCCAAAGTTAAAAATTACCCTTTAAATTTCGGGTGAGAGTTGCAAAAGGGAAGAAAATAAAATTTCACGAAAGCTGTTTGGAAAAAAAATTTTGCTTAAAAATTTCAATGAAAAAAAAACTAATATAAAACAACTTAGCATGCTGAGTTCGGCTTGCAACCCATGAAAGATTTTTGGGAAAAACCTTTTTGGAACAAAATTTTACGGGCCACTTTTGGAAAAATTTTTAAAAAAGTAGCCTTATTTCAGTTGGGGCGCAGAAAGAAGCAATAAAATTCACTGAAAGCTAAAGATAAAATTTGCTTAATTTTATCAATGCAAATACAATATTTAACAAAACTGTACAGGGCTGATTTCTGCGGGCAACCGGAAAGACTCTTGAAACCATTTTGGAACAAAATTTACAGCCCCTTTGAAAAAATTTTTGAAAATTACCTTTTTTCAGTGAGGGGCTGAAGAAAGAAGCAAAAAATTTCATTTAAAAGCTGATGAAAAAATTTTTGCTTAATTTTTCAATGAAAAATACTATAAATAACTTCGTTTGGCATGTTGAGTTCTGTTTGGGAAAGGGCCATAAAAAGACTTTTTGAAAACCCCTTTTGGGAAACCCAAAATTTTACAGCACTTTTGGGAAACAAATTGAAAATTAGCCTTATTCAGTAAAGATTTTGAAGGGAAAGAAGCAAAAAAAATTTCACTGAAAGCTGATGAAAAAAATTTGCTTAATTTTCAATCAAATACAAATATAAAACTTTTTGGCATTTTTTGATTTCCCTGTTTGGGAAAGGCCATAAAAGACTCTAGAAACCATTTGGAAAAAAAGTTGAAACATTTTGGGAAACAAATTTTGAAAATTTAAAGCCTTTTTTCATTGAGAGCTTCAGAAAGAACAAAAAAATTTCACGAAAGCTGAGAAAAAATTTTTGTTTAATATTTAAATGCAAATACTTATATAAACTACTGTAGCATGCAATTTTTTGGGGAAACCCCATAAAAGACTTTTAAAAAGCCTTTTTAGAACAAAAGTTACAGCACATTTAAAAAAAGGGTTGAAAATTACCCTTATTTCAGGAGAGCTGAGAAAGAAGCAAAAAAAACTTCCCCTGAAAGCGGATGATAAAAATTTGCTTAAAAAATTTCAATGCAAAAAAAAAATTATAAAAGAACGGGTAGCATGCTGATTTCTGCATGGAAAGCCTTTGAAAGACTCTTGAAAGCCATTTAGAACAAAATTAAAAGCACATTTGAACAAAGTTGAAAATTAGCCTTATTTCATGAGAGCTGAAAAAAGGAAGCAAAAAAAAACTTCACTGAAAGCTGATGATAAAATTTGCTTAATATTTCAATGCAAATACATATATAACTACTGTAGCATGCTGATTCTGCTTGGGCAAGCCATGAAAGACTCTTGTAAACCTTTGGAACAAAATTTTACAGCACATTTAACAAATTGAATATAGCCTTATTTCAGTGAGAGCTGCAGAAAGAAGCAATAAAACTTCACTGAAAGCTGTTTAAAAAATTTGCTTAATTTATTTCAATGCAAATACTATATAAAAACAAACTGTAGCATCTGAGTTCTGCTTGGCAACCCATGAAAGATCTTGAAAAGCCTTTAGAACAAAAGTTACAGCACATTTGAACAAAGTGAAAATTAGCCTTATTTCAGTGAGAGCTGCAGAAGGAAGCAATAAAACTTCACTGAAAGCTGATGATAAATTTGCTTATATTTCAATGCAAATACTATATATAACTACTGTAGCATGCTGAGTTCTGCTTGGCAAGCCATGAAGACTCTTGAAAGCATTTAGAACAAAAGTTACAGCACATTTGAACAAAGTTGAAAATTAGCCTTATTTCGTGAGAGTGAAGAAGAAGCAATAAAATTTCACTGAAAGCTGATGATAAAATTGCTTAATATTTCAATGCAAATACTATATATAACTTGTTTGGCATGTTGAGTTCTGCTTGGCAAGCCATGAAAACTCTTGAAACCATTTGGAACAAAAGTTACAGCACATTTGAACAAAGTTGAAAAGTAGCCTTATTCAGTGAGAGCTGAAGAAAGAAGCAATGCAATTTCACTGAAAGCTGATGATAAAATCTGCTTAATATTTCAATGCAAATACTATATATAACTTGTTTGGCATGTTGAGTTCTGCTTGCAAGCCATGAAAGACTCTTGTAAACCATTTGGAACAAAAGTTACAGCACATTGAACAAAGTTGAAAATTAGCCTTATTTCAGTGAGAGCTGCAGAAAGAAGCAATAAAACTTCACTGAAAGCTGATGATAAAATTTGCTTAATATTTCAATGCAAATACTATATATAACTACTGTACATGCTGAGTTCTGCTTGGCAAGCCATGAAAGACTCTTGAATGAGATTTAGAAACAAAAGTTACAGCACATTTGAACAAAGTTGAAAATTAGCCTTATTTCAGTGAGAGCTGCAGAAAGAAGCAATAAAACTTCACTGAAAGCTGATGATAAAAATTTTTATAATTTCAATGCAAATACTATATATAACTACTGTAGCATGCTGAGTTCTGCTTGGCAAGCCATGAAAGACTCTTGTAAACCATTTGGAACAAAAGTTACAGCACATTTGAACAAAGTTGAAAAGTAGCCTTATTTCAGTGAGAGCTGCAGAAAGAAGCAATAAAAACTTCACTGAAAAGCTGATGATAAATTTGCTTAATATTTCAATACAAATACTATATTATAAACTACTGTAGCATGCTGAGTTCTGCTTGGCAGGCCATGAAAGACTCTTGAAAGCCATTTAGAACAAAAGTTACAGCACATTTGAACAAAGTTGAAAATTAGCCTTATTTCAGTGAGAGCTGCAGAAAAAGCAATAAAACTTCACTGAAAGCTGATGATAAAATTTGCTTAATATTTCAATGCAAATACTATTATAACTACTGTAGCATGCTGGTTCTGCTTGGCAAGCCATGAAAGACTTTGAAAGCCATTAGAACAAAAGTTACAGCACATTTGAACAAAGTTGAAAATTACCCTTATTTCAGTGAGAGCTGAAGAAAAGAAGCAATAAAACTTCACTGAAAGCTGATGATAAAATTTGCTTAATATTTCAATGCAAATACTATATATAACTACTGTAGCATGCTGAGTTCTGCTTGGCAAGCCATGAAAGACTCTTGAAAGCCATTTAGAACAAAAGTTACAGCACATTTGAACAAAGTTGAAAATTAGCCTTATTTTCAGTGAGAGCTGAAGAAAGAAGCAATAAAACTTCACTGAAAGCTGATGATAAAATTTGCTTAATATTTCAATGCAAATACTATATATAACTACTGTAGCATGCTGAGTTCTGCTTGGCAAGCCATGAAAGACTCTTGAAAGCCATTTAGAACAAAAGTTACAGCACATTTGAACAAAGTTGAAAATTAGCCTTATTTCAGTGAGAGCTGCAGAAAGAAGCAATAAAACTTCACTGAAAGCTGATGATAAAATTTGCTTAATATTTCAATGCAAATACTATATATAACTACTGTAGCATGCTGAGTTCTAATGATTATGCCAGTATTCCCTTCACCAGATTTAAACATCCCTAAATTAATATCAGGACGTTTGTGTGTATATATAGCCTGCCAAGTCTATTAGTTCCTTGTTTAGACCTGTTCCACTATAAAGTTTATGTGTTCATCGACCCCTACACATTTTATATGGCAAGAAAAGACCAAAAGCCGATTCACACAATTCCCAAAAGGGTTTACTTTTAACCAAAAACCTTCACACCTTTTATTACCTTAAAGGCTCTGGTTTTAAAGCATGCAACCCTTTGACCCTTGCCTATCTCCAGATCTCCCCCTGTGTTGATCCCCTAATGACCCTTACAATTGTCACTTCTAATTTATCCTAGGTTAAGTCCAACATTCAGACCTTTATCCTTAGATAAGTTTTTAGAAAAAGAGGAGATTAGAGAATAGGTTTTTAATTATTCTGGTGGATGAATACCTCACAATTACCCCTGGCTTCAAAAGACTACCGTTAAGTCCTTACTAAGTTCATACACCTGGATGAGCTAGGCCAATAGATAAATGCAATTCCCCCTTAATTCAAGGAGCGTGTTTTATGGGATGTGTATTCTTTTAAATCAGTAGTGTAGCCGTAGTGTAGGTTTGAATTGCTTACCTCAGGAGCGCCGCGATCTCTTTAAAGAAAAAACCCTACTTAGGTCCTTTTTCCCAACAATTAAACTAAAAATTCAGGCCAAAGATTTATAACGTTTTCAAGAAATTTTATTCAATCAATATAAAAAGATTATACCTTCACAATATAGAAAGAAAAGATAAAATAAAATGAAAGGAAGGAAAATAAGTACCTACTCTCCCATTAAAGTGGTTAATATATGTAGAGAAGTATAAGACCTAACTTATGTGTTTTATGTATTTAGCTTACATTGAATTTAGTTCATGAGTGAGTTATCTACAATAAGGTTTGTCCACTGTCTACACAACTTTAAATATCCTTTATTGGTTGTGGCCGAATCGTTCTCCCAAAGTCATATAAACTTGAATTTCTTCAAATCCATATAACAATGGTGATTTTGCGACGCACAATCTCAGGAAAAGTTGGCTCAACAGCTTTAAAACCTTATCCAAAAAAAACTCCTAATTCGGAGCGTTATCAAGTATAAAAGTTTATTCACTGTTTACACAACTTTAAACATCCTTTTTTGGTTGTGGCCGAATCGTTCTCCCCAAAGTCATATAAACTTGAATTTCTTCAAATCCATATAACAATGGTGATTTTGCGACGCACAATCTCAGGAAAAGTTGGTTCAACAGCTTTAAACCCTTATCCAAAAAAGCTCCTAATTCGGAGCGTTATCAAGTATAAAAGTTTATTCACTGTTTACACAACTTTAAACATCCTTTTTTGGTTGTGGCCGAATCGTTCTCCCAAAGTCATATAAACTTGAATTTCTTCAAATCCATATAACAATGGTGATTTTGCGACGCACAATCTCAGGAAAAGTTGGTTCAACAGCTCAAAACTTCAACTTGATGCAATTCTACAAACCTGGTTCATCCAATTAGTTACTATCAATAACCTAAATGTTCCCTTACCAAACTTCTCAGAAAAACAAAAGAAGTGGTTCAGAGCTTCTTCCCCTTCTTGAAAAGAAAAACAACTGACTTTCCTCTGCCAAAACCCCTGCTTATATAGGGAGAGCTGGGTGCATGTGGGCTGGTCAACTGAGGGGGGGTCAGGGTTACAGGCCCCCACTTCCCTCCCTCCACATGCTCATAAAATCCGGACATGTTCGGACATGTCCTTGCACCATAAGGAAGACCACCTATATGTATGTCCTTTAAGACAATCTTAAAACAAGTAAGCAAAAATAAAAATAAAAATAATAATACATCCCCCAACCCCCTTTAGACAGCAAAAGTACACAACCCAAAGTTACACAGAGTTCACCTATCTCAACACCCACACATGTAACTTATGGGAGTACTACATACATCACAGCAGAGCACCCAAACAACCTGCCGCACCGTCCCAAAAACAAAAAACCAAAAACATAAAAACACCAGAAACAGAATATAATACTTGAGTCTAAAACCAAACTCACAGCTCCTGACTGTCAAAAAAAAACAAAAAAAAACAAACAAGTAAGGACAAAACAAGAGCAACAAGAATCCCAGGAGCACCCAACCGCAACAACCAACTACACCACACCAGGTGAAAAACAAAAAGTTACAAAATCCAGCAACACCAGAAATAAAACAACAAGCAAAACCATAAGCAATACTGCCTACAGAAGAAAACAAAACAAAACAAAACAACAGAACATACAAAAACAAAAAAATAAAAATAAAATAAAATAAAAATAAAAACCTGAAAACGGATCATCAAACCAAAAATAGTAAAAAATAAAATAAAAACAAAAATTCAAAAATCCACATCCAGTGTCTCAGCAAAGATGTCTTACACACACATTGAACATGTCCAGTACTAGCAAACAGCACCATACAAGCAAAGAAATGCAACACACGTCCTTACGTACTGTAACGACTGAAACACCTCGAGCTACAAGTCCAGTAAACAGCATATCTAGAGTCCATAATGCCGTTTGTAAGAGTCCAAAAGCCAAAAATCAGTCCCAAGGAGTGCCACAAAAGCACTCACTAATCCATGTCCATCAGTTCAAACTCATCGTAAAAAGCACCGTCCAGAATAATGTAGTCCGCTACACAGTTATCAGTTATATTCCAGCAGGAAACCCAAGCCCATCTACAGCCCCCAAGGCTATAGATGTAGATCTCGCATCTCACCCTTCCCGACCATGGTCGAGCTGTAGGAGACAGATGAGCCTCCAACTGACTGTCTGTCTGCAGACAGGGGGACTCATCCAACGCCCATTCATGCACGTTTCGATAACGGTTCACTCCAAGCCGAGCATAAGCGATAAGCCCCCAGAACTCCGGATTGAAGATCGCAGTGGGGAACAACTGCCCACGAGCCGCCGTGTAGAAAACCAGCCTTGGCCCAGGGGAGACACCCAGGATAGGGCTACGTCGAGGGGGGCTCACCGCAGCAAACAGGCCTCCATCCAATCGACTGGCATACTCGTGTTCAACTGGCTGGGGGACACTCAAAGGAGGGTCCACCTCCACAGGAACAGGCACCCCCGAGTCCGGAGTCGGAGAAGAACCGGGCTCCAAATCCCGGCAGAAGTTCTCCAACCAGACAGCAGGATCAACCCCGACTTCACCTTCGTCCAGATGTATTGATCCGAAGTCATACTCGTCAAGTTCCGGAAGAACCAACACCGGAACAGGAGAAGGTGTTCTATTCCGGTCATACACCCAGTCCTCGTAGGAATAGAAGACAGGGCTGGAGGCAGGGGAAGGTGATCTCACCACGTGCTGCTCAGGGGACACACGTCGGGGCCTGCAGGATGTTGACACTGATCCCGACGATCGGTCAAAAGAGATTATTGACGAGTCATCATCATCAGACGACACGTCACTGTGCCGCCAAGGCACACTGTCATCACCCTTGGAGTGACAGCCTCTAGTCTATCAGTCACTACCAGCCCCTCCCACCAAGAGGAAATGAGAGGAGCCGGCTCTATCTCCAACTGGATTTCCATGGACGTATCACTGTTCTGTAAACAGTGATGGCAATAGGAAAAATTAGGGCACAAAAACTGATAAAAATATTTCCAAATATTTGGAAGGTTAAAAAACAAAAACAAAGTAGCAAATCAGGTCAAAAACGGTTTGATGATCAATGTTTCATGAAGTAAAAAACTAAACAAAAAAAAAATATAAATTAAATAAAAACAAAACAAAAATCAAAATAAAATGTAAGGATCTAGGTTCGTTCTGTCTTATAGTCCTTACAAAAATTAAAACAACACCTGGTGTCATGTCTGCCTTCTCTACATGTTGGTTTAGAAAGTAAGCTCCTTTTCACAGAATGTAAAGGAAAAACCCATTAAAGCTTATCCGAAAAAATCCTGTAGGTAAAATAAAATATAAAAATAAAAATGGGAGATTATAATCCCAAATACCTTGTAATATGCAAAAACAATAATAATAATATGTGTGTACCTATACATGGTTGGTACCTAAAAGTAATGGTAAATACTATACTAATACTAACCACAAATCCTGTTTATATAATCAGGCTCCCAACCTTTATTTTTTATTTTTTTTTTTTTCCTACAACTTTCCATATGTACTACTAATGTAACTTAAGGGTATCCCCTTTGAATTTGTGGATGTTGGTAAAATATCATGGCTCAAAGTAATTTTAATCAAGAAAATAAAAGCGTCTCACCCCAGTATGTAGTATGTCCAGCCTAACCTCTGAAGGCATCATTTCTTCCTGGACCGATTCAACACAGTCCAGAGAATCCAGGGTGTCGAAAAACATAGACATAACCACAGCCACTAGATAGTAAGTAAAACTAATGTCTACTTTATGTAATATTCGCCCAAAAATAAATTTTTCTCCCCCAGTAGTGATCCAGGAGTAGTGAGTTCAAAGAAATCCCCAGGGAGTTAGGTAAGATGAAAGAAGGAAAATAACCTATTTTCAGTTTTCAGGTTACAGAGACAGGTCCATCCACTCCACCTTCTTGGGACACTAGTTTGGTTTAATGGATAACAGTCACAAAAAGTGTCCTTTTTAACTGCTATTTTATTACTCAACCCTGCTTGTGTTGAGGAGTAGAGACGGCCCTGTTGTCTATTTTTGTTAGAAAAACCAGACCTAACTTCAAGCAGGCAACAGAACAGATTCAACAACCCCCTAAAAGCAACCTTTACGACTCTTATTAGGATCCATGTACAGGTTTTAATTATAACAAACATCCCTTTAACCACCTTAATTAGCACTAACTTCACCAAGGGTAACAACCCAAGTTTATGCAATGTACCAACTAAAGTTACAATGAAAATAAAAATGATCACCGGGATTACCCATTTAACCCAGGCGAAGTGTTTCTTTAGAGTGTCTGTAATCAAAGTAACAGTCCCATCAGCTAAGTGGTTTACTGCTGTCACTACCCCCTCAGCTGCAGTGGTTAGAATCTTAAATAGGGGGAAACCTTCTGATTTTATGCCGAACCCATCCATACCTGAATCATATTGACCAGCCATGAACCCATTTTTGCAGTTCTTGGTCAAAGAAAAATCCACCTCCTTTGACAGATTAGGTGGCCAAAATAAAAGCATGTTATATCCTGTAAAATCATGAGCCGGAATCGGCTGTCCCCAAGGTAAACGGGTATCTAATCCGTCTATCATATAGTTTTCTGGTAAATAGTCTTTACCATGATATTTAGCAGCAAATCCCAGTCTTATTCGATACCCCGCATGACAGACGATTTCGTTTAACCAGCTTGTTCTTGATATTCTAAGTTCAGAGGGTGAAACTTGTTGATATTGAGATAGGGCCCCTCGGAAAACTTGAGGATACGGAATTACACTTTCCTCATCCCATGTTGTTGTTAACCACCGTCCATATCGTCTTTCAAATATTTTTTGAAAACGGGGAATGGGATGACTAAGATAAGACATTGAATCGTTTTCCACCCATCCCAAGTAGGTATGGGCCATCAGCCATAAGGTATTATTTTCATATCTGGGAGGGGAACGATCAAAAAAATAATCAATTTGCTGCTGTAACCTTTTCCCGAACATATACCCATCCGATTTTCTATATTTCCTGGACCAATTCATTACTCTATTGACCCTTCTAGCTTTGAAAATGGTATTATCAGCTAAATGGTCCTTTTCATAACAATATTCGAAATTGTCTGAATCAGAGCAATATTCCCGCTTGTAGAAGCCGTACTTTATTCCTGGATATTCTCCATCGGGTATAGAATGTGTCATTGTGCCCCGTAACCCTAACGTATATAAAATGTGACTTTTCCCATTTTCAATTACTGTTTTAGTCAACAGAGCAGGAGGGGCTACACAATTCATGCAGTCCTTCAATTCGACAGATAAAGGCCGTACTTCAGGTTTTTTAACTCCAATGTATTCATATAGGTGCCCTGTGTGCAAAGAGGCCCACTGCATTTTAAGAAATTTTTCTAAAAGGTGTGAATGTAAATCCTTAAATTTATAAGTAGAGAAACAGGGCTCCAATGCTAATGTTTCATTTGGAAATAAGCCTAAACCCACCAGTCTATCTATATTTCTTGTGACTGTCATGGTTTCCCTCCATATGTAGTTCAAATGACCTGAACCACAGTCGGTGTAATTAAAACGATGGAACTGGTCATTTGCCTGCATCCCTTTAACCTGACAATATGGTTTAATAATGTGTGATCTATCAAAAGAAGAATCCCCTTCAGGTAATATTCCTGTCTCCAAAATGCTCTTAATTGGGGATGGAATGGAATCATACAGGGTTGTATTAACACATTGTAAGAATGTATCCATTACCACAGATCCATTAATCTCTAACCATTTTTTATTAGCTACATGATCGAAGTTTGGTACCAACATGTAATACATTGTTACCCCCTGATGTGTAACATTTTTTAACCAATTCAGGCCCTTTGGATAACTGTGAAGCAAATATTCGTTTGAGAGTACTTGTAAACCCCAGTGAAAATATCTACGATCCTTTAAACTTAATCCTTTACGACCAAATAGAATATCAAAATATTTATCAAAATCCAGATTATCCTGCCTTTTTGTCCTTTTTGGAGGAATAAGCAAAGGGGGCATCCGGGGATAAGCCCTTTGGTTATTGCTCCCAAAGGTCAATGTGATGGGAACAGTGAGGTTCCCAAAGCCGTGATCATGAGTGTCCTTTACTAAATCCATCTCAGGAAATATTTTCCTCCAAAGGTATAAGCAATGTATATTTTCTGAAGATGGCATTGCTACTGTCATATAACGCGACGGAATTTTTCCCAACTTTGCATATTGGCTTATAATTGAAGAATCCTTAACGCGAACCGAGTTCAGGGGATTGGTTTTAACAATTAGGGTTCTGTTATAAGATTCCATAACCGTACAATTAGTAAACCGTTTGAGCGGGCGTATGGATAAATAGGTACTATACGATTTTACCGAAGTCCAATTAGTCATTATCTCCGCGCAGGTAAACATCGTAATAGCCGGATCCAACCACAAAGTTTTGGTGAGAATATGGGAATCATTAACTATTGTTAATACATCAAATAAGGTTTTCTCCTCGGAATCAAAGGCTAGTTCAGGTTGTGTCAGATGTAACCATGACGATCTACAGTTTTTTATCTTAAAAAGATCATATATTAATGAATTGATCTTTTGAAAAGGTTGTGTTTTAGGACTCGAAAAAGAATCCATATTACCAGTACTTAGAAACAAAGTTTCATCCCAAAGTGGGATGTTGAACTTCCGATTCCTCATTTCCTGTATCATCAGTTGTCTATATGCAGATATGTTTCTTTCTAAACAAAGAGTTTGATTTTTGCATGTGTCAAAAGCACTTGTACAGGGTAATGTATGTACATAGTGATATTCGTGAACTAATGCACCCGTTTTATTATATATGGTTATGTCCCACACATCCCAATGTCTTACTGAATAAGTGGTTGATTGTGCAAAACCTAAAAATATAAAAATTAAAGCTATTGTGGTGAATATTATATATATAAAACAGAAAGTACAAGCTTTTAACAGCTCACGGCGTTCCGTTGCCTCGTGCGATAGAGCACGTTGTTCAAGTCTAATCTGGTCCGGTTTCTGTTCTTCTGATTCTGATGAGTTAACCATCCTGAGTTCCTCCATCTCTTGACCCTGTTGAAGTCAGAGGAGATTACGATCAGGAGGGAACCTATCTAAACTATGGTCTCATCCTTCTCAAACCACTGTTTCAGTCTAAGATACAGATTTGGTTTAACTTCCTGTACTTCCAATGCTGATTTTGATACTGTAACCCTGGCTGTTTTCACCCTGCCCTGACGCTCCTTTGCTAGAGTAAGCTTTATTTGCAATGTTATACTAGGACCAGCCGCTGATCCAGGGAGCGAACATGGCAGGGATATGTCAGTAACCCAATAAGTCACTTCCGGATCCCGTTGCCTAGATATCAAGGTTATCCAATCGGTTTCCTTATCCCGGGGACGTCGACCTACAGCTGCCCCTGTGCTCTTAACAAACCCTCCTTCTAACATCTGTAAAAGGATTGCCTGGAACTCAATATCATAAGACTTTTGCTTTTTCATGCACGGGAATAAAGCATCCCTTTCCACATGCGGATATAGGGTGACGGTTGTGACTTGTTTTATTCCTATGGTCAAACTGGGCCTATCTGACTCCAAAATAGGAAATTGTGTCTTTATCATAGTCTGTAAAGGAGATAAATTTGGCCCCAAGTCTGGTGTAGATGTGTACATACCCATGTCTTTTTTCTTTTTACTTCCCCCTTTACGAAAACCTAGTTTTTCTGAATCAAATGGATGCAGATTACCCTGTCCTCTTAACAGATCTAATCCACTGCAAAGGCCGAGTTTTATTGCATCTACACAGGGAAGTACTCCCTCTGCAGAGGCTGAACAACTACATTGTCCTTTAAATGCAGGTGGATGATCATATCGACCTATGACCATCCGTAGGCCATACGTCTTGAAACAACTATCGCAAAACAATAGTCTGCAAGAGGGAAGCCCCTCCCGTGGTGTGAATATTGAAGAATTAGGGGAGGGGGATACTAGGAAAGTTACAGGCCGAAATGAGGCGGGCCCCTGCCAGATACATTCAGTTACCATATCATGACAGCCCACACACCTCCGGGGATATATTTCTGCCATTCTAGACGATTAATTCTCTCCCATTTATCGGGTATAGTCCCTTTTAATGCTAAAGTAATATTCTTTAGGCTTTGGCCAAGCCAAATAGACGCCCCTGAAGAAGACAATACCCACACGGCTTGAGTGGAATGTATGAAAAGGTCATTATGGTCAACAATCTGCCCTGGCACATTCGGGTAAGGTGATGCCATTTTATTTGATTTTTCTAATTTGACTTGGATGTGTTGGACCAAATTTTTCCAAGAGGACCACGTTACCGGTATGTGACTTGACAACGTCCTTCCCTTCTAGCCTGGTCTTCCAGTAATTCCCCTCAGAATTTACTTTGCGGCGGGTCACCCAAACTTGGTCCCCTGTTACAAAAAGAGGGAATGCCTTATTAGCCTCTTTGATCACTGGGTCTTTTAGTTTTAATTCCTTTAAAAATCCGTTAAGTCTTATCAAATGTAACGGTTCATCCCAATCGGATGGTGCATTTTTAATAATCCATTCTTTTACGGCTCTCACGGCCCTTTCAGCCACCCCGTTTGTAAAGGAGGCATAAGGTATGGACCAGACCTGCTGCACAGAATTATCTGTTAACACCTCATCCACCCATTTATTCTTAAAATGTGAGGCATTATCCATACGTATAGATTTTGTCTTAGGCCACTTACAAAGATGATCACCTAGTCTTACAGCCACATTCCTCCCAGTAGCTGCCCTTAAAGGATATACATGTTTATAGCATGAACCGTTATCCGCTATGACTAGAAAATATAAATTCCCTAATTTTGTCCTACGGGGAAACGGGCCAGCGATATCCGAACTGAAATGGAGCCCTGGGTCCTTACAGAGTATTCTTAATTGTTCTGGTCTTGCCTTTTTGAACCCATCTACCAAGGCACATTGCTGACATCTTGACCTTATTTGTGTTGTGTATGTTAGGAGCTTGGGAATGCGGATTAGGTTTTCTTTTAAATACCTATTGATTTTCGTAAACCCTACATGTCCCAAAGCTTCGTGCACTTTAGTTACCACTTGATAGGCTTGGCCAAGTGGAACCTCAGTGTATGCATCATTTTTCACCCATTCGGATGGAAAAAGGAAGGTAACCTTAGCCACTACGGGCCTAGTTGTTGCCAATTCGTCCACTTCGCGATTGCCATTATGGTCAAAATCACATATTTTTGTGTGACTTTTCACATGGACCCAACAAATAAACATGGACCTGGTCAATTCTGAAATCAACCCCCATAAATGTTCATGAGCCAAAGGCTCACCCTTTACATTTGTGAACTCTCTTTGACGCCAATATTCTAGTTCCTGTATTCCAGCTTTATAACAATAATCACTGTCGGTAACTACTCTAAGCCTGGAAATATGTCTTTTCTTTGCCATAAGGAGACCCTCATGGATCGCAGTGACTTCTGCAGTCTGCGCTGTTCCCTCACACTTTCCACAACTCTTTGCGATTATATTGCCGGCTACATCCTTTAATATAAACGCCCATACAGCTTGCTTCTCACTACCTTGAGAACTCCCGTCTGTAAATAATGTTATGTCAGGATCTTTCTGTTTCTTCTCTTCTGATTTAGTACGTTTTGTAATTATCCCTTCTGTCTCAAATTTTACCTGAGGATCTATTATCATTAATTGCCATTTTCCCCACCTTGACATCATAGCCTTGGCACCAGCCGTGGTCTGTTTGGTTGCCTCCTTTATAGTCGATAAAGGTGTGAGGAATATTAAAGTTTGAACCCCAGCTACCTCTTTTAATACGGGCCAGAATCTATATGCTAAACATAGATATTTTTCCTCTGTAGCGGCCAAGCCCCTCTTCGAAGCCACTACTTGGTTGTTTAATTAATGGATCGTTCCGACGTGCGCCCAGTGCGCTCAATAAATAATAAACGGAGAAAAGTTTTACAATAGTACGGCAGGTTTATTCTCCTTTATAATCCATTCACCGGCAATATACTTTTACTCATAATATTCTTAGAAAACAAAATAACAAAAACGAATTGCTGATAGCTATACACTTAAAGAACAAAGGGCATCCAGCACATGGGCATAGGGCACAAAGGGCACAGTCGAAAAACTGTTTGCTTTCCAATCAGACAACACCTGTTTCCTGGTTTCCCTAGGCTTAAAATCACCTCCTTGGGCTGACCCAATTACCTCAGCCACACCCAATATAGACCCCTAGTGGTTAAACATGAACATAACATAATACATTAATATGGCTCCTACACTCCAGCCCCTAATTGCGTCTGCAAGAGCAATTAAAACATAATTCAAAGGAGCCAAAGATACAAAAAAGAAAATTTGCCCATTTCAGATTGGAACCTATCAATCTTTAGCTTAATTTAGTAAGCAGATTTTAGTTATGGGTCTTTCAATGACACTTGTCTTTGTCTTCAAACGAACAACACGAACCAGACCTCTCTTATCAGGGAAGGTTTCTGTGACTCTCCCTAGCACCCATGACCCTCGAGGTGCAGTGGAGTCCACGACCATGACCAGGTCTCCAGGAACAAAACTCCTTTTCTCCTGGTTCCACTTTTGGCGTTCCTGTAACAGTGGTAGATATTCTCGGATCCACCGCTTCCAAAAGAGATCAGAGATGTACTGGGTTTGTTTCCATCGTCTCCTTGCATAGAGATCCTTTTTGTCGAATAGTCCTGGTGGGAGAACTGGTTTCCCTTTTAGGAGTAGGAGATGGTTCGGCGTTAATGCCTCAAGGTCGTTGGGGTCCTGCGACAGTTTAGTGATTGGGCGATCGTTGAGCACAGCTTCAGCCTCACAGAGAACGGTATGAAATCCTTCATCGTCCAAGGTTTGCTGACGGAGCACAGAACACAAGATCTTCCTAATCATCCTTATCATCCGCTCCCAAGCTCCACCGTGATGTGACCCTGCCGGAGGGTTAAAGCTCCACTTGATTCCCTTCTTCAACAAGGCACTTCCAATACGGTCCTGATTTAAAGAGGCTAGGGCTTCTCGTAGCTCTCTTTCTGCTCCAACAAAGTTGGTACCGTTGTCCGATCTCAAGTGTGAAACCTGTCCTCTTCGACAGATGAACCGTCGTAATGCGTTGATGCATGAGTCTGTGTCGAGAGAATAGGCCACTTCCAGGTGTACGGCCCTGCTTGTCATGCAAGTGAACACGACTCCATACCGTTTCACAATATTACGGCCTCTTTTTACGTCAACTGGCCCGAAATAATCTACGCCAACGTTAGTGAATGGCGGAAGATCAGGAACCACTCTTTCTTTTGGCAGGTCTGCCATTTTTTGCTCGCCAGTCTTTCCGTCATGGAGCTTACAGATGAGGCATCTTGAGATGATCTTCCTCACCGCAGAAGGTCCACTTGTGATCCAGTACTTTCTCCTTACAGTGGAAAGAACATGATTTCTGCCTCCGTGGCCAAGCTGTAGATGGACATGACGGAGGATAAGGTCAGATATGTGTTGGTCTTTTGACAAGATGAGGGGATGTTTGATGTCCTCAGGGATTGCTGCTTTGTTCAGCCGCCCCCCAACTCGTAGATATCCTCCTTCCAGTACAGGATCCAATTTGAGGATGCTGCTACTTCTCGCCACTTCCGGCATGCCAGAGGCTAAGGCAGCAAATTCAGTGGGGAATCTCTCTCGCTGGCAAAAGGCGATTATGGACGTCTCAGCCTCTTTGAGATCTTCCAGCGATATTTTCTGATTCCCAATTGATGCAGTGAAGGCTTGCATTTCTCCATGCACATCAACTGCTGGTGCTCCAGTAGCACTTGTGTTCGCAACCTGCAACTCTTTTCTTTTCTTACTGAGTTTGAGCAGAGTTGATTTGAGCTTGATGATCCAAGCGACTGCAACCTTTAGTCTGTGCCAATCAGAGAAATAGGTTATCAGTTCAGAAGTGGCGTTAGTGTCAACAAGTATTGCATTGACTGAAAGATTCCTCTTTACTTCTGGGTCATCGGCAGTGACACTGACATCCACTGGAAATGTTGGCCAGGCTTCCTCACATTCCCGTAGGAATTCTGGGCCTTCCATCCACCTTTGCTTCACAAGATGTTCTGCTTTCAGGCCACGTGAAGCATCATCAGCAGGGTTCAGGGATGTGGGAATGTATCTCCACTGAGTGACTTCCGAGTTGTCCCTGATGGTGGTGACCCTGTTTGCGACAAAGGTTTGAAACCTTCGGTTTTCATTCTTGATGTACTTAAGAACTGATGTGCTGTCAGTCCAAAAGCATGTCTTCTTAAGTGGAAGCTGGAGTTCTGATTGAAGCATCCTGTCCACTCTAACTGCAACAACGGCAGCGGTGAGCTCCAAACGGGGAATGGTGACGGGCTTCAGGGGAGCCACTCTGGCTTTGCCAAATAGGAAGGCAACATGAACCCTCTCTTCCATGTTCTGCATCCTGAGGTAAGTAGCCGTACCATATGCGTTCTCACTAGCGTCTGCGAAGTGATGTAATTGGGCACTGACAATCCTCCCAAATCCTTCCGGCTTCACACATCTGTTGACCTTGAAATCTGCCATTCTTTCCAGATCAGCTAGCCATTGGTTCCACTTCTGCTGGAAAGCTGGAGGCATTGGATCATCCCAATCACACTTCATCCTACATAACTCCTGCAACAGCAGCTTGGCTGGGAGTACAAAAGGTGCCAGGAATCCCAATGGATCGTAGACAGAACTAATGATGGATAGCATGCCTCGCTTGGTTGGGGGCTTTTCCTTGACTTTCAGCTTGAATTTGAAAGTGTCTGTCTCGATACACCACTGCAGACCCAAAGCCCTGTCCAAAGGCAGCTTATCTCTGTCTAGATCAAGCTCCTGCAGATTCTTGGACTTGAGATCTTCTGGGATGTTTTGAAGCACTTCTCGGCTGTTACTGATCCATTGTGTGAGGGAGAAACCTCCTCTGCTGCAAATGGATATGAGGTTCTTGACCATGGTGACTGCATCCTCTTCAGAGGGCAAGCTCTTCAGCAGGTCATCCATGTAGAAATTTCTGTTGACCGTTTCGATCACTTCCGGTGGAAAGTTAGCCTGGTTATCTTCAGCAGTCTTTCTAAGAGCAAGGCAGGCAACACTTGGTGAAGAAACTGCTCCAAATAAATGGACAGTCATGCGGTGCTCTTCAAGATCTTTATCCAGGTTCCCTTGAGGCCACCATACAAACCGTAGGTAATCCCTGTGTTCCTCTGCCACCTTAACCTGGTGGAACATAGCCTTTATGTCCGCCATTATTGCCACTTGTTCCTGTCTGAACCTCATAAGGACTCCTACCAATGAGCTGGTGAGGTTCGGGCCTTGCAAGAGCTGACTGTTGAGTGAGACCCCTCTGTACTCTGCTCCACAGTCAAACACCACTCGTAGCTTTCCTTTACGAGGATGGTACACGCCATGGTGCGGGATATACCACACCTTCCCTGTTGGCGTTTCCAACTGATGCTGTGGCACTTGTTCAGCATAACCATTGCTAATGACCTCTGACAGAAAGTTGGTGTACTCCTTACGAAAGCCTACGTCCTTCTGAAGTCTCCTTTTCAGACCACAAACACGTTGCATGGCAATACAGCGGTTGTTGGGCATCCCAACATCTTTCCCTTTGAAAGGCAGTTGGAATGTGTAGTGTCCATTTTGAAGCAGAGCAGAGCTTTGCATTATCTCCACAAACTTCTTCTCTTCCCTCGACAGCTCTTCCTGCTCCGCCGAGGCTCTCTCATTGAAGTCGTAGTTGTATTGGCTGGTTAACAGCTCTTCAATTCTATCAATGACAGTCCTGTTGGCATGAATCGAAGGGTGGTTACCTTCACACTGACCGCTTCCCTGTACTGGACCATTTATTACCCACCCCAATAGGGTTCTGATCGCGTAGGGACCATCTTCACGACTGTTAATCACCTCCCATGGCTCCATCAACTTAGAGGCATTGGTGCCAATTAACAAGTCGACACTGGTGTTTACATAGGGAATCCTCACATCCCTCAGATAAGGCCATTTTTCCAGCTCCCTTTCACTGATTATGTTGCCTGTAGAGACAGGCATATCTTTCTGGGTACACACGCTAGGAAGTGGATAGAAGTATTCACCAGAAAAGTCTGATATCTCCAGGCCATCAACAATGGAGCTCTCTATTACCTTTGCATGACCCATGGTGCGGAGATGAATCTTGGCTTTGCGTCCTTCAATATTCAACATGTTGAGAAGCTTCTCAGAACAGAAAGTTCCTGTGCTCCCTGGGTCCAGAAAAGCGTAGGTCTCAATAACCTTGTTTCCCTTTGAGCTCTTTACTTTAACAGGTAGAATGGGAAGAACTCCATTGCAGTGGCCAGCCCCTGTAAGACCACAAGCAGAGGATGTTGTGCAGCTCTCAGAAGTCTTTGACTGCTCAGTATCCTTTTCACCATCCTTCTGACCATGAGTAACCCTTTCTTTGTCGCCTATATGCAAAACACTGGGATGTGTTCGGTTACACTTCTTGCAGGTGATGCGCCTATCACAATTCCTGCTTAAGTGTCCTGTGCACAAGCAGCTGAAACACAGACCTTTCTCCTTTAGGTAGTCCAGTTTCTCCCTGTGTGTCCTACTTCCCAGTTTGAAACAATGGTCCAACACATGACCACCAGCACAGTACAAGCAGGAAGTTGGGTTCGACTTGGTGAAGGATGTGACTTTTTTCTGAGCCTCATCATTATTACCAGCACCTGCTTTGCTGCACCCATTTTCATTCTTATAAGCATCAGAGTTGCATCCATCCTCAAATGTCAAATGAGTTGCAAAGCTGTTTCTTCTCAGCTGTGGTTTGACTTGTGACATGCTGAGTTTAGATGTTACTTTTACAGGTGGAGTGTCCTGTATGTCACCAAAGACTGGATCTGAAGTGATTCTGACTCGGCGCTCAATGAATTCCACAATGTCATGGAAGCGTGCTCGTCGACCCGTTTTCTCCAGTATATCGCATGCCTTTGATCTCCACATGTCTCTGAACTTATATGGAAGCTTCTGGCTCAGAATCTTTATGTTAGCTGGCATGTTTAGTTCTTCCAAATACTGTAGTTCCTCCATAGCATTGGAACATTCACGCAGGAACAGTCCATATGCTTTGAGTGCTTTGGTGTCCTCAGATTTGACTCTTGGCCATCCAGTGACCTTCGCCATGTAGGCTGCGGTTATCTTGAACTCGTTTCCAAAGTGCTCCTTGAGCAGCTTTTTAGCAACAGCAAATCCTCTATCTGCAGTCATGTGAAGGCAGCTGCGCACAATATCCCTTGGCTGTCCCCTAGTGAACTGCTCAAGGTAGTAGAGACAGTCTCCTTTGCAGCTTGTCTTTGCTTCCACGCAATGCTCAAATGCTTTCATAAATGTGTTGTACTGCAGTGGATCTCCATCATATGTTGGGATATCTCGGCGCGGCAGCAAATGTGACGTTTGCATTTGCACGAGGAGTGACGTTATGTCATTTTGTTGTTGTAGCAGATTGTACAGATCTGCGGTCTGATTTTGACCTTGGTGAGGTTGAGAGCCTTGACTGACAGTTGCCTTTGGTTGTGACCCCAAATGAGAAGGTAATGATGTTGAAATGACAACATGTTGGGTTGGCGTGACAGTTGGTGTTCTCAGTGATGGCGCTGCATTGCTTTGCATTGAGAGAGACGTGTGCTGTTGTGAGGCCAGGTGCTGCATTGAAAGAGATGCATGCTGTTGTGAGGACTGAGGCTTAAACTTTGAGGCGTGTGGATTGAGAGAGATGGGCTGGAGCTTAGATTTAGCCCCTTTCCTGTAGTAAGACTCCATTCCATCAGATTGTTGAGATGTGACACTGGCATGCTTAGATGTTATGCTGCTGCGGGCCTGTAGCACTGCTAGCTTAGCAGTAGTAGCAGCTATCTCAGTGTCAAGCTCAAGCTGTTCCCTTTTCCTTTTCAAGATGAGCTCCTGCTCCTCTCTTTTCCTTTTCAAGATGAGCTCCTGCTCCTCCAATGCATACTTGTCCTTTAAAGCAGCAGCACGAGCAAAGAGAGCGGCCTTTTCCGCCTCTGCCTTGCGTCGCTCAGAAGCAGTAGAGCTTCCTGATGACCTTTTGCTGATCTTTGAGTATTTTGTCTCAACATTTGAAATGCTGTCATGAGGTTGAATCCCATCTTCCTCTTCCTCACTTCCATTTACAGTATTGACATCAACAACTTGAGGTTCAACAGTACCAACATCCTTTGAAGTATGGTCAAGGACCATTTGAGTCTCAGTTTGTTTAATTTGAGTTTCAATATTCCCACCATAATCATCATCATCATCATGCTTGGTAGCTGAGCAGCCTTTAGTGTCAGACAACCATTTAATTGTACCCGCAATAAACTCATTGACATGCAACATTTTCGCTTTGTACCATATTTCATGCTTTTCTGCTTCATAAGCAGGCAAAAAACCCAATAAAGATGTATGCACCTGTTTTGTTTTGTCACACAACTCATTGTACATGTTAAATGCACTTTCAACCTCATTTACATTATTTTTGTCACCCATCAGGTTAGAAATATATTCTTTTGTTGTAGACAGTTTACCAAATTGAGACTTTCTTTCCTTTTCTAATTGGCTTATTTTCTCCAATAAAGCTTTGGGTGTTAATTTAACCACACGTTTTTCAGAGCCTGTCTCAGTTACAGCAGTTACAGATTTTACAATTGCACCCATATTAAGTTCAGTCTCAGTTTTGGCGAGATCGCCATTATTGTCTTTTTCCTCTTCTGTCATGTTGACTTGACGTCACGAGCAATAGTTTGTATTACGCAACAACTCGTCTGGACGCGCAAAGTTATTTTCGACGGTTGGGAGTCAACTACCAATGCATTGGATTTACGAGGATGTGTGCACACATATTACAATGGCCATTCATGAATCAGCGCTGTACCACATACCCCAATCGAGCGTTGGCCGGCTTAGATGAGCTGATGTCCCGCTGTGATGATCCTGGCATCCCGGTGGCTGTCGCTCGTTCCGGTGCAGCTCCAAACAGGCAGCGAACGGAAAACAGCTCCCCTCCTTTCCACAGCGAACTCCGTTAAATCCCAATGAAGCAACGGGTCCGTGTTGTTTTCTTCATTAAACGGTGATCCAATGAAGCAGTTTTTCGACCTAAATGTAGCGGCCAAGCCCCTCTTCGAAGCCACTACTTGGTTGTTTAATTAATGGATCGTTCCGACGTGCGCCCAGTGCGCTCAATAAATAATAAACGGAGAAAAGTTTTACAATAGTACGGCAGGTTTATTCTCCTTTATAATCCATTCACCGGCAATATACTTTTACTCATAATATTCTTAGAAAACAAAATAACAAAAACGAATTGCTGATAGCTATACACTTAAAGAACAAAGGGCATCCAGCACATGGGCATAGGGCACAAAGGGCACAGTCGAAAAACTGTTTGCTTTCCAATCAGACAACAACCTGTTTCCTGGTTTCCCTAGGCTTAAAATCACCTCCTTGGGCTGACCCAATTACCTCAGCCACACCCAATATAGACCCCTAGTGGTTAAACATGAACATAACATAATACATTAATATGGCTCCTACATCCTCTATGGAGTATTTTGCCTCTGTTGTTGTCCAAGTGTTTGATAAGAAAATAGTGGGTCTCTTGGAGTTCGCATTCCGTACTTCCACTCCACCACCATTCTCTGTTATTGTTAAATGTGCCTCGAGCAGAGTGTCCATATCCCTTCTTTCTAACTGTTTTGAATTGGCGATTACATATGTTTTCATTGTCCTATAATGTTCCAAATCCTCGTCAGTCAGCTGAATGATTTTGGGTGCATCTTTTCTTCTAAGTTTACCTTTTAGTTTGTGCAATGGGGACGCCCTCTCACTTACATTTGGGACATGGTTAGATATATATTCACATAATCCCAGAAATCGCTCCAAATCATTAACGGAGGTAGGGTCAGGAAAATCCTCAATCTTTTTCTTGTAAGAATCTGTGATTTCCTTTCCCTCCAGTGAAATTTTAAACCCAAGGTATTGTAATTCAAACCGGCCTATCTCACATTTCTTAAGCCCAATTTTGAATCCTGCCTTTTTTAACCTTAGTAAGACCTCCTTTAAGCAATCTACATGTTCATCGGGGTCATCATGTGTAAAATAGATATCGTCGATATACACCTGTACTGGTAAATTTTCTAAGGTTTCCATAACGGCAGTTTGAAATACATTGGGTGAGTTCTTGAATCCTTGAGGCAATCTGAGCCAACGATACGCTATTAATCCAAATGTGAAGCACGTTTTCATTTGGGACTGAGGATCTATTGGTATTGACCAAAATCCATTACTTAAATCCAGACTAGTTTTATATCGCTGTTGAGGAAGAATTCTCATAGTTCTAGACGGATTAATTAAATGTCTGGCATCTGTGCAAGACCTCTTGTTTAATTCTATCAGATTATGTACCAAACGATAAGTGCCATCAGGTTTTGGTATTCCCATTATAGGTAAATTAGTTGGTGGATTCTCCACTTTCGCTATTATTCTTAACTCCTCTAATTCTTTTATGGTAATTTCTAATTCTTTCTTTACCTCTGGTTTAAAAGGATATTGAGATTGCCGAGGAGGCATCCCACCTCGTATAGAGTATGTATATTGGGGAACAAATCCTACATCATTTTTAAACCGTGCATAAAGACCTGTCAACAGGACCTCTTTAAGTTTGTATTTATCCGGTAGATCAGTACCCTTCAATTGACCCTCAACCTGAGAATTTATATCCATTTCCTTAAGATATGCCACTTTTTTACATAAGGGTAGATCCTTTATTGAAATTAAATTGTCTGGACCTTTAAGACCAATAAGGCCCTCATGACTGATTTCAGGTAAAGCCTTTATAGTCCCATCAGCAAATTCTACTAATACTTTCCTGCCTGTTTCAAAACCATGAGGCTGAACGGAAATATCTGCTCCTGTATCCACCCTGTATATTTCCCCTTTAAAATTGGCATAAAACCTTCCCCATCTTCCCATGTATATTTACTGAGGAGTTCTAAGGCTGGTCTGGTTTGGGCTGCTTGTATTTTTGATCCCACTCCGCCTGTTGCTGCCTCAACTGTGTCTTCTCCTGTGGAGACAGCCCTGCCCAAGTCTCGTTGTTCACTCGTGGCCTGTACGGAGTGTTTGGATTGCGAGGAGTCCTGGGATGTTGATTCTGTGTGGGTTGCTTTACTGTAAACCCCAGGGCCTGATTTTGTTTAGGATTCTGAGACTGAGAAAAAGAGATAAGTTCAGGACTCTGGAAGTCTGACAGAACCGGCTGTCCTATTGGGTTTTGATGAGGTGACTGGCCTTGGTTCAATGAAGCTATAGGCAATTGGTTGTTTTTTAATGGAGGCTCTTTATTTATTGTCTTGAGTGACCCTTGAACTTTCCTTTGTTCACCTAGCAATTTTTGCTTCGCATCCCAAACAGCTGTCTCCTCCAACTGTCGCGACCCTGTAAACCCTCTCCATCTCAATGCTAGTTCATGGCCCCCTGGTAATTCTTTTAAGATTCGTTCCATGTATATCGGATCATGGGTAACCCCAGACATTTCTACCCCGGCTAAAGTCAAAGAGGTTCTCCCCTCCCTTATGCCTTTTATAAGATTCAACACTTTCTGATCTATTCTGCTCTGACCTGGGGTAAGACGAGTCATGCTGAGAACCATCCAGGGGGTCGTGTTTTTTGGCAGTTTACATTTTCTGTTAACATTAAAAAATCCTATAACCCCTGGATTTTCCAATATCTGTTGAGGGACCCCACAATCCTTGCATCTAGTGAAAAATTGAACATCCGTCTCATCCGTGTCTCTCTCAGGGATTTGATATCTCAATTCTTTTGGGCTAAAGGAAATCATTGAGTGATTGACAGTGCCCTGTGGAGTAGTTGGGAGCAACATTGAAGTGTGCTCTTGCCAAATATTAGAACTCTCATTAGCTCCTGCATTCATAATTGGATTTGCCAGAGTAGGGTAAGCAGAGGTGGATTCTTTTTGTGAAGGAAGGAGTGAAGGCTGAGTGCACACAGCCCCTTGAGTCTGAGCAGACCCCTGTGGATTACTAGCCCCTGCCTGTGCTGTCCCCAGAGATGGGCCATTAAGATAAGGACTGGCATAGGTTGGGAAAGCTGCTATAGGAGATGGGAGTCTATTTTGAATTTCTCCACTTAGGTGTTCTGTTGGTTGCATAGGGGGAAATAAGAGACCATTATCTTGATTTCCTACCTGTGTGGGGTTTATCCCAGGATGATGCATATGCGCCCTGACTGAGCTATCTCTCCTGATAGCCCCTTCTCTATATACGTCATAGCCAGAGGCCAAATAAGCATCCTTCCAAGTTTGAGGTATTTGAGGCTGACTAAGTATTGTGTTTGCGGTTGGAGATGCAGCTGTGAAATTTGCATCTTCAAAAGTCACAGGGTACCATTCTGCTATAAGATCATGCTGGTTTGTTACTCCCCACTCATCATGTATTTCCTCAGAAAAAGTTGTGTGTGGGTTATATGGATAACCATCGTTAGTATACCACGTTGGAGTTACCGCTGGGGGCCTATTAGGGTTATACTGCCGTCTGATAAGAGATTTAGAAGACTTGTGATTACCTTTGGCTACGGGCGCTAATTCTGGAACAAAGCTAACCCCTGGACGACCTCTGTACATGGTTGGGAGAGGCCCGACCGTACCGGGTGTGGAAGTTCTAACAGGAGCAAATGATGTCACCTCTCCCATTTCCACCCTCTGTTGTCTGCCTGAACTTCTACCTGGGCTTGGGAAGGGAGTATTATTATTCACAGTGCGACCTAGCTGTTTCCTCCTTTGATTCTCCTCATCCACTGTTACTTCTCCCCTAAGCCATGACTCATGCGATTCCCTCAGCCTGTCACTCAAAAAACCTTTTAACGCAGGGGTGTCGACCAAAATTCTTATGATAGGAGCACAACCCTTGAATGGAACTGCAAGGGCGAGAGCCTCTATCAGCCTTTTCACACGTATACCTTGGTATACCTTCCCTTGGGTTCTACAACGTATGGTGACTATTCTAGAGGAGCCCTCCACGGCCCAAACTACAACCTCCCTAATTGCCTCCTCCCAAGGCCGACTAAGATGTGGCAATATGGGTGGCTCGCGTCGGCTGTACTGTTGATCCGTCAGTACCACATGGCCACAGGAATTGTAATACACACCTGCCAACTCTCCCGGCGGGAGTTCTGTCACAGATCCTACCTCAAGGGCCATTATTTGATGACTATAGCCTCTACTTGTAGCAAGAGTATCTAACATAGCCCTCCCCCTTTCCCTTCGTGCATGTGCTGGTCCTAACAAACGTCTTACTTCTGCTTCATAATCCGGTGTCTCCCTTAAATCAGTCCCTGAAAAAACTAAAAGAGGGCCTATCCCATATTGTGTGTCTATCTGATCAGGAGCTTTAACTTCGATTAAAAATCTAGTGTCACCGAGTTTAAAAACCTCCGTGCCAGATGCCATCCCGGTGGCCTGCCCCTGCTGGCTCTGATTTATTTGTCCCACTACAGACCTCGGCCTGGTGGAACGTAAAGGGTTGACATCCTGGCTCTCGTCCACCCGATATGCTCCCTGCTCACTCCCCAACCCTATCCCCGAGCATTGAGGTAGATTTCCTCCTCCCTGATTCGGGCCCTGCAGACTCAAGTTCATACGCAAGGCATTTTCCATAGAGGAACAAACCCCCCTCAACCCACGCGACCATTCCACAAACTCTGATTCTTGCAATATACACAATGTGATATTCAAACCCTCTCCCCTATCTTGCCATGCTGCCATAAAAGCCCTAAGTGAATCTGCAGAGTCAAATCCATAACCTCCACATCCAAACGGTGTTGTTATTATATTATTTGGTTTCCCCCTTAAAACCTGACTCCGTGCAACATACATGGCATTCTTATATGCTTGTTCAAGGACTTTAATTGGATCTTCCTCCTCAGTTCTAATCTTGGGATGTAACACAACATGTAATACCGCTCTTATTTTGGGATTTATGCTATGTTCTGTGGTGATTACCATGTCCCTGTCAAAAGGCCCTTGGTAATCCTGCCTCATCCTTGTAGACTCCTTCTGCATCCCTTCCCCCGTTAGTGTCAAAATTGCTGCAGCCACCCCACTACCATGAGACAGGTTTTCATTCGACGGATTTATCATAATACAGGGTTCTGAAAAGGGAAGGCCTGCAATTGTAGACTGTAAAATTTCCAACCTTCCTTTATTGTATCTATTATAACCTCGTATTTCCTCCTTTTTTGGAACTATGACAGTTAAACCATTTACCGCTCTTGAAGAAACATTATTATCCCTATTAACATCATCATATGAAGGTGGACTTATTGCCATATGTGTCCGACCCCCGTTTCCAACATCCTCTGTATGGCCCTCTGCACCTGTATTCCTCCTAGAATCAAGGTCTAATCTTTCAACACTTTGTTCTAAAGTAGGTGCATCAGGGTTTTCCTCAGGAACGGAGGATTCCCCATTTACAGACCCAAAATCGGTTCGGTAAGATCCACCGCTTTCAGACCCAAAAATAGTATGATTATCCTCCATATTTCCAGAAGGATAGTATTTTTCTTGGAAGGTTTATAGCCGTTTAATTCGCCTCTTCTATCCCTGAGTCTTTATAGCACTGGTTAGCAAGGCCAGCTTGACTTTCATAGAGTTACAGGTTTCACCTTCGGATACAGCTGCTGTCGACGGGAGAATGAGCTTTATTTATTAGTCAAATAAGCCCTTTCGCCTGGCTGTTATTTCAACAAGTATCGGTACCTTCTAAACCATATACGCAAAAATAATCAAAATCCACTAACTACCCTAAATGCCCTCCCTTGAAGTACGTTTAGTTTAGAGTGATTTTTTACTCAACTAGTCAAAGAAGATATCCCTATGGCAATTTTTGCTCTCCCTTTTTAAACAGACATTCCCTTCTCCAGTGAAAAGGATGACCAGAGTTTTTAGAGGTGAGTTTTATAAGCCTTTGCCAAAGGTCTTAGCCTAGTTTAAATAACGCAGGAAGTATTAAACACTCAATCCTAGTTTTTCCGGTACATGCGTTCTGTTTTGATTTAAAGGAAACTTTAACACATCTTAAGGATATTTTGCCCCGTTTATACTTCCTGGCAGATTTTGAATACTCTCTCAGCTTGATTTCGCTGGTTGAAAAAAGACCCTCTCTTAAGGGTTGTGGATCTTTGTATTTTAAGCCGAAAAGAATAATAGTTGCCCTCTCCTCCCTGTTGTATCTTTAATATAAGTAAACAGTGATTATGGGTCTATTTATCTTATCAGCCCCACGTGCTTGGGCGCCATAATGATTATGCCAGTATTCCCTTCACCAGATTTAAACATCCCTAAATTAATATCAGGACGTTTGTGTGTATATATAGCCTGCCAAGTCTATTAGTTCCTTGTTTAGACCTGTTCCACTATAAAGTTTATGTGTTCATCGACCCCTACACTTTTATATGGCAAGAAAAGACCAAAAGCCGATTCACACAATTCCCAAAAGGGTTTACTTTTAACCAAAAACCTTCACACCTTTTATTACCTTAAAGGCTCTGGTTTTAAAGCATGCAACCCTTTGACCCTTGCCTATCTCCAGATCTCCCCCTGTGTTGATCCCCTAATGACCCTTACAATTGTCACTTCTAATTTATCCTAGGTTAAGTCCAACATTCAGACCTTTATCCTTAGATAAGTTTTTAGAAAAAGAGGAGATTAGAGAATAGGTTTTTAATTATTCTGGTGGATGAATACCTCACAATTACCCCTGGCTTCAAAAGACTACCGTTAAGTCCTTACTAAGTTCATACACCTGGATGAGCTAGGCCAATAGATAAATGCAATTCCCCCTTAATTCAAGGAGCGTGTTTTATGGGATGTGTATTCTTTTAAATCAGTAGTGTAGCCGTAGTGTAGGTTTGAATTGCTTACCTCAGGAGCGCCGCGATCTCTTTAAAGAAAAAACCCTACTTAGGTCCTTTTTCCCAACAATTAAACTAAAAATTCAGGCCAAAGATTTATAACGTTTTCAAGAAATTTTATTCAATCAATATAAAAAGATTATACCTTCACAATATAGAAAGAAAAGATAAAATAAAATGAAAGGAAGGAAAATAAGTACCTACTCTCCCATTAAAGTGGTTAATATATGTAGAGAAGTATAAGACCTAACTTATGTGTTTTATGTATTTAGCTTACATTGAATTTAGTTCATGAGTGAGTTATCTACAATAAGGTTTGTCCACTGTCTACACAACTTTAAATATCCTTTATTGGTTGTGGCCGAATCGTTCTCCCAAAGTCATATAAACTTGAATTTCTTCAAATCCATATAACAATGGTGATTTTGCGACGCACAATCTCAGGAAAAGTTGGCTCAACAGCTTTAAAACCTTATCCAAAAAAACTCCTAATTCGGAGCGTTATCAAGTATAAAAGTTTATTCACTGTTTACACAACTTTAAACATCCTTTTTTGGTTGTGGCCGAATCGTTCTCCCAAAGTCATATAAACTTGAATTTCTTCAAATCCATATAACAATGGTGATTTTGCGACGCACAATCTCAGGAAAAGTTGGTTCAACAGCTTTAAACCCTTATCCAAAAAAGCTCCTAATTCGGAGCGTTATCAAGTATAAAAGTTTATTCACTGTTTACACAACTTTAAACATCCTTTTTTGGTTGTGGCCGAATCGTTCTCCCAAAGTCATATAAACTTGAATTTCTTCAAATCCATATAACAATGGTGATTTTGCGACGCACAATCTCAGGAAAAGTTGGTTCAACAGCTCAAAACTTCAACTTGATGCAATTCTACAAACCTGGTTCATCCAATTAGTTACTATCAATAACCTAAATGTTCCCTTACCAAACTTCTCAGAAAAACAAAAGAAGTGGTTCAGAGCTTCTTCCCCTTCTTGAAAAGAAAAACAACTGACTTTCCTCTGCCAAAACCCCTGCTTATATAGGGAGAGCTGGGTGCATGTGGGCTGGTCAACTGAGGGGGGGTCAGGGTTACAGGCCCCCACTTCCCTCCCTCCACATGCTCATAAAATCCGGACATGTTCGGACATGTCCTTGCACCATAAGGAAGACCACCTATATGTATGTCCTTTAAGACAATCTTAAAACAAGTAAGCAAAAATAAAAATAAAAATAATAATACATCCCCCAACCCCCTTTAGACAGCAAAAGTACACAACCCAAAGTTACACAGAGTTCACCTATCTCAACAGTTCTGCTTGGCAAGCCATGCATGCCATGGCAAGCTGATGATAAAATTTGCTTAATATTTCAATGCAAATACTATATATAACTACTGTAGCATGCTGAGTTCTGCTTGGCAAGCCATGAAAGACTCTTGTAAACCATTTGGAACAAAAGTTACAGCACATTTGAACAAAGTTGAAAAGTAGCCTTATTTCAGTGAGAGCTGCAGAAAGAAGCAATAAAACTTCACTGAAAGCTGATGATAAAATCTGCTTAATATTTCAATGCAAATGCTATATATAACTTGTTTGGCATGTTGAGTTCTGCTTGGCAAGACATGAAAGACTCATGAAAGCTATTTAGAACAAAAGTTACAGCACATTTGAACAAAGTTGAAAATTAGCCTTATTTCAGTGAGAGCTGCAGAAAGAAGCAATAAAACTTCACTGAAAGCTGATGATAAAATTTGCTTAATATTTCAATGCAAATACTATATATAACTACTGTAGCATGCTGAGTTCTGCTTGGCAAGCCATGAAAGACTCTTGAAAGCCATTTAGAACAAAAGTTACAGCACATTTGAACAAAGTTGAAAATTAGCCTTATTTCAGTGAGAGCTGCAGAAAGAAGCAATAAAACTTCACTGAAAGCTGATGATAAAATTTGCTTAATATTTCAATGCAAATACTATATATAACTACTGTAGCATGCTGAGTTCTGCTTGGCAAGCCATGAAAGACTCTTGTAAACCATTTGGAACAAAAGTTACAGCACATTTGAACAAAGTTGAAAAGTAGCCTTATTTCAGTGAGAGCTGCAGAAAGAAGCAATAAAACTTCACTGAAAGCTGATGATAAAATTTGCTTAATATTTCAATGCAAATACTATATATAACTACTGTAGCATGCTGAGTTCTGCTTGGCAAGCCATGAAAGACTCTTGAAAGCCATTTAGAACAAAAGTTACAGCACATTTGAACAAAGTTGAAAATTAGCCTTATTTCAGTGAGAGCTGCAGAAAGAAGCAATAAAACTTCACTGAAAGCTGATGATAAAATTTGCTTATATTTCAATGCAAATACTATATATAACTACTGTAGCATGCTGAGTTCTGCTTGGCAAGCCATGAAAGACTCTTGAAAGCCATTTAGAACAAAAGTTACAGCACATTTGAACAAAGTTGAAAATTAGCCTTATTTCAGTGAGAGCTGCAGAAAGAAGCAATAAAACTTCACTGAAAGCTGATGATAAAATTTGCTTAATATTTCAATGCAAATACTATATATAACTACTGTAGCATGCTGAGTTCTGCTTGGCAAGCCATGAAAGACTCTTGAAAGCCATTTAGAACAAAAGTTACAGCACATTTGAACAAAGTTGAAAATTAGCCTTATTTCAGTGAGAGCTGCAGAAAGAAGCAATAAAACTTCACTGAAAGCTGATGATAAAATTTGCTTAATATTTCAATGCAAATACTATATATAACTACTGTAGCATGCTGAGTTCTGCTTGGCAAGCCATGAAAGACTCTTGAAAGCCATTTAGAACAAAAGTTACAGCACATTTGAACAAAGTTGAAAATTAGCCTTATTTCAGTGAGAGCTGCAGAAAGAAGCAATAAAACTTCACTGAAAGCTGATGATAAAATTTGCTTAATATTTCAATGCAAATACTATATATAACTACTGTAGCATGCTGAGTTCTGCTTGGCAAGCCATGAAAGACTCTTGAAAGCCATTTAGAACAAAAGTTACAGCACATTTGAACAAAGTTGAAAATTAGCCTTATTTCAGTGAGAGCTGCAGAAAGAAGCAATAAAACTTCACTGAAAGCTGATGATAAAATTTGCTTAATATTTCAATGCAAATACTATATATAACTACTGTAGCATGCTGAGTTCTGCTTGGCAAGCCATGAAAGACTCTTGAAAGCCATTTAGAACAAAAGTTACAGCACATTTGAACAAAGTTGAAAATTAGCCTTATTTCAGTGAGAGCTGCAGAAAGAAGCAATAAAACTTCACTGAAAGCTGATGATAAAATTTGCTTAATATTTCAATGCAAATACTATATTATAACTACTGTAGCATGCTGAGTTCTGCTTGGCAAGCCATGAAAGACTCTTGAAAGCCATTTAGAACAAAAGTTACAGCACATTTGAACAAAGTTGAAAATTAGCCTTATTTCAGTGAGAGCTGCAGAAAGAAGCAATAAAACTTCACTGAAAGCTGATGATAAAATTTGCTTAATATTTCAATGCAAATACTATATATAACTACTGTAGCATGCTGAGTTCTGCTTGGCAAGCCATGAAAGACTCTTGAAAGCCATTTAGAACAAAAGTTACAGCACATTTGAACAAAGTTGAAAATTAGCCTTATTTCAGTGAGAGCTGCAGAAAGAAGCAATAAAACTTCACTGAAAGCTGATGATAAAATTTGCTTAATATTTCAATGCAAATACTATATATAACTACTGTAGCATGCTGAGTTCTGCTTGGCAAGCCATGAAAGACTCTTGAAAGCCATTTAGAACAAAAGTTACAGCACATTTGAACAAAGTTGAAAATTAGCCTTATTTCAGTGAGAGCTGCAGAAAGAAGCAATAAAACTTCACTGAAAGCTGATGATAAAATTTGCTTAATATTTCAATGCAAATACTATATATAACTACTGTAGCATGCTGAGTTCTGCTTGGCAAGCCATGAAAGACTCTTGAAAGCCATTTAGAACAAAAGTTACAGCACATTTGAACAAAGTTGAAAATTAGCCTTATTTCAGTGAGAGCTGCAGAAAGAAGCAATAAAACTTCACTGAAAGCTGATGATAAAATTTGCTTAATATTTCAATGCAAATACTATATATAACTACTGTAGCATGCTGAGTTCTGCTTGGCAAGCCATGAAAGACTCTTGAAAGCCATTTGAACAAAAGTTACAGCACATTTGAACAAAGTTGAAAATTAGCCTTATTTCAGTGAGAGCTGCAGAAAGAAGCAATAAAACTTCACTGAAAGCTGATGATAAAATTTGCTTAATATTTCAATGCAAATACTATATATAACTACTGTAGCATGCTGAGTTTGCTTGGCAAGCCATGAAAGACTCTTGAAAGCCATTTAGAACAAAAGTTACAGCACATTTGAACAAAGTTGAAAATTAGCCTTATTTCAGTGAGAGCTGCAGAAAGAAGCAATAAAACTTCACTGAAAGCTGATGATAAAATTTGCTTAATATTTCAATGCAAATACTATATATAACTACTGTAGCATGCTGAGTTCTGCTTGGCAAGCCATGAAAGACTCTTGAAAGCCATTTAGAACAAAAGTTACAGCACATTTGAACAAAGTTGAAAATTAGCCTTATTTCAGTGAGAGCTGCAGAAAGAAGCAATAAAACTTCACTGAAAGCTGATGATAAAATTTGCTTAATATTTCAATGCAAATACTATATATAACTACTGTAGCATGCTGAGTTCTGCTTGGCAAGCCATGAAAGACTCTTGAAAGCCATTTAGAACAAAAGTTACAGCACATTTGAACAAAGTTGAAAATTAGCCTTATTTCAGTGAGAGCTGCAGAAAGAAGCAATAAAACTTCACTGAAAGTGATGATAAAATTTGCTTAATATTTCAATGCAAATACTATATATAACTACTGTAGCATGCTGAGTTCTGCTTGGCAAGCCATGAAAGACTCTTGAAAGCCATTTAGAACAAAAGTTACAGCACATTTGAACAAAGTTGAAAATTAGCCTTATTTCAGTGAGAGCTGCAGAAAGAAGCAATAAAACTTCACTGAAAGCTGATGATAAAATTTGCTTAATATTTCAATGCAAATACTATATATAACTACTGTAGCATGCTGAGTTCTGCTTGGCAAGCCATGAAAGACTCTTGAAAGCCATTTTAGAACAAAAGTTACAGCACATTTGAACAAAGTTGAAAATTAGCCTTATTTCAGTGAGAGCTGCAGAAAGAAGCAATTAAAACTTCACTGAAGCTGATGATAAAATTTGCTTAATATTTCAATGCAAATACTATATATAACTACTGTAGCATGCTGAGTTCTGCTTGGCAAGCCATGAAAGACTCTTGAAAGCCATTTAGAACAAAAGTTACAGCACATTTGAACAAAGTTGAAAATTAGCCTTATTTCAGTGAGAGCTGCAGAAAGAAGCAATAAAATTCACTGAAAGCTGATGATAAAATTTGCTTAATATTTCAATGCAAATACTATATATAACTACTGTAGCATGCTGAGTTCTGCTTGGCAAGCCATGAAAGACTCTTGAAAGCCATTTTGAACAAAAGTTACAGCACATTTGAACAAAGTTGAAATTAGCCTTATTTCAGTGAGAGCTGCAGAAAGAAGCAATAAAATTCACTGAAAGCTGATGATAAATTTGCTTATATTTCAATGCAATACTATATATAACTACTGTAGCATGCTGAGTTTGCTTGGCAAGCCATGAAAGACTCTTGAAAGCCATTTAGAAAAAAGTTACAGCACATTTGAACAAAGTTGAAAATTAGCCTTATTTCAGTGAGAGCTGCAGAAAGAAGCAATAAAATTCACTGAAAGCTGATGATAAAATTTGCTTAATATTTCAATGCAAATACTATATATAACTCTGTAGCATGCTGAGTTCTGCTTGGCAAGCCATGAAAGACTCTTGAAAGCCATTTGAACAAAAGTTACAGCACATTTGAACAAAGTTGAAAATTAGCTTATTTCAGTGAGAGCTGCAGAAAGAAGCAATAAACTTCACTGAAAGCTGATGATAAAATTTGCTTAATATTTCATGCAAATACTATATATAACTACTGTAGCATGCTGAGTTCTGCTTGGCAAGCCATGAAAGACTCTTGAAAGCCATTTAGAACAAAAGTTACAGCACATTTGAACAAAGTTGAAAATTAGCCTTATTTCAGTGAGAGCTGCAGAAAGAAGCAATAAACTTCACTGAAAGCTGATGATAAAATTTGCTTAATATTTCAATGCAAATATATATATAACTACTGTAGCATGTGAGTTCTGCTTGGCAAGCCATGAAGACTCTTGAAAGCCATTTAGAACAAAAGTTACAGCACATTTGAACAAAGTTGAAAATTAGCCTTATTTCAGTGAGAGCTGCAGAAAGAAGCAATAAAACTTCACTGAAAGCTGATGATAAAATTTGCTTAATATTTCAATGCAAATACTATATATAACTACTGTAGCATGCTGAGTTCTGCTTGGCAAGCCATGAAAGACTCTTGAAAGCCATTTAGAACAAAAGTTACAGCACATTTGAACAAAGTTGAAAATTAGCCTTATTTCAGTGAGAGCTGCAGAAAGAAGCAATAAAACTTCACTGAAAGCTGATGATAAAATTTGCTTAATATTTCAATGCAAATACTATATATAACTACTGTAGCATGCTGAGTTCTGCTTGGCAAGCCATGAAAGACTCTTGAAAGCCATTTAGAACAAAAGTTACAGCACATTTGAACAAAGTTGAAAATTAGCCTTATTTCAGTGAGAGCTGCAGAAAGAAGCAATAAAACTTCACTGAAAGCTGATGATAAAATTTGCTTAATATTTCAATGCAAATACTATATATAACTACTGTAGCATGCTGAGTTCTGCTTGGCAAGCCATGAAAGACTCTTGAAAGCCATTTAGAACAAAAGTTACAGCACATTTGAACAAAGTTGAAAATTAGCCTTATTTCAGTGAGAGCTGCAGAAAGAAGCAATAAAACTTCACTGAAAGCTGATGATAAAATTTGCTTAATATTTCAATGCAAATACTATATATAACTACTGTAGCATGCTGAGTTCTGCTTGGCAAGCCATGAAAGACTCTTGAAAGCCATTTAGAACAAAAGTTACAGCACATTTGAAAAAGTTGAAAATTAGCCTTATTTCAGTGAGAGCTGCAGAAAGAAGCAATAAAACTTCACTGAAAGCTGATGATAAAATTTGCTTAATATTTCAATGCAAATACTATATATAACTACTGTAGCATGCTGAGTTCTGCTTGGCAAGCCATGAAAGACTCTTGAAAGCCATTTAGAACAAAAGTTACAGCACATTTGAACAAAGTTGAAAATTAGCCTTATTTCAGTGAGAGCTGCAGAAAGAAGCAATAAAACTTCACTGAAAGCTGATGATAAAATTTGCTTAATATTTCAATGCAAATACTATATATAACTACTGTAGCATGCTGAGTTCTGCTTGGCAAGCCATGAAAGACTCTTGAAAGCCATTTAGAACAAAAGTTACAGCACATTTGAACAAAGTTGAAAATTAGCCTTATTTCAGTGAGAGCTGCAGAAAGAAGCAATAAAACTTCACTGAAAGCTGATGATAAAATTTGCTTAATATTTCAATGCAAATACTATATATAACTACTGTAGCATGCTGAGTTCTGCTTGGCAAGCCATGAAAGACTCTTGAAAGCCATTTAGAACAAAAGTTACAGCACATTTGAACAAAGTTGAAAATTAGCCTTATTTCAGTGAGAGCTGCAGAAAGAAGCAATAAAACTTCACTGAAAGCTGATGATAAAATTTGCTTAATATTTCAATGCAAATACTATATATAACTACTGTAGCATGCTGAGTTCTGCTTGGCAAGCCATGAAAGACTCTTGAAAGCCATTTAGAACAAAAGTTACAGCACATTTGAACAAAGTTGAAAATTAGCCTTATTTCAGTGAGAGCTGCAGAAAGAAGCAATAAAACTTCACTGAAAGCTGATGATAAAATTTGCTTAATATTTCAATGCAAATACTTATATATAACTACTGTAGCATGCTGAGTTCTGCTTGGCAAGCCATGAAAGACTCTTGAAAGCCATTTAGAACAAAAGTTACAGCACATTTGAACAAAGTTGAAAATTAGCCTTATTTCAGTGAGAGCTGCAGAAAGAAGCAATAAAACTTCACTGAAAGCTGATGATAAAAATTTGCTTAATATTTCAATGCAAATACTATATATAACTACTGTAGCATGCTGAGTTCTGCTTGGCAAGCCATGAAAGACTCTTGAAAGCCATTTAGAACAAAGTTACAGCACATTTGAACAAAGTTGAAAATTAGCCTTATTTCAGTGAGAGCTGCAGAAAGAAGCAATAAAACTTCACTGAAAGCTGATGATAAAATTTGCTTAATATTTCAATGCAAATACTATATATAACTACTGTAGCATGCTGAGTTCTGCTTGGCAAGCCATGAAAGACTCTTGAAAGCCATTTAGAACAAAAGTTACAGCACATTTGAACAAAGTTGAAAATTAGCCTTATTTCAGTGAGAGCTGCAGAAAGAAGCAATAAAACTTCACTGAAAGCTGATGATTAAAATTTGCTTAATATTTCAATGCAAATACTATATATAACTACTGTAGCATGCTGAGTTCTGCTTGGCAAGCCATGAAAGACTCTTGAAAGCCATTTAGAACAAAAGTTACAGCACATTTGAACAAAGTTGAAAATTAGCCTTATTTCAGTGAGAGCTGCAGAAAGAAGCAATAAAACTTCACTGAAAGCTGATGATAAAATTTGCTTAATATTTCAATGCAAATACTATATATAACTACTGTAGCATGCTGAGTTCTGCTTGGCAAGCCATGAAAGACTCTTGAAAGCCATTTAGAACAAAAGTTACAGCACATTTGAACAAAGTTGAAAATTAGCCTTATTTCAGTGAGAGCTGCAGAAAGAAGCAATAAAAACTTCACTGAAAGCTGATGATAAAATTTGCTTAATATTTCAATGCAAATACTATATATAACTACTGTAGCATGCTGAGTTCTGCTTGGCAAGCCATGAAAGACTCTTGAAAGCCATTTAGAACAAAAGTTACAGCACATTTGAACAAAGTTGAAAATTAGCCTTATTTCAGTGAGAGCTGCAGAAAGAAGCAATAAAACTTCACTGAAAGCTGATGATAAAATTTGCTTAATATTTCAATGCAAATACTATATATAACTACTGTAGCATGCTGAGTTCTGCTTGGCAAGCCATGAAAGACTCTTGAAAGCATTTAGAACAAAAGTTACAGCACATTTGAACAAAGTTGAAAATTAGCCTTATTTCAGTGAGAGCTGCAGAAAGAAGCAATAAAACTTCACTGAAAGCTGATGATAAAATTTGCTTAATATTTCAATGCAAATACTATATATAAACTACTGTAGCATGCTGAGTTCTGCTTGGCAAGCCATGAAAGACTCTTGAAAGCCATTTAGAACAAATGTTACAGCACATTTGAACAAAGTTGAAAATTAGCCTTATTTCAGTGAGAGCTGCAGAAAGAAGCAATAAAACTTCACTGAAAGCTGATGATAAAATTTGCTTAATATTTCAATGCAAATACTATATATAACTACTGTAGCATGCTGAGTTCTGCTTGGCAAGCCAGCCATTTAGAACAAAGTTACAGCAATTTGAACAAAGTTGAAAATTAGCCTTATTTCAGTGAGGTGCAGAAAGAAGCAATAAAACTTCATGAAAGCTGATGATAAATTTGCTTAATATTTCAATGCAAATATATTATAACTACTGTGCATGTGAGTTTGCTTGGCAAGCCATGAAAGACTCTTGAAAGCCATTTAGAACAAAAGTTACAGCACATTTGAACAAAGTTGAAAATTAGCTTATTTCAGTGAGAGCTGCAGAAAGAGCATAAAACTTCACTGAAACTTGATAAATTTGCTTAATATTCAATGCAAATACTATTATAACTACTGTAGCATGCTGAGTTCTGCTTGGCAAGCCATGAAAGCCATGAAAGACTCTTGAAAGCCATTTAGAACAAAAGTTACAGCACATTTGAACAAAGTTGAAAAGTAGCCTTATTTCAGTGAGAGCTGCAGAAAGAAGCAATAAAACTTCACTGAAAGCTGATGATAAAATGTGCTTAATATTTCAATGCAAATACTATATATAACTACTGTAGCATGCTGAGTTCTGCTTGGCAAGCCATGAAAGACTCTTGAAAGCCATTTAGAACAAAAGTTACAGCACATTTGAACAAAGTTGAAAAGTAGCCTTATTTCAGTGAGAGCTGCAGAAAGAAGCAATAAAACTTCACTGAAAGCTGATGAAAAAATTTGCTTAATATTTCAATGCAAATACTATATATAACTACTGTAGCATGCTGAGTTCTGCTTGGCAAGCCATGAAAGACTCTTGAAAGCCATTTAGAACAAAAGTTACAGCACATTTGAACAAAGTTGAAAATCAGCCTTATTTCAGTGAGAGCTGCAGAAAGAAGCAATAAAACTTCACTGAAAGCTGATGATAAAATTTGCTTAATATTTCAATGCAAATACTATATATAACTACTGTAGCATGCTGAGTTCTGCTTGGCAAGCCATGAAAGACTCTTGAAAGCCATTTAGAACAAAAGTTACAGCACATTTGAACAAAGTTGAAAATTAGCCTTATTTCAGTGAGAGCTGCAGAAAGAAGCAATAAAACTTCACTGAAAGCTGATGATAAAATTTGCTTAATATTTCAATGCAAATACTATATATAACTACTGTAGCATGCTGAGTTCTGCTTGGCAACCCATGAAAGACTCTTGAAAGCCATTTAGAACATAAGTTACAGCACATTTGAACAAAGTTGAAAATTAGCCTTATTTCAGTGAGAGCTGCAGAAAGAAGCAATAAAACTTCACTGAAAGCTGATGATAAAATTTGCTTAATATTTCAATGCAAATACTATATATAACTACTGTAGCATGCTGAGTTCTGCTTGGCAAGCCATGAAAGACTCTTGAAAGCCATTTAGAACATAAGTTACAGCACATTTGAACAAAGTTGAAAATTAGCCTTATTTCAGTGAGAGCTGCAGAAAGAAGCAATAAAACTTCACTGAAAGCTGATGATAAAATTTGCTTAATATTTCAATGCAAATACTATATATAACTACTGTAGCATGCTGAGTTCTGCTTGGCAAGCCATGAAAGACTCTTGAAAGCCATTTAGAACAAAAGTTACAGCACATTTGAACAAAGTTGAAAAGTAGCCTTATTTCAGTGGGAGCTGCAGAAAGAAGCAATAAAACTTCACTGAAAGCTGATGATAAAATTTGCTTAATATTTCAATGCAAATACTATATATAACTACTGTAGCATGCTGAGTTCTGCTTGGCAAGCCATGAAAGACTCTTGAAAGCCATTTAGAACAAAAGTTACAGCACATTTGAACAAAGTTGAAAAGTAGCCTTATTTCAGTGAGAGCTGCAGAAAGAAGCAATAAAACTTCACTGAAAGCTGATGATAAAATTTGCTTAATATTTCAATGCAAATACTATATATAACTACTGTAGCATGCTGAGTTCTGCTTGGCAAGCCATGAAAGACTCTTGAAAGCCATTTAGAACAAAAGTTACAGCACATTTGAACAAAGTTGAAAAGTAGCCTTATTTCAGTGAGAGCTGCAGAAAGAAGCAATAAAACTTCACTGAAAGCTGATGATAAAATTTGCTTAATATTTCAATGCAAATACTATATATAACTACTGTAGCATGCTGAGTTCTGCTTGGCAAGCCATGAAAGACTCTTGAAAGCCATTTAGAACAAAAGTTACAGCACATTTGAACAAAGTTGAAAATTAGCCTTATTTCAGTGAGAGCTGCAGAAAGAAGCAATAAAACGAGAGTTACGTATGTAACTACGGTTCTATGAATTCTGGATGACCGCCAGAGGCAGTGCTTAACACTGGATGTTATCCTTCGCGCATGCGCAGGTCGAGTATATAATATAAACAAAGTCACGTGTGACCGGGGATGACGTCGGGACGCCCGTCTATATAAGTCCACGTCACTTCCCAAAATGTCCCTTCAGAATCTTCTCGTAAGATTCCGAGTGACAGAGAACTCTGGCGGTCATCCAGAATTCATAGAACCGTAGTTACATACGTAACTCTCGTTCTATTTCATTCTTACTGACCGCCAGAGGCAGTGCTTAACACTGGATGACTATTACCAACGTAGTCACGAGGAATCCTGTACCCACCTATTAGGAAGGGCCTGAGGGTTCCTGGAAAACAGCTGCAGCCACTGCGTGGCGAGCAGCTACATTGACCCTGTAAAATCGGGCAAATGTGCACGCTGAATGCCCAGGAGGCCGCTGCACAAATGTCACTTAGAGGCACTCCTCTTAGTGCTGCCCAGGAAGTGGAGACACTCCTGGTGGAATGGCCTCTGACGTTTAGGAGGCAAAGGCAGTCCTCTTGACTTGTATGCCTCCTCAATTACCTCCACCACCCACTTGGAAAGCCTCTGTCTGGACAGTGCTTGCCCCTTTCTCGGGCCCCCGTAGCAGACAAACAGGCCATCAGACTGGCGAAAACCAGCAGTTTCCTGTATGTAACATCTCAAGGCTCTCACCGGGCAGAGTAGTTCTGCTGAACTAGCTTCCTCATCCGATGGGTGTGAGGGGCCATAAGCTGCTAGCTGTATGACCTGATTATAGAAGGCCGAAGGCAGCCTCTTTGGGAAGAATGACGGGTTAGGCCACAGTGCCACCCCTGTGCCATCTGAGTTCCAGCGTATGCACTGTTCACTCACTGACAATGCATGAAGCTCACCAACACGCTTGGCTGATGCAATCGCTAGAAGAAAGGCAGCCTTTGCTGACAGCCATTTCAGTGGCGCCTGATCCAGGGGCTCAAATGGGGGGAGACAGAGGGCTCCCAGCACCAGAGGCAGGTCCCATGAGGGAACCTTGACAACCAGTGGGGGGTTCCTCCGCTGGGCTCCTTTAAGAAATCGGGTCACCAAAGAATGAGATCCCACCGTCTGGTTATCAACCTTAATGTGCCTGGATGAAATAGCAGCCACATAGACCCTTAACGTGGAAGCAGATAGCTTCCTCTCCAGTAAGGACTGCAAAAACCGCAGTATCATTGGCACTGAGGAACTCTCCGGTACCTCTCTCTGAGCCTTACACCACTCCGCAAATATCTTCCACCTGTTAGCATAAAGTGCCCTGGTGGAGGGAGCTCTTGAGTCTATGATGGTCTGAACTACCTCCTGGTCGCATGCCATCAGAAGTGGCTCGGGCCCCTCAAGGGCCAAACCCATAGCTGCAGGCATTCTGGTTTGGGGTGCCAGATGCGGCCCCCCAGCTGAGAGAGCAGGTCCTGTCTCCTTGGCAGGCACCATGGATCTCCATCCAGCAGCCTGTACATTACTGGAAACCAGGGTCTCCCTGGCCAGTTTGGGGCAACCAGCAGAAGTCTGTAGTTCCCCTTCTGAACTCTGTGTAGGGTCAACCCTATCAGTGGAAATGGTGGGAAGGCATAAAGGAGCTGACGTGGCCATGGATGTGCCAAGGCATCCTGTCCCATCGGACTCTTCTCTGCCAGAGAGAACCAGAGAGGGCAGTGTGTTGTGGACTCTGACGCAAACAGGTCCACCTCTGCTGTGCCATATTTGCTCCATATTGCCTCTACCACCTCTGGGTGGAGTCTCCACTCCCCCGACGGAGGTTTCTGGCGTGAAAGAAAGTCTGCCACCGTGTTCTGTGGCCCTGGAAGGTACATAGCCCTGAGGCTGGAAAAGTAAGGGAGAGCCCATACCAGGAGTTGCTGTGCAACCTGTAACGACTGAGCCGACCTCGTGCCCCCTTGATGGTTCACATTGTAGACAGCTGACTTGTTGTCGCTTCGTACCAGAACATGTCTGCCTCTCAAAAAAGGCAGGAATCTGCGGAGCGCTAAATACACAGCACGGAGCTCGAGCACATTGATGTGCTGTGTCCTGTGCTGCGCACTCCAGAGCCCTCTCACCGCCCTGTGCTGCCATACTGCCCCCAGCCAGAGGGCGAAGCATCGGTCACCACCACCTCGCGGCGTGAGGGGATCGAACCCAGTGTGACCCCTTTGGCAAGATATGCCCTGCGTCTCCAGGGTCGCAATGCCAGGAGGCATTGACTGGACAGCCTGACTTTCCTGGATCCGTGCAACCTCGGGTCTAAGAGGAGGCCATTGGTCCATACTTGGAACGGCCGCAAGTGGAGGAGGCCCAGGGGTACTATTGCCGTTACTGACGTCAACATCCCCAACAGCCTGAGACAAAGGCTGTACCTTACCCTCCTGTCCTCCCGAAAACGCAGGAGGAGCTGTAGTATTGCTTCTACCCGCCGCGGAGACGGGCAAGCAAGCATCTGGACGGAGTCCAGGGTAATGCCAAGGAACAGTACCTCTTGGCTGGGTATCAGACAGCTTTTGCCATAATTGACTGTAAGACCCAACCTTCCCACATGGCCTAGGAGGGCCGTGGTGTCCTGCTCCGCCCGTTCCCGGGTCGGAGCGCAAATAAGCCAATCGTCCAGATAAGGGAAGATTTGCATTCCGGTGGCTTGCATTGGTGCGAGTACCGCACGCATGCACCTGGTGAAGATCCTTGGGGCTAGCGATAACCCAAATGGGAGGACCCTGAACTGGTAGGCCCGCCCTTCGAATGCGAAGCGCAGGTATGGCCTGTGATGTGGTGCAATTGGGACGTGAAAATACGCGTCCTTTAAATCTATTGACGTGAACCAGCTTTGCCGTGTCACGGCCTGGAGCACTTCTGCTGTCTTTAACATGTGAAAAGGCAATACTTTCAGAAAACTGTTCAGCCCTCGTAAGTCCAGTATAGGGCGAAACCCGCCCTCTTTTTTTGGAATTAAAAAATACACTGAGTAAAACCCACCTTGCTGTGTCCGAGGATCTACGATCTCGATGGCCTTCTTCTCCAGGAGGGTGGATACTTCTTGGCTGAGGGCTTGTCGCCTTGGGGGATCGCTGACTGAAGTCAGTCTGATCCCCCTGAAAACTGGGGGCCGGCGTCGGAATTGGAGATTGTACCCTTGGGTTTAGCGTGGCCACCACCCAAGGGTCTGTAGTGCAACTTTCCCAGCAGTTGAGGTGCTGCTGGGAGAAGCGTCCGACGGCCGGCCCTGAGCCCTCAGGGTCTGCCCCACGTCCTCTTGGGACCCTGGGGGGACGAAACCTGACCCCCGCCCCCTCTGTGCCTGGGGTGCTGGCCGTGTGGGAGCACGGCGGGGTTGATAGGATCGCTCAGGAGCAGGTGAGGTCCTGGGATAACCACCAGGACGCGCTGGCGGCAGAGGACGATTGGTGCCATTACCTTGTGGAGACTGCTCCCTTGGTTGGGGTGTAGGTCCCCGAAGGCTAGCGAACTGCTGCCGTGTCTGGTTAGCCTGAATGCCACGATTCAAGGCCTGTTGTGCTGCGGGCCAAACAGCTCCCCCGGAACTACGGGGAGAGTGCGGAGGATTCTTCGGCATGGCTCTGATAATGGGGCCTGGGCCAGCCATACCTGGCGGCGCGCCAACGTAAGCGTCGACATCAGCCTACCCAGTTCTCTGGTCTTGAAGGCAAAAAGCCTGCAACGACGTATCACTTAGACTCTGCACTGAAGCCTCTGCACTGGACGCTTGCAAGGACTGCGACAAGGCCAGTATCAAATGTGAAAACGAGTTCCCAATGCGGCCCATACGTGCCGCTGTGTCATAGCACTTTGTTAGCAGGTCATCCGTAATGCGACACTGTGGCCTGGGACAGCGAGCATTCGGCCTCAACACCTCCTCCGGTGCTACAATGAGGGAGGCAATGGTCGGCTCTACGGCTGGCATTCGGTCAAGTCCATGCTTGCCGGCATTCTGCATCGAAGCCAAAGCCCTGCCGTCACTGGTGTGATGAGATAGAGATCTGGGTCTGGCCAGCATCTGTGAAGCTCCTCAATATATGGCCGGGAGGGAGGCACAGAAAAATTCTCTTGTGGCGGGACCCGCCTAAAGAATGCACTAGCTGGAGCGCTTGCTGCTGGAGCCTCATCCAACCCTAACCGTGCCAGTGCCATTCGGATCATGGCTTAACCGTGGCCGGGGGAGCCTCTGAGCCTGCCCTAGACCCACTTCCTGCAATCTGGGAGTCGTCTTCAGAAGCCTGGGTAGAAGCCTCTACTTCATTTCCTGTCCCGGCCTGTCTTCGTAGAACTGGCTACAGGAGGCCCTCGTAGACAGGGCATCTTCATCCCCTTCTGGTGTGGTTGGAGCCTCCGCCTGAGGGATAGACCTTGGGGTGACGCCAACCTGACTGGCTGAAGGTTAAAGAGCAAACCCTTAATCTCAGCAAACTCTGACACTAGCTTGTCCACTTTGGCAGCATAACGGTCAGTCTTCTTAGTCCTCTTCCTAGGCGGGGCCGCCCTGGGTGGGGAGCGTACTCGTACCTCTGGTTCTTTCCCAGGCAGGGGAAGCTCACCTTCAACCTGAGGTCCTTCCACCTCTGCTAGTCTCGCCACCTTTAGCCCATGTGGCATGAAACTGCAGTTCATTTCACTGATTGTCAGACAGCCCCTCCCGCAGGTGGACCACACCGAGGCATGCGGGGCATTCATCATGTCCATCTGTAGTTTGCAGTGGAGCCATGCAAGTGCGGCAACCATGTGAGCCTAACATGGTGGTGGGAGGTGTGGGGGGTAGAATACTACCACACGCTCAACCCGTGGATAGGCCGTGTGATATTGAGGATTAATGCAATTATTCTCACTGCTATCCCAAAATAGTCTCTCTCCAGAGTGAATCAGTTACTACAGAGCGAAACCACCCATTAGTAATAATAATGCAACAAAAGAGCAGCAAACTGCTCCATAGTAAGCCAACTGAAACTAGAAATCCCCTTTTTTCTTTTTAAAGGTAGTTTTCTTCTTTCTTTTCAAGTTTACTTCAAAATTAAATCATAATTTATTTAATTTATCTTTTTATCTCTTTTTTCTAATCTTTTACCCAATTAGTCTTAACCATACTGGGGAGCTTCTGCTCTTAATTCCAACCAAGGGAGTACATGCTTTAACGAGCGAACACACCGTCAGGGAGCCTTTAATTAGCCTAACTGAAACAAAAAGTTGCCACACAAGGCAGCAAACGCCGGGTACTGGCAATCTCTGATGCAGCCTTGCAGATCCCTGCGAGGGGCAAACAAAAAACAAGACGTAAGATTAAGCGGAAGGCCGAAACCGGATCCCTTAACTTACTTAACAGCTAACACCTAGAGATACTTACCTTTTCCGCAGCTTCAGCTGGGGAAGGCGCTGTGTCAGCCGAGCGTTCTCTGCGAGCCGAACTCACCAGCGGAAAAAACACCGGTACGCCCGCGATCAGAACATAGCCGTTGTGTGACTAATTGCAGCCCTTGGAGGACGAATCCGTGGCTCCAACCATGAGGTTGCAGGGCTACCAGCAAGGAGTCACCGGCTAATATTGCTCTTATTCAAGCTTATTTCTTACTCTAAACCTGTATTCGATACAACGAGAAGATACAAGGGACATTTTGGGAAGTGACGTGGACTTATATAGACGGGCGTCCCGACGTCATCCCCGGTCACACGTGACTTTGTTTATATTATATACTCGACCTGCGCATGCGCGAAGGATAACATCCAGTGTTAAGCACTGCCTCTGGCGGTCAGTAAGAATGAAATAGAACTTCACTGAAAGCTGATGATAAAATTTGCTTAATATTTCAATGCAAATACTATATATAAACTACTGTAGCATGCTGAGTTCTGCTTGGCAAGCCATGAAAGACTCTTGAAAGCCATTTAGAACAAAAGTTACAGCACATTTGAACAAAGTTGAAAATTAGCCTTATTTCAGTGAGAGCTGCAGAAAGAAGCAATAAAACTTCACTGAAAGTGATGATAAAATGTGCTTAATATTTCAATGCAAATACTATATATAACTACTGTAGCATGCTGAGTTCTGCTTGGCAAGCCATGAAAGACTCTTGAAAGCCATTTAGAACAAAAGTTACAGCACATTTGAACAAAGTTGAAAATTAGCCTTATTTCAGTGAGAGCTGCAGAAAGAAGCAATAAAACTTCACTGAAAGCTGATGATAAAATTTGCTTAATATTTCAATGCAAATACTATATATAACTACTGTAGCATGCTGAGTTCTGCTTGGCAAGCCATGAAAGACTCTTGAAAGCCATTTAGAACAAAAGTTACAGCACATTTGAACAAAGTTGAAAGTAGCCTTATTTCAGTGGGAGCTGCAGAAAGAAGCAATAAAACTTCACTGAAAGCTGATGATAAAATGTGCTTAATATTTCAATGCAAATACTATATATAACTACTGTAGCATGCTGAGTTCTGCTTGGCAAGCCATGAAAGACTCTTGAAAGCCATTTAGAACAAAAGTTACAGCACATTTGAACAAAGTTGAAAAGTAGCCTTATTTCAGTGAGAGCTGCAGAAAGAAGCAATAAAACTTCACTGAAAGCTGATGATAAAATTTGCTTAATATTTCAATGCAAATACTATATATAACTACTGTAGCATGCTGAGTTCTGCTTGGCAAGCCATGAAAGACTCTTGAAAGCCATTTAGAACATAAGTTACAGCACATTTGAACAAAGTTGAAAATTAGCCTTATTTCAGTGAGAGCTGCAGAAAGAAGCAATAAAACTTCACATGAAAGAGTGATGATAATTGCTTAATATTTCAATGCAATATATAATCGTAGCATGCTGGTCTGCTGAAGCAGAAGCTCTTGAACATTTAGACAAAGTACAATTTGACAGTTAAAATAGCTTTTAGGGGTGCGAAGAACATAATTCATGAACTGATGATAATTGCTTAATATTTCATGCAATACATTATACTGTAGCATGTGATCTGCTTGGAGCCTGAAGACTCTGAAGCCATTAGACAAAGTTACGCAATTGAACAGTTGAATAGCTTATTTCAGTGAGTGCAGAAAGAGCAATAAAACTTCAGAAAGTGATGATAAATTGCTTAATTTTCAGCAAATATATATATATGTGATGGTCTGTGCAGCATGAAAGATCTGAAAGCCATTGAACAAGTTCAGACTTTGAACAGTTAAAATTAGCTTATTCGGAGAGCTGGAAAGAACAATAACTCACTGAAGTGATGAAAATTTGCTTATATTTCAATGCAAATATAATATAACTACTGTAGCATGCTGAGTTCTGCTTGGCAAGCCATGAAAGACTCTTGAAAGCCATTTAGAAACAAAAGTTACAGCACATTTGAACAAAGTTGAAAATTAGCCTTATTTCAGTGAGAGCTGCAGAAAGAAGCAATAAAACTTCACTGAAAGCTGATGATAAAATTTGCTTAATATTTCAATGCAAATACTATATATAACTACTGTAGCATGCTGAGTTCTGCTTGGCAAGCCATGAAAGACTCTTGAAAGCCATTTAGAACAAAAGTTACAGCACATTTGAACAAAGTTGAAAATTAGCCTTATTTCAGTGAGAGCTGCAGAAAGAAGCAATAAAACTTCACTGAAAGCTGATGATAAAATTTGCTTAATATTTCAATGCAAATACTATATATAACTACTGTAGCATGCTGAGTTCTGCTTGGCAAGCCATGAAAGACTCTTGAAAGCCATTTAGAACAAAGTTACAGCACATTTGAACAAAGTTGAAAATTAGCCTTATTTCAGTGAGAGTGCAGAAAGAACAATAAACTCCTGAAAGATGATAAAATTGCTTATATTCAATGCAAATACTATAATAATACTGAGATGCTGAGTTCTGCTTGGCAGCATAAAATCTGAAAGCATTTAGAACAAAGTTAAGCACATTTAACAAAGTTGAAATGGCCTTATTTATGAGAGCTGAAAGAAGAATAAATTCACTGAAAGCGAATAAATTGCTATATTCAATGCAATACAATATACTTGTGATGTGAGTTTGCTTGCAAGCCATAAAAAAAGACTCTTGAACCATTTGAAAAAGTTGCACTTAACAAGTGAAAATAGCTATTTCAGTGAGAGCTGCAAAGAAGAATAAACTTCCTGAAGTGATGATAAATTTGCTTAATTTTCAATGCAAAAATAATAACACGTAGCATGCTGAGTTCTGTTGGCAACATGAAGACTTGAAACATTAGAACAAAGTTAACATTTGAAAAGTTGAAATAGCTTTTTCAGTGAGACGAGAAGAAGCAAAAAAATTCCTGAATGATGAAAATTGCTAAATTTCAACAAATAATATATCACTGTGCATGTGGTTGCTTGGAAACCCATGAAGATCTTGAACCATTAGACAAAGTTACAGAATTTGAACAAAGTAAATTAGCTATTTAGTGAGAGCTCAGAAAGAAGCAATAAAACTTCCGAAAGCTGATGTAAAATTTGCTTAATATTTCAATGCAAATATAATATACTACGTAGCTGCTGAGTTTGCTTGCAAAGCCATGAAAGAGAAGCATTTAGAACAAAGTAGACATTTGAACAAAGTTGAAATTAGCCTTATTCGTGAGAGCTGCAGAAAGAAGCATAAAACTCATGAAGCTGAGATAAATTTGCTTAATTTCATGCAATACTATATATAATTTGTAGCATGCGAGTTCTGCTTGCAACCAGAAGACTCTTGAAGCCTTTAAACAAAGTACAGCACATTTGAACAAGTTGAAATAGCCTTATTTCAGTGAGAGCTGCAGAAAGAAGCAATAACTTCCTGAAGCTGATGATAAATTTGCTTAATATTTCAATGCAAATACTATAAACTACTTAGCATGCTGGTTCTGCTTGAGCCTGAAAGACTTTGAAACCATTAAACAAAGTTACAGCCATTTGAACAAAGTTAAAATTGCCTATTTCATGAGGTGCAGAAGAAGCAATAAAACTTCACTAAAGTGATGATAAATTGCTTATTTCATGCAAATACTATATATAACTACTGTAGCATGCTGAGTTTGCTTGGAAAGCATAAACTCTTGAAAGATTTAGAACAAAAAGTTACAGCACATTTGAACAAGTTGAAATTGCCTTTTTCGTGAGAGCTGCAGAAGAAGCATAAAATTTCCCTGAAACTGATGATAAAATTGTTATATTTCAAGCAAATATAATATAAATACTGTAGCATGTGGTAGTTTGGGCAGCCATGAAAGACTCTTGAAAGCCTTTAAACAAAAGTACGACATTTGAAAATTGAATTAGCCTTATTTCAGTGAGAGTGCAGAAGAAGAATAAAACTTCCTGAAAGTGATGATAAAATTTGCTTAATATTTCAATCAAATATATATATAAAATGTAGCATGCTGAGTTCTGCTTGGCAAGCTGAAACTCTTGAACATTAGAAAAAAGTTACAGCACTTTGAACAAGTGAAAATTAGCCTTTTTCATGAGACTGAGAAGAAGCAATAAAACTTCACGAAAGCTGATGATAAAATTGCTTAATATTTCAGCAAAATATATAAAAATACTGTACATGCTGAGTTCTGCTTGCAAGCCATGAAAACTCTTGAAGCTTTTAGAACAAAGTACAGCACATTTGAACAAAGTTGAAAATTACCATTTCAGTGAGAGCTGCAGAAAGAAGCAATAAAACTACTGAAAGCTGTGAAAATTTGCTAATATTTCAATGAATACTATATATAACTCTGTGCATGTGAGTTTGTTGGCAAGCCTGAAGACTTGAAGCCTTTAGAACAAAGTTCAGCATTTGAAAAAGTTAAAATACCCTTTATTTCAGTAGAGCTGCAGAAAGAAGCAATAAAACTTCACTGAAGCTGATGATAAATTTTGCTTAATATTCAATGCAATACATATTAACTACTGTAGCTGCTGAGTTCTGCTTGCAAGCCATGAAATCTTGAAGCTTTAAACAAAAGTTACAGCAATTGAACAAAGTTGAAAATAGCTTATTTCAGTGAGAGCTGCAAAAGAAGCAATAAAACTTCACTAAAGCTGTGATAAAATTGTTAATATTCAAGCAAATACTTTTAAATAATACTGTAGCATGTGAGTTTGCTTGCAAGCCATGAAAGACTCTTGAAAGCATTTAGAAAAAGTTACAGCACATTTGAAAAAAGTTGAAAATACCCTATTTCAGTGAGGCTGCAGAAGAAATAAAACTTCCTGAAGCGATTATAAATTGCTTAATATTTCATGCAATACTATATATAACACTGTACTGCTATTCGCTTGAAACCTGAAAGACTCTGAAAGCATTAAACAAAGTTACAGCACATTTGAACAAGTGAAATTACTTATTTCTGGAGTGCAGAAGAAGCAATAAAATTCACTGAAAGTGATGATAAATTGTAATATTCAATGCAAATACATATATAACTACTGTAGCAGTGATTCTGGCAAGCCATGAAAACTCTGAAAGCCATTAGACAAAAGTTACGACATTTGAACAAAGTGAAATTCCCTTTATTTCAGTGAGATGCAGAAGAAGCAATAAAACTCCTGAAAGCTGATATAAAATTTGCTTAATATTTCAAGCAAATATATATATAACTACTGTGCATGCTGATTCGCTTGGCACATGAAACTCTTGAAAGCCATTAGAACAAAAGTTCGCACATTTGAACAAAGTTGAAAATTAGCCTTATTTCAGTGAGAGCTGCAGAAAGAAGCAATAAAACTTCACTGAAAGCTGATGATAAAATTTGCTTAATATTTCAATGCAAATACTATATATAACTACTGTAGCATGCTGAGTTCTGCTTGGCAAGCCATGAAAGACTCTTGAAAGCCATTTAGAACAAAAGTTACAGCACATTTGAACAAAGTTGAAAAATAGCCTTATTTCAGTGAGAGCTGCAGAAAGAAGCAATAAAACTTCACTGAAAGCTGATGATAAAATTTGCTTAATATTTCAATGCAAATACTTTATAACTACTGTAGCATGCTGAGTTCTGCTGGCAAGCCATGAAAGACTCTTGAAAGCCATTTAAAACCCAAAAGTTACAGCACATTTGAAAAGTTGAAAATTAGCCTTATTTCAGTGAGAGCTGCAGAAAGAAGCAATAAAATTCACTGAAACTAAAAAAATTTTTTGTTAAAT